>OX596214.1:3635196-4178011 GCA_951394215.1 Glyphodes perspectalis | reverse complement strand
TCCTGATTTGTTCCGGCAGCGTGGTGAGCAAGGAGCGCGGCTACCTGCTGCAGACGCTGGGCGACAAGGAGGTGCACGATTGGCTGTACGCCATCAACCCGCTGCTCGCCGGACAGATAAGGTGAGACTACTATTTGTGACGTATTGTATAACAAATATATGGTACTAACTGAGGTATAGTATACAGTATCCGAACAAGTATAGTAATAATTAGGGATTGCAATGCTGGAATACAACATAATTAACAAAAAAATTAAATTAAATAAAAAAAAAAATATATATATTTTTGCTTATATAAGTTATGACGCTGGATTTCAATCCCTCCTAGAGATTGGAATGCTGGATCAAGCAATTCAGCTGGGTTTAGAACAATTTTAGCTCTGCTGGATCCAGGTTTGATAAGTAGTCGATCTAGTAGTAGCCTAGGATGAGGCGTCATAACCGCAATGACCCCATGGTACCACCTTTATCTGAATCATAATTTGATTCTAACTGTTGTTCTTCGCTTTAGAGGTAACATACGAGGCGAAGAGCGAGTTCAAACCTATGTTTGAAAATAAATCTATATTTATTTTCAATAAAAAATACAATCGTTTGTTTAAAGTATGAGATGGATGATTCAACGAAGAAGTTTCCATATTTATACTATAAGTCAGAATTAGCTCAATATATCACACATGAAGATTGATGATCTATGAAATAAAATAACAATTACTATGTTATTGTAATTTGGTATTATTTCTTTTTTATCTTTTGCCCTATAGTAACAACATATAGTAAAGCTCTAATATCCTTGTTTGCACACAGAAAAGTAAATCAGCTTCATGCATTATTTTTGCAAGAGCTCGTTTACTTTTCTTAGTAAATGATGCTGATATTCTTTCTTGTTTATTTGCTTTGTGTTAGATTAGTAATAAACGCACTGACCTCTATTATACAATTACGCTGGACTGGTCCCAAGTATTTTTTCACTGCGCTATTTTTTACAAAAAAATTCGTAATAGTATATTTGCCCACCAATTTTCCAAATCTTAGCTCATATAACTTCTTGCTCCTTTAAGTTTCAACAATTATGTTTTACATCTGCAAAACATCAATTTTACCATGATTTAAAGTCTGTCTTGCACTCCAGTAGAATAAAATCTATCGTTTAACTTTTTTTTCATCATTCGCAGTTGTATTATATTAAAAACGCGTTTTTATTTCATATTTGGACCTCTAAATTAATATGCGATGTGCATAATGTCTTGACAAACGATTCTTTCGCGATGGCACTTCACGTCATATTGCCGGTCCAGTGAAATAGCGTGATAGAGGTGAGTGGAGCCACGTCAATATACACGCATGGAGGTGGTCGCCCGCAGGTCGCGGTCGGCGCGGCGCGGGGACAGCAAGCAGCCGCCGGCGGCGCAGAGCGCATGAGACAACCTCACAATGGAGTCTATCCTCGTTTTTTAAGCGCGTCGCCGACGGACACCTCCCCGCGCATAGGGCTATACGCGGCGCGCATCCCGCACACAGGTATTGAAACGGCTCCCGCTTGGATACTATGCGTTGTTTTGTTACCCCTCCCTTTGAAATGATAACTAAAAAAATTGTCGGCGTAGCGAAAGACGAGTTCTTTTTAGCGTAAGTGCATATTGATTTTGCCAAAAAAAAAATCGGTTTTAATACAATATTGGTATGCGCAGACGCATATAATATTCGTATTTCGCTAAACTAATTCCACATTTGAGTAGATATTACACTAGAATCTCATCTAAGTATTTGAGGTATTTTAATCTGTATTGTAACATGGATTTTACAACTGTGGAAATAGTTAGTGCTAGAATGTAAACATAATTTAATTACCAGGCAAGTTATCATCTTAAATATTTGACGAACTACCACGAAATATATGAACTTCATAGAACATGTCATATTAACTTTGAAGTTCTCGTCAGTCTCATTGTTACATTTCAAACGTTTATTCGTGAAATTTTAATATTGGTAAAGTTTTTTTCTAGGGAGGGGTACATAGTTACGCCTGTACCTACTGGTGAGGCGCATGTACGACTCGCTAGTCGCTTTTGGTGCTCCAACTATTTGGTACAACCTTGGTATACATATTTGATACCGTTCGATTGGAATGCAGTGTGTTACATATTTTATGTGCACGGATTCGGGAAATAACCTTTTCATAGCGCATCCTGTACATAAAACTGTACCTGGTTGTCAATGTCCCTTAGAGCGATCTAAGAGTTCGATGTTGACTAAGTGACGCGTTCACGTATCGTATGTTAAGTTGAATAATTGGGGGACCTGAAGTGACTGCGAGCCGTCATCGAAGATGAATTATATCCGTGGCTGGTTTGGTGGAAAGATAACTATTGAAGTACACTTGAACATAACGTTCAGTGATCGACGTTAAAGGATTGTGGTCCATTATAGTCTGATTTTATACTTATCTTTGTTTATATTTAGGGACCACAAAATAAGGAATAGGAAAAGAAATATCAATAATTATTATGAATCAATTATTTTAGCATATCCTCAATTTTTATAAGCAGTATTATTAAAATCTGCATTTAATGCGATATACTATCTATACGTAAAATATATATTTGTGTTAATGTTGATGTGTTGATCGTTAACAGTAATCGAGTCTCATTATATATTTGGATGTCAAATGTGAGTAGTTGGGACCAAACCGGTGCACTGATAACGGGATCGGGGTAAAGATATGAATACTATTTACAGTGAACGAATTTTACCAATCGGAACAATAACGTATTAGATTATCATTTCGGCTGTTTCAATGTCTATTACGGAGGATGCTCGTTGTTTATACGCTCTACATTTATCTTATTTAATTGTATTATAATATTACGGCGGTCTTTGGATCACGACGTTCTTGTAACTACGTAGTTATTAATGTTTGAAATGTTGAACAAAATAAGTATACATACGGGGAAGATTATACAAACATGTAATCAATTGGTAAATTTTAATGAAAAATATCGTGTCTTCCCCATTGTTATGAATGTCATCAACGCTTAATCACCGTACATCAAGTCATGTTGAGTTACGATCGTGGTGCAATGACTGGGACGCGGCCGCGTGCGCCCGCGCCGCCCGCGGCCCTCTTAACGAAGTGACGTATGTGTTGCGCACAAATGTATTATGTCGGCGACGTCTGATAGACTCCATTTTGTAAGAAGGATAAGAATTTAATATGAATCGTATTGTGAGAAGACAAATCACTGAAAATATTATATAGATTTTCTTCTAATGTTGGATACATTATTGATGTAATTTACCTTGTATATACGTATGACCCGAATGGTAGTATAAATATATTTTGAGGCTCAAAAGGCCAACTTGAGATGGCGATAGTCCGTATTCGTATGATGTCATACGTAAAATTTCTTTCACACTTTAGTATTGATTGTAAATACATAACATTAATTATAACATTTGTAGTTAAATATAGACTATGCGTTACAAATGTACGCTGATCATTTTTAATTATTATATAATCATTTGTAGTTCAGACGTTTACTTGTTTTGAAATGTACTTTTGGTTACTAAATATTTCCTTATTTCAACGGTTTGTATAAAGTAGGTTAATGTGGATGTTACAGACGTAGTTCATGGTCGTCTCCCTCTCCGGACGTTTAGTTGATGTCGATGTGGGATTCTAACATTCCGATTGTATATCTAGTCATGTACTCTTTGTGTAGTACATCGTATGTGATAGAGGTACCCGTAGCTCCATAGTGACATCAAGGTGTGCTGCAAACATTCACGTTGTAGTATGTTCATAGACGGTCCGTTGCGTTGTTCACGATACAGGAGGTCACAAGGTCATTCGAGTTGTCCATAGACACCGATATTTATACCAAATAACATTATATCATCGTAGGTAGTTAATGTATGTGACGGTAGTTTTATATGGATGATATTTACTTTACCTTTCTTTCGTCTCAACAGGCTGTTGTAAGTCCAAGCATTCTTGAATCTTGTTACCGCTTGATAAATGTTGAATAAATAAATTATATCGTCACTGTACTATCGCTTCTAGGTGACTATTTTTCATTCGTATAAATCCAGCATAAATAGTTATATTTATGGAACATCTTAAGCTTAAGTGACTCAGTCGTTGTAAATATCTTAAATATTTGTTACTTACATGGGTTACCGAATACATTGACTTGCTTCTTCTGTTCGAGTCCAGTCACCCGCTTATACACTGTCGTAGACATAATACTCGGCTAACACTAGGAAATATCCTGATAATAATTTAGCATAGACTAAAATAAATAGATGTAAGATCAAAAAGTATTATCCAAAATTTAGACATGCTGTGTGTTATAATATTTCTTAAAATTGAAATTAATACAATTATTGTCGTCGAGATTATGTGATTGTATTACTTCCGTTGTATGGACTATGCTAACATTTATTTTCTTCCAAGTAACTGATGTTTCGGCGATGTTTCAATGTTTCGGAAAGTTATGAGGCTTATGAATGTCCAATAAAAATCTTAATGTATAGAAGTACGTCCTCTTTTCTCTCAAGTATAGGTACCTAATTGCTTGTATTTAATTTAAAGTCTCAAATGTTTTTATATTTAAAATATGAACGAATGAAGAGATCTCATGCTAAATGACACTATATTATTATATACTTTTCTTTTCTAGTCATTTTGTATAACATTCCAAAGTGTGTTTACTGTTATTTATTTCCTTTTTTCAAAATAATAGGGTAATGTATTTTGCATAGCAAAATGGTGTTTACGTAGTTGAATAGTGGTCAGGAATAATAAAAATCACGAGTGAGTATGCGGTGGGTGTTATCGTAATTTGTTTGTGAACGATTTATTTATTACTTTTTCGAATACTTAGTTTGCAAGTATGTTTATTTGTTATATTTTTATAATTCTAAAAAGATAAAAATTTAAATTAGAGATTGCAGCAGAGGCTGGGATTATATTTTTATAGAGTATACTGTTTAAGCTATACCGCTATTTTTATAGGAGTAGCAGTTGTTTTCAAAGTTTACTTTCACTGTTTGTCTATTAGTTGGTTTCACGTTACTTGTGTGTGGCGATGTCTGGGCTTGGTTTAGTTCGCTCGCCGGGCCGGCGACCGCGTTTGTGATTCGAAAGTGATTGTTGATTGTTGGGCGAGAATGATATTTAAAAAATTATATATTCTATATATAATTTATGGATTTCATTCAATTTATGAAAATAAGAACAATGTAATGATTGGTAATATTACTCATTGCTCTAAATGTACTATCAAAATATATTATACACAGTGTTAAAGGTCATAAATAAAATGCTTTGAAAATTTCCACACCATTGTTTCTTTTTCCCTTTTAAACCCAATGTTACCCTGGTAAACGATAGGAAATATAATAAGGAAATTAATTGTTGGGTTATTTTATATCAAATATATTATTTAGTTAGTTGTCCATTGTGCGATCGACTTAAGTTTTATAAAAATCGTTTGCACTTTAGTATCTCTTAGTATTTTCTACTTACTCTTAGTATACTACATGCTTTTCGAATAAAAATGTAACCTTTCGAAGCAAACAATAGAAACGAAGTTAAACTTTAGGAATTACATAAACGAATAGTGTGTGTATCTTACTTAACTGCTATTATACTAAAAGGGAGTCGGCGATTTATAAATCAAAAATATATATTTTTGTACAGAATTTTATTTATGCCAAGATATATTCTATGACACTGCATTATAATAATCTTACTTTACATACAAAACAGTAAATACTTATCAGTTCGATTTCACTAAATATGTATAAATAAAATTATAAGGATTTAACATATTTTCATCAATTACAACAATTGGTTAATTGATTTAAAATCACAATATTTAAACATAAAATTAATGAAATATATAAATACACTTTCACCCTAGATCCTTCGATCAGGTAACATGACATAATGACAGGGTTTACGAATTAAAATCCAATTATTCTTTTTTTCATTGTGATATACTTACTCGTGACAATAACGCATTTGTTTTTTTTTTATTTATTTCATCGAATTGTTTACGCAAACCGATGAATTAGTTCAATTATTACGATTTGTAACTGTCACAAATAGTTAACGATATGGCGTTGTGCATATATACCTACCGATTACATTTTGATTGCATATATCGGATATATTGAATATATCCAATCAAACCAATGACATCATTCAGATTATTTCAACTGTTTGTTTAAGAAATGTTATGACGAATAAGCCTAATGTGACTAAAAACAAAAAAAAAAAAAAAAAAACAATTGTCAGAGAAAACTAGCCCAGCGATATAGGGCGTGTGTTTAACGGTACAATATCAACAGTGTCAACACTCGCTCCCTCGGCAAGCTCACTCTCAGGCCACAAGCTCTAAGCGCTAACACTACCATCACCTCACGAGAACGGGTTCAGGTTCTTGTCGTAATCGTCGTCCTCGGCGAAGGGGTTGGTGGGGTCGACGGCTTCGTCGGCAAAGGGGTTCTTGGCATCGTCGTAAGCGTCGTCTTCGAAAGGATTCTTGGCATCATTGGCTATAGAGGCAGCTATGGTGGGCGCGGGCGCAGGCGACGCCGCAGGCGAGGCGCGGTGGACGCGCGGCTCCAGGCGGTTCAGGTTCAGGTTCGCTTCCAGGCTGGAGCTGTAGCGCTGCTGCTCCATCAGCCGCATGCGCCCCTCGGGAACGGGCACTACAGATGTGCCCTTCGGCGGGACCTGCTTTGCAGCGGTCGCCACAAATACTGAAAATATATCATGTAAGGTTATACAATACTTCTGTAAGTCAGTTACTGTGACAATAATCAATGCCATTAATGAGAAATTGTTGTGTAAAATAAATATAAAAATATCGAATTAATAGGCATTCGAGATTTCTAAAATCGCTGTAAACTTATTTATTTTTAACCGACTTCAAAAAAGGAGGATGTTCTCAATTCGTCTGTATGTTTATTTTTTTTTTCTTTATTAATACGTAAAAAAAAATCAGTAGGAATGTCAATAAGTTTATAATCAGTTGATATAGATATAATATATTCATATTACGTTGATGTATATATTTTCAACAATCGTAACAAGACATCGTATGCGCACGTGCCGATGACGAGCATGTTAAAAACATCCCCAACTAGTCTATGTGTCGCTGAATTGACTACGGGGTGCGGATCCGTAAACAGCGGTGGCCTTTAAACCCACCTTGCTTGCTCTGCCCCTCCTGCAGCCGGAGCTTGGCCTCAGCGCCGGGCCCGTAGGCGAGCGCGGCGGGCGCGACGGCGGGTGCGGGCGCGAGTGCGGGCGCGGGTGCGGGCGCGGATGCGGTCGCGGGCGCGGGTGCAGGCGCGGGCGCGGGTGCGGGCTCGTCGGCGCCGGTGACGACGGTCAGCTTGTTGAACAGCCCGCGACCGTAGTACTCCGACACGACAGCGTAGCTACAATATAAATCGTGTGGTTTATGACGGCGACTATAAAAGAAAATTATAGGAGGAGAAATATAAGCTGTCTCTATCGAACGCTTATTTCTTTGAAAATGCTTAAAATGCCAGACTTAACGCTGAATATAAAATTGTTACTCTTGTAATATTGTGTATTCATAAACCTTGATATAGGTAACCCTACAAACATATATAAAGATTTTTTTTCATTAGTGTATACACTTTTTAGAATACCTACAGGAAATTTCGACTATTAGTCTCTAGCTATATTTTACATTTATCTTCTAAGTAAAAAATATGACGTCAATATTATAATAAATATATGACATAAAATATGTGTTTGATTTATCGTTATGAAGAGGTAGAATAATAAAAACAAATTATATGGTTTAAATCGCATTATACATGGAGGTTCGTTTACAGTTTACATAAGGAGTGTATGTGATGTGCACACACATTGATCTGACTTCGTGGTAAGTAGCTTAAGCACTTGTGTTACAGATATTAGAAACAACAGTGGTACAACAAATACATACTTAAATACTAAATATTAACACCCAGACACAGAACAAACACAAGTATTCATCACACGAATATTTTTCCTGGGTGGGGATCGAACCCATAACTCTTAGCGCATGGGGTAGGATCACTACCGAATGCGCCATCGAGCCAGTCAAGTCAACAATGAATAAATACATTACATAATGGCATTAAACTCAACATTTCAGTCATTAATCATCATTTATGTATCCGTAATAAAGTGAAATAAACCGAAAATTACGATTTACGCGCTAATTGACTGAAAACTATTATAAAAATAATTAATGTTTGACACTTTTAAAAATTAATTAAATTGTAAAAAAAATAAAACCAAAATCTTCAATCACAACATTCAAAATAAGGTCAATTTACACAATCCACCGCAATCGTAATTCAGCATGAATCACTACGCATCTTAAAAACTTATATTTAAACAGTGACTCATCCGCATACATTAAAGAAAACAATTGAAATTGCCACCAAAACACGAGTAGTGATAAGCTAATCGCCCGATAACAATCTGAGCACAATTCGCACGACACGTCAAAGCACATTGATGTACACGATAACACTTTACCCTGAGTGCCTGTCGTCGGGGCGGGCGGGGAAACACCACGAGAAGGGGGGTATCATCACTGACTTGAACTTAGTAAGGTCCATCGCGGTTATATAGTTATTTATTATATGGCGCGCCGGGAGCGCAAGGCGGCGCGCAAGGTGCCGACCGATTGATAACGTTACGCGGTGTGAAGGTAATCCGCGCATTGTGACGTCGATTCTGAAGGAGATTGTCTACGATTTAAAAGGTGTTATTAATTAAAAGGTTGCTTACTACTTTGTTTTTTGTTTTTGTAACTCTGATGGACGGAATAGATAGTAGGTAGTATATTTTTTAAGGAGTAACTTTTTCGTGTATGCATATGGCGAGATGGTGACAGGATTTCAAGCCTGCAATGTAGACTGATCGAAATAATAAGCAAGGTTGGAGGCTTGGAAATTGTTTTGATTTTATCAAAAATAAAACGTGGAATCTTTAAAAGTAATGCCTTTAGGGTATTTATTTATTAATCCGATTCAAGTTTATCACTAGAACATATTTAGATATTATTTTAGGTTAAATTTAATAAAATTTTACGAAATATAAAACTGACAAAACTTTTGTATAATCTTTCCGTCCCAGCCCAATCGAGTCGGTGTTATAGAATAAGGCCTTGTGTTTACAATGTTCCACATCACCTGAGACAACACCACACAATGACTTGTATTAACTACGCCCATTGTTTCACGAAACCCTATCCATGGTCCGACGGATGTTTTAACTGTATCTCTATAAGATAACGTATAAATTGATCAATTAAACCTATCTGTTAATACTACGTAACCAGATAATAGAATTATATCTATTTTAACTGTTTTTGACGATTTATAAGTGTTTCTTTGAAACCTATATAAATAAAGAATATTTTGACTTTGACAATGACTTTGAATATCTATTAATAACTTCCCATTGTAGGTATTCCCATAGGGTTTACTGCCCTTTCAACTCTGCCTACCACTTCAGGGATTGATTATGTATGTATATTTATTAATACTTGGGGATCTTTGGAAAGGTCACACAAATATAGCACAGCTGAAATCTGCGAGTCTTGAAGCAATTATTTCTGGATTTTAATTTATACGTATTCTTCGCACTACATGCAGCGGTGGCAGCTCAATGATAGCTATATGCCTCATGTATCAGGAATGCACCGCATCTAATATCTGCAAATTGGCCCACTATTCAAACTAGCTAGTACTCGTACATTTATAGTAGGTATAAATATTACCCTTTTTCACACATTTCATTACCGAGAAAATATGTAACGTCTGGCGGTCCTGGGATCTCACTCTATTACATATATACATGATGCACTATCTACGTTCGTCTGTACTTATTTCCTGTTGCAAGCTTATTGCACAGGAATAGCCGGCCCCTCCCGGCCATAAATCACTGTATATCAGATAAACAGACATACAGGGACGTGGGCGTAACCGCTAGTTATAACGATTAGTTTGTAGCTAGGCTTCCACAGAACTTATGTACTAGCCTGTAATTTATTTTATTTGTAATTCATTTGTAATTTCCCTAAGCTCAATAAAGGGATTCCTAGCTATTCTTTCTTTGAATAAAATAAACACACTGTTTATGATGATATGTAACCTTTTTGTAGTAAGTGCTGGTCGAAAATATGGCATAATATTAAAAAAAAATAGGATGAAAAAATGGTGTAGGAAAGAGCGGGAATTGTAACGATTGTGATCGGTAATAAATAAACTTATAAAAGTAAAAGTAACAGACAGAACACGAAGAAAAATTTTGGGAATTGCTTATCTGTACGAAAATGTACTCAAATACGAATACAAATAGCTTAATTAGATAAATACAAACTAATCTCATTACGTTGATAATATGACTCATCGTGATTAACTGCAATTATCAATGCGATAATTATCTGTATGTCGGTGCCTCACAGATTAGGTGAAGCAAATTTTTGCATGTTTGTTACGTTTGCATATTTGATACGTTTTTTAAAACTTATCAGAGTAGATAATATGTACTTTTTGCTAATTTTGTAAATTATTTATCGATTTAAAGATAACACAGACAAGCGCTTTTCATATTGCGTACTTAACAGACACCTAAGGAATGACGTCAATATGATTGACTTAAAGTCAAAGAGCGGTAGCAGCAGCTTGTTAAGACTGGTTTAAGATTCGAATTTACGCCGGCGCGAGTGATAAGCGACGCGGGCTACGAGCTAGGTATGGGCTTGTACCGTTTCATAGTGAAAACCCACGTAAGCCTAAGTAAAAACGCCGTCCCGCCTGCATAGCTGAAGACTAGACCAGACAAAGTGCCCACTGAGTAACTAAGAGTGGTGCAGCCAAAATGTTGAGCAGCCAGTGCGGATACTAGCGGCAGCAACATACATTCGCCTTGTCTAACGCAGGCTGTGGGCAGCTTGCGTTTCGCGCGCATTCCAATCGGCTGCTGCAGCCAAGTACTTGGTAACCGAGTGCGCCGACATATAGTGTTCAAACGTCAACTGTGTTTCTTACCTGGCATTTCGTAAAAGGCGACTAATGGTATATCAGGTTTTGAGTATGTGTAGGCGACGAGCTTGCCACTTGTCACTACTTTTTCACAATTTTCCATCCAATACAGTTTTATTTTTGGTTGTGGTTAAAGGGGGCTGCCCCTTTGACTTTGCCTACCGCTTCGGGGATTATGGGCGTGATGCTATGGTATGCTACTTATTAAATGTCGGATTGGTCTGGCTGCTGCAAGTGCGAGGCGAGGCAGCCGCTCGTGTACTCACGGGTCGTGGTCGTCCAGCAGACGCTTGTGCAGCGCGTCGGCGTGCTGCGGCGGCGGCGCGCGCCGCTGCGGCGAGCACGCGGGACACTCGCTCTCCGACTCCGAGTAGCTGGAGAAGCAGCTGGGGGGACACGTCATGGTGTTGTCAATCACTTTATAAGTGTTATTAATAATGCGCATGCGCAAATTAACTATTCTCGGTAAGAAATTAAATATAAAACAGTACATAGGTATAAGAGACAAAATGAGTAGGAAATGGAAAAACATAGAGTGAAAGAAAAAGAAAGAGAGTGAGATAGAGATGATATAGACAAAATTGTACTCAACGAGAGTGATCTAAAGTCATTTCGACTCAAATTGTATATGTGAATTCTTATTGTATACACCTCATCATACACGGGGATAATTTTACTATGTAACGTCACTTTCGAAGTCTGTCCTCTGGATGCGCTGGGTGGTATGTATGTATGTATGTATGTGTGCAGTACTCACTCCCTGTGGAAGGAGTGCTGGCACAGGAAGTGCACGGTGGGCAGCTCGAGCGGGCGGCTGCAGGCGGCGCAGCGCGAGCTCTGGAAGGTGACGGGCTCGCTCTGTATGCGCTGGATGGCCGCCTTCATGCTGCCGCTCTCGCCGCGGTACTTCTCGGCCAGCTCGTGCTCGCGCGTGATCACGTCGTTCTCGTTCTTCAGCACGTTCATTAGGTACCTGCCGATTAAAGTATTGTGAGATTGTCTACAAAGATGCCGTTTATAGGGTTGTGGGAGATGCGACAGCATAAGCGCGGCCTCTTCAACATATGGATGGGAGGACACATTCGGGGAGCGTCTTTTTAGTTGATAGGAGTCTGGCATCACTGTATTTGCAACAGTAGCGGCATAAACAAAGAGGAGCGGAAACTTAGTCTGTAAATCTCATGAAGGTCTGATACTTTTTTAATTGATTAAACAATTAAAATGGAATTTGACAAGTCATTTAAGAAGGTCAATAAATGACGTCTATAGCTTCAAACACTATAGCAGTCAGTCTTTCAAAAAGTATTTTCTTTTGTTGTAGACGACTGTCCAATAGGGATGATGACTACATTTATAAACTATAATTCTATATCTAACTGAAGTTTGGACCGTCAGTATAATCTAAATGACGAACTAAACGTCAGTTAGATTATACAAAAACATATTTTTCGCTTTATCAAATTTACAAAAAATAACAAAGATAAGGAGCATCAAAGAATTGGAGTGGGGGCTTGCGACGTCACTATTTAGTAAAAAAATTACGAAACGTTACTCGCATTGCATGGTATCTTCGTCAATATTTGTTTGACAAATAAAAAAAAATAGGTGTTCAATATTTTTTTATAATCTAACTGACGGACTAAGCAGAATTTTTTGGTCACCTTGCCTATTCATTAATATAAAAATATGACAATGGAAGTTTTTTTCTGTATATTTGTTTACCAATCATAGACACTTACTTACGAACATCTCCGAGCGTGTAGGTGGGCGTGCTCGCCAGACAATCGATGACTAGAATAGGCGATAGCAGCTTCTCCCTATCTGTGATAAAAGAGATAATTTAGCTAAGTAATCTTTTTGAAGAAAATAAATACATAAATGATATACTTAATCCATTCTAAAAAGACGCAATGCTTTGCTAGAGTTACGAAAAAATACGTCACGATTATTCCGTCGCGACTTCATAACAGTATGCCAATGCGTCATTGTGTTATTGTTTCAATGCGTCAATGTGTCAATGTGCCAGTGCGCCATTGCATCAATGCGACATTGTAACACTGTCCATGTGTCATGTGTCCAAGCGTCCATGTTTTCAAAGTTCTTATATGTCCTTATATCTATGTGTTTATATGTCCACGAGTCCATGTGTCCAAGTGTCCAAATGTCTATGTGTCCATGTGTCAATGGTTCAATGCCCGCGCTCACCGATGACATGCAGCAGCTCGGGCAGACAGCGCGCGGGCGGCGGCCACCACAGCACGTCGAGCCACAGGCGCGGGCACAGCGCGCCGCGCCGCCGGCACACGCCCAGCGCGCCCTCCGCGTCGCCGCTCCGCATGTGCAGCGCCACCTGCGCTCGCCATCTGATAACAACGTTAACATACTCAATGCGACAGACACGCTTAACGTGTTCAACAACTTACAGTTAATGCCACGGACACGCCTGGCGTGTATATGCAAATTTATCACTACGCATCGATCATGCTAATAAAGATTTGAGTATTGTGCTGTTAAAAAAATTGCCTAGATTACATACATACATACTATATTATGCCCGCAATCCCCGGCAGTCGAAGACCAATAAGCTCCTCAAACCACATTTGCCTAAAAATAAACTTGATTTGGGTTAAATGGACAATTGTGATGAAATAGAGATAAATGGTAAGCTCGTCACCTATATAATCACAAACCCAACAACCCATACACTATTACAATGTATAGTTAATACACTCAATGGCCCAGACACGCCTAACGTGTTTATGCAAATTTATTACTCCGCGTAAAACACGCTAGGTGTGTTTTTAATGATCGCAAAGTCACTACTTTTCGATAATTAACCCCGTTTTCAACTTAAATTCTCCATACGGAATCCCGAAGCAATAAATTAGGGAGTTTTAAAAAGTATCTCGTAATGAACTATTTTAGTTTAAAAAAAAAATAGTTTTATCTATATTAATTATTTAATATAAAAGCGAATTATAACAGCGAAAGTTTGTATGTATGTATGGATGTTTGTTACTCTTTCACAAAAAAACTACTGAATTAATTTTAATGAAACTTTAGAATAATATACCTCATACACCCGAATAACATATAGGCTATGTTTCATCGATGTACCACGCGAGCGAAGCCGCGGGCAGAAGCCAGTATTATATAAAGAGGAAGGATTTGATTGTTTGTTTGTTTGTACTGAATAGGCTTCGAAACTACTGGATTGAATTGAAAAAATCTTCTACCAGTGGAAAATCATTTTATCGGCAAGTAACATAGGCTATATTTTATTCCCGTATCCCCGCGGAAACGGGAGCTACGCGGTTGAAACCGCGGGGCGCTGCTAGTGTGTAATATAAACTGTAAGACTTTATCAAGACCTCATAGCTTTTATACTCTATCTATCATTATCTTCCTAGCGTTATGTCCCGTGCTTGGACGGGGTCCGCTTAGACCATGATCCAGGATTTAGCGAGTCTGGTAATTATTTTCATACTCTATCTATATGCTCCCTCAAAGCGCAATTCTTTTAGAAATGTTATACGGCTACACATGACGACGATGTCATTATCTAAATTACTCAACGGACTAACGACGACTACCTAATGTGTCAACAAACAAAGTTTTACACGCGACGATCGGAATCGGCAATAACGATCAGTATCGGCAATTGTGAGTGGTTTCTTTCCAAATTACATATATATTATTAATGCCGGTCGGTGTTAACTTCAGGTTAAAACCATAAGACTTTCAAAAAAGGCCTTTTTTTGTAAATTAACTAGTAAATATCAACCTACCAGTCTTGCTAAAAGCAGTAAAGCTTTCCTCATAATTTTCGGTGAAGATAAAAAAATATTTTAACGCATCTTAAAAAGATAATTCAGATTTCCCATGCTTTAACGTCATAAAAACAGATTGACAACATTTAAATCGCTGTGGCAAATTCACAAATCTTCTATACACGCATATCTAAAACAGATATCGCTTTGATAACAACATATAAATATCAAACGTAAACACATAATCCTCATTCCATATAGCGATAAAAAGCAAATCGGTGGTCGCTTCAGCCCGCTGCACAAAAGGAATCTTTATCTGATACCAATAAAATTATATATTGTGAACGAAAATATTAACCTAAAATAAAACTATCACAGTTTTCTTATCTCTGAGTATGGGAACATCGACGTTATCAAACTGCCTATTGTGCGTTCTAGCTTTGTTGCTCCTAAGTGCGAACGCTTCGGCGAGAAGACCGGGGGGAGGTGGCAACCGCCCTGGAGGTGGCAGTAACCGCCCTGGAAGTGGTAGTGGCGGGGGCAAGCCGGGCACAGGGACCGGCGGGCAACAACACACCTACCCCCCATCGAGCGGCTGGTCGGGGACAACCTACCGCCCCCCTCAACAAATAAAATACGGCTCAAACAGCTTCCCTGTATCGCAGACCTCGCCTCCCATCTACGTGTATCAGATAAGGGACTCCGGGAGCAGATACAACAACCTGCTCACCGGTTTGGCGCTTTGGAACCTTGGCAGACTTAGCAGACCGACGAGCACCAATCAGAATAACTACCAGGGTACACCAGGAGAAGTTTGCAAACTCAGATTGAGCAACAACGGCACTACAGAAGATAGACTCATCGATTGCAAGACTATATCGTCTTTCATTTGGGAGTGGGAGAACCAGGCCAACGGGACTGTTGGGGGGAATGGGACGACTGGGGGGAATAGTACAGTCGGCGCCGGGACGGAAGGTTTGAACAGTACAGAGATTACCGTGGTGGAAAATGATGGTGGTACTAACAGTACAGCTGTGATGGACGCTTTGGAGGACAAAGGGGAGTCGATATTGGTGACTCCTGAGATGTCTTGCTACATCATCCGCATCCTGCGGACCACGACCACGACCCAGAGCGTGGACTGTGAATTGCTGCAGCTGTATACTGCTAACTCGTGGCGCAACAGCGCAGGCCGGTTGGCGCCGGCGTTGTTCCTACTCGTTTGTCAAGTGCTACTCTTTCAAATATTGTAACATACATACATATCACGACCGCAATCCCCGAAGAGGCTGTCTACCTCTCAAAGAGTAAAAAGGACAGCAAGCCTCTTTCACCTCTTTTGGCCAAAAATTAACTTTTCCAAACGGTTAAATAAACATATGTGAAAAAGATGTTCTTGCCATCGTTAGTCATCTTCTAACATTTCCAAATATTGTTATTATGTGAAACTTCCCCTGTTGACTCTTTTAATACACGTTTGCGAGAATTTGTTTTTTTAACGATACCGATGCGTTTTATTTGTATCATATAAACATTCTACTGTGTGACATTTTAGTTAGTGAAACTATTACGTAAGATCTCAATTCTTATTGAGATTAGTTTAATCCTATTTTTATTATCCATTAATATACAAGCTTTTGTAAAAAAATTGTGTAAGATATTGTAGGTAATAATGTTAAACCTAATTTAAAATACTCAAATTTCAAGAAATATTTTTTTCATAATAAGTTAATTTAAATTATAATATTTTTTTTAAATAAAAGGTATAATTTTTATAACCATGTTTTTACTTTCAACCAGTAATGCCCACACTTAGGCATATATCATACGAACAAAATTGATCTATACTTATAATAAATCTGTAGAGAGGTCAATTCTGTACATGAAATATATTTTCAAAATAACTATCAGGGGGTGATTAGTGATCGATACTGATGCCAAAAATGCAATCAGTAAAATTTTTGTCTGTCTGTCTGTCTGTATGTTCCTTATAGAAACAAAAACTACTCGACGGATTTTAACGAAACTTGGTACAACTATTCTTCATACTCCTGGGCAGGTTATAGTATACTTTTCATCACGCTACAATCAATAGGAGCAGAGAAGTGAAGGGAACTGTTGGGAAAATGGGAGAAGTTACTCCATTTTTTAAGCTTCCGTCGCGTGTGCAGCCTTAATGGTTAAAGTTACATAGAAATCATGTATGACGGAAATAGTCTTTATAATATTAACCATAAACGCGGGTGACACCGCTGGCACAGCTAGTATGGAAATATACATTGATACAACAATCAGACTAGGTTAATGTGGTGATACTACTACCTACTACGCTGCGACTGGCTCGATGGCGCATTCGGTAGTGACTGTGCCCCATGCGCCAAGACAACTCCAAGATTCCCACCCAGGACGAACATTCGTATGATGAATACAAGTGCTTAAGCTACTTACCTCGGATTCAGATCAATGTATGTGATGTAGTCGGATATTTATTTATTATTTATTTACTACATTCAAAACGATAAATGTCGAGATGTAGTAGTAGACATAGTTAGTCATTCTACTAATGCTAGAAATGGGATAATTATTTTAGGTTGTATGCTGCATATAATAGATTTTCTATTGATTTAAGATAATATCATTATTATTCTTGAAAATATTACTTGATTCGAACTTATGATTAGTCATTGAAAGTTTCTCAATTAAACTTCAGTCGTAAAAATACTAGAACCGTTTAGATTTTTTAAGTTAGCCGTTTCCGTTTTTGCACGTAACTATGAACATTGGGACATTCTATCATATTTTACTATTTATAAACTTATTCAATCTCTGCTGCATATGTTAAATTTTGTATTGTAACTCTACTGATTTCATGCTGTAATTAATAAATGTAAAAAGTTACATATATATTAAATTCCAATCCATTCTAAAAACAACAATAGACAATTTCGCGAAGTGCAAACACAATAAACATGACTCACAGCGTAAGCTTAATCTAATTAAATCACTATTTTCTTGTGGCCGAGACTCGATTCATCGTCCGTAAACCACCCTCGCGGAGGGATATCGGGTGCCCAGCCTGTTTACGCGCCGCGCCCCGTGACGTCATTTAATGGGATAGCGACGCCACGAAGTCTCGGCACGCGTGCCAACAGTCCTTGCGCGACAAACAAGCTCAGTCGTGTTTTACAATCGCTAGCGGGACAATGTGGACACTCATTCTATTATTTCTCTCGGCAACCGCTTTCGCCAGAAAAACTGGCGGCGGTGGTGGCTACGGCAGAACTGGTTACGGATCGCACTCGTATCCCAGTTCGCACGGATACTCTGGCAGTGGGACTGGCGGGCATCACGTTTATCAGAATGCCAACAGTGGTGGAACGGGCGGCCACAGTTACCCCCAGTCAACTGGCTACTCTGGCAACAACAACGTGCCTAAGCAAACGGCGACGCATCAATACAACGTGAATCACGCGCAAAAGACCGAGGTACACCACCACTATCACAATCATCGCTACAACCCGCCTCAGCAGATCGGGTACGGATCCCAGAGCTACCCAGTGTATCACGGCACGCCGCCTGTTTATGTGTACGAATACAGGGACTCTGGAAGCAGATTTGGCGATATACTAACAGGACTAGCATTATATAACTTGGGGCGAATGTCGGCACACAATTCGCACCATTATGACGCAAGCAGGGAGTACAGAAGTGCCCCCGGCGAGTTTTGCAAGTTTGGAATAAGGAAGGACAATGGTGATTACGAAGAGACTCGCGTCGATTGTCAGCTGATGACGAGTTTTATTCGGGAGATGCCGCCGCAGACGCACGTAGCGGACCACCAGCAGACCGAACGGAAGACAATTACAAGCACAGTGATGAAGACCAGCAGTAACGGAACTGCCGGGAACTCTACGACGGTCATAGTGACCAACACGACCGTGGTGGACGCGACGCAAGCCAAAGGTGAAGCTATAAAGGTCACTCCTGGAATGACGTGTTACCTAATACATGTTACTGCGCACAATTCAATGAAGAATACCGTCGAATGTGGACTATTGCAGACTTATGCGAAAAACTCGTGGCACAACAGTGCGGAGCGCTGCGTACCGATCCTAACTATGTTCATTTTTCTTATATTCCTATTTCAAGTGATGTAGAATTATGGACAATTACCTTTTTGACGACATACTCGTACTTACATAATCCTATAATAATAACCTTACCAAATATTGTGTTTGTATATGCTATTAAATAATATATAAACAAGTTTTAAAGAAATGCATTAGTAATTGCCGGTGGCCATAATGTCAAAAGGTAAAGATTTGTGTTATGCGCTTAAATAAATATACCAACACTATTTCTGTTTCAATTGATATCATCGTGAATCTAATTGGTCGTATATATATAAATATATATGTATATATCAAATATATTTATCGACACTCTACTTTTAAAATGGTTTACTAGTTACACAGAGTATCAAAATACGTCTAACTTCAGCTGAGACAGTCAAACTTGGTTTCAAAATAGATATTATGATCGTATCCCCGAAGGTGTAAGCTGAGTACATGAAGAAGTAAGCCATTACTTTTAAATTATACATTATAAGGCTAGCTAGGTTATATGAACATTGTGAAAAGCCTAATACACCATTGCCGTTTACGACATGCTAAGTAAGAAACATAGCTAGCAAATTAAAAAAAACTATTCCTTAGCAGTTTAAGTAGTAATGTAGATATGATGAATCATTCATTCCAGTGTTTTTGATCAATATCGCGCAAACAAATATTAGCTTGGTTTGCAGCGCCCGCGTGTCTGCCTCAATGAGGGGACATGTTAATGACGTGACGTGACACACGCGAGACCGTCCGTTGCATGAGGGGACAAATATTAGACATTATTTTGTGTTGGGGGAAACTTAATACTGACCTCAAGATTGTAATATTTTATACGGAATAAAATTAATAAGGCATCTAAGTACCTGCTTAACTTTGACGGAAATATCGAATCAATATTATAAATTGTAATATGAATTACACACTCAGAAACTGAATTTATTCACAACTAAATGTATTAAATATATTTTATTATAGATAATGTCATATGAGAACATTTATATATCGCTACTGGAGATAATTAACATACGGTAAAGCCTTATACTTAGCCTCATTTTTTTTATATAAACGCGAAATTTTACAGTTGAGTAACCTAAGTCCATATTTTCAGTTCAACAACAATAGTAGAGTCTCCGTATTCAAAGGTAGCGCAATCGGAAGCTGTCCCGGAAACTTGGACCCACGACTTTTACGTATCAATATAAATACGGTAAATAGCTCGGTATACAACATGCGTATATAGAACAATATCAAACACACAGTATATATAAAACAATATCAATTGAAATCTTTCATATATCTATGGTATCTATCTACATATATGTTATGGATTAAGTGATAAATTAGCAATTATACATAATTGCCGGGCATTATAAAAAAATACCAATAGGAGATGGCAATTTGATAATAACTATTCAAATAATCACATTAAGGGGGCCGCCACCCTTCACGCCACGCCGGACACTGCGGAACGAGGAGAACAGAGTGCCGTATAGGCACGTGGAATGTAAGAGGTGGAATGAAAGATAAGATGTATGAGATGATTGACGTAATGAATGAGAGACGCCTGGATGTTCTGTGCTTGACAGAGACTAAGCGGAAGGGCAGCGATGCAGATGAGCTTCCCGGTGGTATGGTGGCTCTGTGGTCTGGTGTGGAACAGAATTGTCATGCCAGCGGTGGAGTTGGAGTAGTGCTTTCCTCTCGTTTAGTCTCTGGTGTGAAAGACTATGGATTAGTTGGCCCGAGACTCCTCTGGGTTCGTATTAAACTGGGTATTACGCGAGTCTTTCTGGTTGCAGGCTATGCGCCAGTAAGCTCAGCCAGTCCCCAAGAACTAGAGGAGTTCTGGGAGTCTGTTAGAGAAATTCTGGACCTGACTGAAGGAAATGAGAGGATAATTATGTGTGGAGATTTGAATGGTTGGGTTGGCACCAAGCGATCTGACTATGAAGCAGTCCTTGGCCCATATGGAGACAAGAGAGTGAATGATGCTGGTAAGCAAATCTTGGAAGTATGTTTGGAACGGAACCTCCTTGTGGCAAACACTATTTTCCGTCATAAGGATATTCACACGTATACTTGGAGACGGAATGACCATAAAAGTGTGATTGATTTGATTTTAGTCGATAGCCGCCTCCGCAATAGTATATTGGATACAAGAGCCTACAGAGGCCCTACTCTTGAAACAGACCACTACCTGGTAGTATGCCAGTTTGCTGGGCTTTTCAAGAAGTGGAGGCACTGGCGAGTGCGTACTCCATGCGGAGGCACTGAAAGGATAAGGAATGAAAAACTGGAAGATGAAAGTGTAAGGAGTGTGTATGTAGGCTTAGTCAATGAAAGACTTGCGAATGCGAGTCTTTCTGGCTTAGATGTTGATGATTGCTGGAACATTTTGAAAGAGAGCATGGTGGACAGTGCAAAAGAGGCATGTGGATGCGCAAAGAGACGTAGAACAATGAAAGGTGACGCATGGTGGGATGAGGAGGTCAAAGCCTCCGTAGCGAGAAAGAAGAAGGCCTGGCTTGATTATGTCTCATCTTTGCAAATGGATGAAAGTATGCTTGAGATGAAGAAAGAAATATACCGTTATTGCAAGAGTGAAACCAAAGCTTTAGTGAAAGAGAAGCGTGAAAGAGTAGCTATGAATGAAGAAAGGAGACTGACGAATAGTTTCGGGGCTAATTCCAAGCTCTTTTGGAGGGAGGTTAAGAGGTCTCGGGGATATTCGTCGGCATCCGGAATGAGTAAGATTAAATCTAAAGCTGGTGACATTCTTGCAAACCCGAACGAGGTGTTAGAACGGTGGAGTGAATATTTTGTAGAAATGTATGAGTATGTCTCTGATGTTGGCACTGAGAGTGAGGCTATGTCTGATTCTGTGGTGCCAGCGTCTGATAAAGACATCACTATGAATGAGATTGAATGGTCGATACGAAGTCTGAAAAGTGGAAAGGCCGCGGGAATAGACAAGGTATCTGCGGAGATGATCAAGCTAGGTGGCGCTAGCGTCCAGGACGCTTTCTGGTTCTTGTGCAATCTATGCTGGAGAAACGGAAAGGTCCCAATGGACTGGAGACGGGCAGTTATCGTGCCTCTGTACAAGGGTGCTGGGTCACGTATGGACTGTGCCAGCCATAGAGCCATCAGTTTGATCAGCTTAGCAGCAAAGGTGTATGGCAAGATTATTGAGAGGAGAATGAGGGTGAAATCTGATGGAATGTTGTGGGAGGCACAGGGAGGTTTCCGGAATGGTAGAGGATGCACGGATCAAGTTTTCTCTCTTCGCAACATCGTGGAGAAGCATCTGACCAAAAGTCAGAGGGTTTTTTGCGGTTTTGTGGATATGGAGAAGGCCTTTGACAGGGTTGTACGAAAGGACCTTTGGGACATATTGCCGAGATATGGGATTGATGGAGCATTGCTTCGTGCTGCGCAGTCCACCTATGTGGGATGTACGGCATGCGTGCAAGTGGAGGGCAGCCTGTCACCCTGGTTTGACGTCAATATTGGTGTCAGACAAGGATGCGTGCTGTCTGCTCTGCTGTTTATCCTATATCTCGACCATTGTCTCCAGAGGATTAGATCTATGAATGTTGGAGTGCGTATGGGTGACCTGGTTGTGAACTGCCTGCTTTACGCGGACGATGCCGTACTTCTAGCAGAGTCGGCATCGGATCTGCAGCAACTAGTCACAACATTGAAAGATGATTGCAAGGAGAGAGGCTTACATTTGAATGCGAAGAAAACAAAGATTATGGTGTTTGAAAGAGATGAAACCAGAACGGATACAAGGATAACGGTTGACGATGTAGTGCTGGAACAGGTGAATGAAATTGTATATCTAGGATCTGCATTTAGTAGAGATGGAAGGTACTCCGCTGATATAGAAAGAAGAGTGAATGCAGGGAATAGGGTGAATGGAGCGTTAGGAAAACTTTTAGGCAGCAAAATCTTAAGCCAGAAGGCCCAGCTCGCCATACACAATGCGGTGCTGATTCCTACGCTAACATATGGAAGCGAGAGTTGGGTATGGCAGAAAGAGCATGAAAGTAGAATAAACGCGGTCGAGATGCGTGCGCTGCGGAAAATCTGCGGTGTATCGCTCACAGACTGCGTTCGGAATGATGATGTAAGAAAGAGAGTTGGTCTGAAGGACAGCGTCGGAGTCAAGGTAAGAAGAGGCATGCTCCGGTGGTTCGGACATGTGGAAAGAATGGATGACGAAAGATTGACTAAACAGATATACAATGCGAATGTGGAAGGATGTAGGAGCCGCGGAAGGCCCAGGCTCACCTACCACGACCAGATTGGTCGTGTATTAAAAGAAGGTGATGTTAGGAGTCATAAAAATCGTAGAGCTTGTATGAAAAGGATTATGAATGTTGAAGAGGCGAGTGAGGTGTGTAAGGATCGTGCCATATGGCGTTCGGTTCTCTCTGCCTACCCCGCTAGGGAAGTGGCGTGAAGTTTAGTTAGTTAGTTAGTTTAGTTATAATCACATTGTCCGGGCATTGTACATAATGTCCATCACCTATCGGGCAGAGTAATAAAAAACATGTTTTATTACAACTTATTATTTTTATTTCGACATCATCATCCTCCTAGCGTTATGTCCCGTGCTTAGTAAGTTAGGGTTCGCTTCTTCTCTAAATCTTGGATCATGGTCTGCCATGCCCTCATTAATCACTTTGTCCATAACATATATATTTAAAGCGATAAGCTTACCCTTACAAGTTTCCACTCAAAAATGTCTCCGATAATGGAATCCTTGCTTAAGCGAACTATGAATAAATGAAATATTTGAAGATGTCTATAAACATACATATTTTAGGGTTATCACACTGATAGATTTATAGAGGTATTTTACAACGAACTAGCGGTCCGTCAAGGCTTGGCACGGGTAGACATATATTTAAAAAAAAAATTGAACGAACATATGTTACTTAGGGATAATGTAGCATTCTAATGGTAAGAATGTGATTTTGTAGGCGACGAGCTAGCCACTTGTCACAATTTTTACACAATTTCCCATCTAATTCAGCTTAGTTTCATTTTTAGCTGAATGTAGGTAGCTCAATGGTGAGGACACGCGCCTCTTAACCGAGGAGTGCAGGTTCAAACCCGGGCACGTACCTCTGGATTTTTCAAGTCTATGTACGTATTTATACCACTAAGTCGACGGTGAAGGAAAACCTCGTGATGAAACCTGCAAATTCAAACAACTTTGGATTTGTAACCATGATCCAAAAATTGTCTGGTTCCCCTATCTTAGGGTTACGAAGGTCAGATCGGCAGTCGCTTCAATGTAATTACCAGACTCGCTAAATCCTGGATCATGGTCTAAGCGGACCCCGTCTAAACACGGGACATAACGCTAGGAAGATGAAGATGATGATCAGCTTAGTTTCATTTTAGCTGAATGTCAAAAGGGCATGCTGCCCCTTCGACTCTGCCTACCACTTCGGGCTTCGGGCTACCATTACGAGCGCGGATCACCGCGCCCGTAATATCAATGTATGTATATAAAAAATTGTAAATTTCGTCCAAGGCTGGCAAAGCCACCTCCGCATACATTTTTTCAGGGTAAATTTACTGTCAATTACGTCGATGTATAACACATTGCCGTCTCTCACAAATTAATATGTGAGAAAAGTCCGAAGTGACGCTGATGACGCTAGTCACTCGGTGTCAACATTACATACATATTTATCTGTCAGCATCTACAAAATAAAAACCGGAGTTAAACTGACTTTATGATTTAAAACTTTGCGGACTTGAGTCTGCTTGTGACCACGGTCGCTGCAACACGGCCGAAACGTCATACATACATACATACATAACATCACGCCCATAATCCCCGAAGGGGTAGGCAGAGTCAAACGTCACCGTGTTTAGTTTACTCCTACTAGTACTGTAAACTGATTATACTTGACGTATTCTCATTTTTATGTATTAATAGTCTATGTACTCACAGCTTATTCTCCTCGTACAGGTAGAGTATCCCGGCCTTGAAGTCGAGCATCTGGCAGATGACCAGCGTCTGGTCCTTGTCGTAGTTGGCTTCGGACTGCTGCAGCACTTTCATCACCTTCGCTTGGTACTCCGCCTTCTCCAACCCCTCCGATTTGGCCCTATTCAAATAGAAATGTTGTCAATCGGAAAAGAATAGGAACTTGAATGAGGCCTACAAAGGTTTTTATATTAGGTCGTGATTTATGTTTATATGAAAACGAGAGAATAAACTTTATGTAGGCGCATGCTCAAGCGAATATCTTTATTTGGCATTTGAATAGGTATCCGTAACGTAGAAAAACGTATATGTAATTAAACTGGCTGAAACATACATAAAAAAAAGTATGCTAAAGATGAATAATGCAATTCCTTCTTTCAGTGAACCGACATGAGGCGAGTTCGCTAGTTACTACGATTAAGCTATTAATTGAAATGATCTTAGGAATTCTCTGACTGGATCATGCTTTTATATATCATGAGATAGAAGTATCCTTATGTAGCAGGAATATGCTCAGGAGTTGCTCAGAAACATACGTGTGGCGTCGGGACTCACCACACGTGTATGTAGTGCTCTATGAGCGCGTTGTAGACCCCAGCTTGGAGCACTCGGCGCTGGAGGCGGTCATGTGCTCCAGGAACTCGATGAGGCGCTCCGAGTTGCTCAGGAACATGTGCGTGTGGCGTCGGGACTCACCACACGTGTATGTAGTGCTCTATGAGCGCGTTGTAGACCAGCTTGGAGCACTCGGCGCTGGAGGCGGTCATGTGCTCCAGGAACTCGATGAGGCGCTCCGAGTTGCTCAGGAACATGTGCGTGTGGCGTCGGGACTCACCACACGTGTATGTAGTGCTCTATGAGCGCGTTGTAGACCAGCTTGGAGCACTCGGCGCTGGAGGCGGTCATGTGCTCCAGGAACTCGATGAGGCGCTCCGAGTTGCTCAGGAACATGTGCGTGTGGCGTCGGGACTCACCACACGTGTATGTAGTGCTCTATGAGCGCGTTGTAGACCAGCTTGGAGCACTCGGCGCTGGAGGCGGTCATGTGCTCCAGGAACTCGATGAGGCGCTCCGAGTTGCTCAGGAACATGTGCGTGTGGCGTCGGGACTCACCACACGTGTATGTAGTGCTCTATGAGCGCGTTGTAGACCAGCTTGGAGCACTCGGCGCTGGAGGCGGTCATGTGCTCCAGGAACTCGATGAGGCGCTCCGAGTTGCTCAGGAACATGTGCGTGTGGCGTCGGGACTCACCACACGTGTATGTAGTGCTCTATGAGCGCGTTGTAGACCAGCTTGGAGCACTCGGCGCTGGAGGCGGTCATGTGCTCCAGGAACTCGATGAGGCGCTCCGAGTTGCTCAGGAACATGTGCGTGTGGCGTCGGGACTCACCACACGTGTATGTAGTGCTCTATGAGCGCGTTGTAGACCAGCTTGGAGCACTCGGCGCTGGAGGCGGTCATGTGCTCCAGGAACTCGATGAGGCGCTCCGAGTTGCTCAGGAACATGTGCGTGTGGCGTCGGGACTCACCACACGTGTATGTAGTGCTCTATGAGCGCGTTGTAGACCAGCTTGGAGCACTCGGCGCTGGAGGCGGTCATGTGCTCCAGGAACTCGATGAGGCGCTCCGAGTTGCTCAGGAACATGTGCGTGTGGCGTCGGGACTCACCACACGTGTATGTAGTGCTCTATGAGCGCGTTGTAGACCAGCTTGGAGCACTCGGCGCTGGAGGCGGTCATGTGCTCCAGGAACTCGATGAGGCGCTCCGAGTTGCTCAGGAACATGTGCGTGTGGCGTCGGGACTCACCACACGTGTATGTAGTGCTCTATGAGCGCGTTGTAGACCAGCTTGGAGCACTCGGCGCTGGAGGCGGTCATGTGCTCCAGGAACTCGATGAGGCGCTCCGAGTTGCTCAGGAACATGTGCGTGTGGCGTCGGGACTCACCACACGTGTATGTAGTGCTCTATGAGCGCGTTGTAGACCAGCTTGGAGCACTCGGCGCTGGAGGCGGTCATGTGCTCCAGGAACTCGATGAGGCGCTCCGAGTTGCTCAGGAACATGTGGATGTAGTCGTCGGGGAGGGCACGCTCGGGGTCGCGCCGCATGCCCGCTAGGCTGCCTTCGTCGACCAGAGGCTTGCTGTGCGGCCGGTAGTCTGTGCACAGCACTGGGGACAATGACGGCTGTTAGAACAGGGCTGGAGGCTGGAGGCAACGAAGCCTCAAGGGTGTGGGCCGTACTAGAGGGTGCGTTTCTAGTTCCTTGTATCCTAGCATCTTAAGATTCTGTAATAGATACGACTCTATGCTATGCTATGCTCAGCGCCTATTGGCTAGTGAGTTGCGAGGTACTCACGCTTCAGAAACTGCGTGGACTCGTGCGGCTCGTGCTGTATCAGCCGGTGGCCGTACTTGCGCACGTACTGGTCGGCGTCGTCAAACTCCAGCTCGCGGATGTACTCGAGCGCGCGTTTGTAGTCTTTTTTGTCTTCTACCACCATCTTGAGGTACCAGTCGTGCCGTTTGTGGATAGCGGCGAGCGATAACGCGTCGTCTACGCTCACTTGACGGACCACCTGTACGGATATACGTTTAACTGTCAATGTTAGATATTTTCAGCGAACAGGGTAATAAATAGTATGAGTCATCAGTAGGTGAGAAGATTCTAAGACATGCCGCGCACTAGGCAGCCAGGCTGCCTCAGCCTGGCTGTGGCAGCCTGCCTGGTATATGAACACGAACAGTAGCCCACGCACTAGGCTGCCAAGAACTTTCATATACCAGATAGGATGCCGAAGCCAGGCTGCGGCATCCTGGCTGCCTAGTGCGCGGCCTGTTTTACTCTGGTTGAGGGGATAAACGAACAGTTTGAATGGTTAACGCTCGGTTGGAGGGCACACCGAATACTTCGGGGTCTTGATACCCGGTTGATAGGCTTTCATTCCAGGGTAAGGACGAGTATACGCAGTACAAAAGTGGTGGTAGTGGTATAAATGACATTACCTTGATGGCGACATCGACGTCGAAGTCGATGGCCTTGTCCTTGGAGTTGATGAACTCCTTCAGCTTGCCCTGCTGGTCGTGCTGGTCGATCTTCACGTAGCACGTCAGCAGGAGTGTAGTGTGATCCTCTGTGGCGTAACCCTGAACAAATTATGTCAATGTCGCAGAAATGTAATCTCATTGTGGTTTTTTTTTTATTTATACAACTAAAAGCAACATACCAACATACGGCCAACCTGATATCTTACCAATATTGATCATATACAACATAGTCTTAAGACGTTTGATCATATGGCTCAGAGCCCCTAATTGTCTTTTTAAAATAAAGATCACACTACATCACATATATTGATCTGACTCCGAGGTAAGTAGCTTAAGCACTTGTGTTACGGATATCAGAATCAACAGTGGTATTACAAATATATACTTGAATATTGGATATTAACACCTAGACACAGAACAAATACAAGTATATATCATACGAATGTTTGTCCTGGGTGGGGATCGAACCCACAACCCTGGCGCATGGGGTAGGTAGGGTACTTTTTTTTATTGTCGATTATTGAATACTGTTACTGAATTAAATACAAATAAGGATTGTATAAAATATGATATAAGTAAAATGGGAGTGGATAGCTTGATGACGGCTGACCGGGACGTATGGAACATGGACAGATGAAAAGAATGATGTTTATTGAATACTGTCATATTATTATATGTTTTCACATTAAGTGAAGTGATGTTATCCTTTAAAATATGAAATGGTTATATGATGATAAGACCTTACATCACCTTTGTCACCCGTTTTTTTTTTGGATTCCAAAGCATTACTATAGTAGAATCAATAGCGTTGGTCCCTCACCTTTTTGTGCAACTCCTCGAGGTAGACGACGAGCGACTCCTGGTGGCGCGGCTCCAGGTACTTGCGGATCACGTACGAGGTCTCCAGCCAGCCGATCGTCTTCACGTACTGCTCTATAGCGCCTTTAAGGTCGCCCTGGGAATGTTGAGAGTTATGGGAAGTAGTTTAATTGAGTATATGATGATGCAGTGCGGATGAATATATATAACTACACACTAAAATGTTAAAATTTAAAATATTCGAGTGCACCTAGTAGAGATGGTTTCGTAAAATACACTCAATGAGGGTTTTCAAAAAAAAAAAACCGCCCGATGGCACGAGGGAGTCCCGTGGTCTTATCACTGTCACTATTGGCTCCTTGTTGACAGCATGTCAGTTTGGTCTGACAACTAACCAATGAGGAGGGTGACAAGACCGCAAGTTACAGTTACGCCATCTTTTGGATGTTTTAATTAAAAAAAACCTTCATTAAAAGCTAATGTGAATTAATTTACTATCGATACCAGGTTAAGGCATACATTATATTCACAGTCCACACGAAAGGTGCTTTGCACGGTGACGTTACATTTAGCATATTTAACTGACTAACTATTAGATTATGTTAAATCAATAAAAAAAGATTATATTCATGCTAATTTGTTATACAGCGTCGGAGTCAAGGTAAGAAGAGGCATGCACCGGTGGTTTGGACATGTGGAAAGAATGGATGACGAAAGATTGACTAAACAGATATACAATGCGAATGTGGAAGGATGTAGGAGCCGCGGAAGGCCCAGGCTCACCTACCACGACCAGATTGGTCGTGTATTAAAAGAAGGTGATGTTAGGAGTCATAAAAACCGTAGAGCTTGTATGAAAAGGATTATGAATGTTGAAGAGGCGAGTGAGGTGTGTAAGGATTGTGCCATATGGCGTTCGGTTCTCTCTGCCTACCCCGCTTGGGAAGTGACGTGAAGTTTAGTTAGTTAATTAATTTGTTATATGGGAATTAGAAATGTATATGGTGTCCTCATCCATATTATTATAAATTAATTAAAGACAACATTACACATATATCATAGACAGGATCACATGTAATGATCTAAGTATAAAAATGTTTAATAAACTATCACAAAGTATTTTACCATTACCCATACATAAGTTCAAATTATGCATTTAATCATTTTTAATGAGTAAGGGCTTTTATAAGATACAAGATTACCTCAATGACAAGGATTTATGGTTAACTTCATAATGAAGTGTTCACCTGCAGTGATATCTAGTCTAAGTATAGATTAATTAGGTTATCGTTATAAAATATATTAATTAAGTTTAAAAAAAATTTAAATTTGGCATTCAAAATAGTAACTATCGAGTCTTTTGCTGGTTTCTTTTCGATAGTGTCGTTCAGAACCGGTGGGAGTATTATTTCGTTTTTTTTTTACTATTTATAAGTGCTTTTTTGAAGCCCACATAAATAAAGATATTTTGAATTTTATAAAAAATTGCAATGTTACCTTACTGTACAAATGGTCTCCATACTGCTTGTATATATAAGTCAGTCCCTCAACATCGTAGTGATGAACATTCGCTATCCTGATAGCGACGTCATACAGGTTCTTCTTGAACAACAGCCACAGTTTCGACTGGAGATCCTTTTCCTCCAAGAATATCAACTCTTTGTTCTTCGTTAGAAGGTAAAATAAACCCCATTCTGTGATGACGGCATCTAAAGAAATACAATCACATCACCAATCCGCAGTAGCTAAAGCCCAAGGAGTCCAAGTTAAACTACATCCAATTTCCTGTATTCCTTTCAAAACTTACTCAGAAAAGTACTTTTCTAAAATTCAGGTTGGCAACACTGAGCATACATACCTATAGGTTCAAAAGTGTTAGCGTATACAATAAACTTGTTCTGTATGTCGAGTATCGTGAGATGGTGCATCTTGGGCGCGTTGGAGGCGGAGGCGGAGGCGGCGCGCGCCTCGTTGGTGACGATGACGAGGTACGAGCGGAACCAGCTCAGCTGCACCTTCTCGCCCTCCAGCGCGTAGCACGGCCCGCGCCCTTCGCTCGAGTAGCAGTATATGGCCTGGGAGGAGAGATCCAGTTAGCTTTTATATTGGACGCAGTAAATGGGCTCGGTGAGTTGTCCTTGTGGCTTGTGGAGGTATAGACAACTCGAACATAGAGGAATGATGAGGATAAAATAAATAATAAGTAATAATAAATTCCTGAGACTGACACACCAATTCCCTAGCTCCAAACTAAGCTTATGCTTGTGCTATGGATTCTACGTGAACGGATAGACATACTTAAATACGTTTATAAATATGACTCGAGTACAAATGTCCATGTTCATCACACAAAACATTTTCCCCTATCGGGATTGGAACCCGCGACCCTTGATTTCGTGGCCAGGGTCTCTGACCACTCGACCAACGGGCCAGGATGGTGCGTTGCTGCCCTAAATTAAGGATTATATAGGAGTGTCGCTATAAGTCTGATTGGTGATCAATCAGGTTGATGATGGAATATCATCAGGGATTAACTGGAATCTTTATACGGCGGCCTGAACAATAACCTTCCGAGATTTTATTAAGTAGGTACCTCTGAGCCTGTACTTGTAAAGGGACAAATATTCCGCGACCCTTCCCCTATTTCAAACTTCAACTTCAAAAGGGGTACCTACTTGCACATTGAGGCATTTGTCCAAAGGCCGTATAGTGTTCAGCCATCCACTATGACGTACACGCGGCATTGATATTTAAATGCAGCAGTAGTATTCTACTACTAATAGTATAACGGTCCGGGCACGCACCTCGTCGAAGGCGACGGTGAGGCTGTGGTTGTCGGCGAGCACGCTGCAGCCGGGCGGCGCGCCCTTCGCGTCCAGCGACACGCAGCGCTCCGAGCTCAGCCAGTACACCATCACGCACGCGCGAGACACCACGAACAGTTTGTCGTTGCCCCTGGACAACAGTTCACGGCAGACCATCAGTCTCATATAGAAATAAAAAAAACAAAATTTAAAAAATAAATAAGGAAGTCAATCGTCTAGTAGGCCTGATTCGATGCTTCGAAACATTCGGGGACTGAAAACGAGTGAATTACAAAAAAAAACTTAAAAGAAACAAAACAAAGAAATTTTAGAAAATAAAGATAAATTACGAAAACTATTGTTTCTTCTGACAATTGTTGTCTTTTTTCTTAAATTCAAATTGAATTTTTATATGGCCAGCATTTACATATATTCATTTTAACACACTGTAGAGTTTCGGTTTATTTGCAGAGAACATAAGACAATGCTTCTTCAACAGTCTTAAGATTTTAACTGTGCACAAATCAACCACTACCTGCTTTATAACATCAATGCAAAATCCACTTACTTGAAAGCGAGACCTGTGATGGGGCTGGTTCCAGAATCGGGTAATGTTTTCATTTTGCCGCTCCGCTGCCGAGCAATATCACCGCGGAATAATGATACTGAGCCATCTTGGAAACCCACTGCCAAGAGATTCTGGAAAAAAGAATGTCATCATATGTTTATTTTGAGCATAATAGTTATGTCAATTGATAGAAACCTTGTCTCATTATCAAAAGATTTCAACAGACCTTTGGATCTGATTCTTTAAAGAGGGTTTACTAAAATATCGGATATGCACTTTTATTATCTCTGGTATTGCAAATGTTGAACAATGGTGATTGCATTCAATCAGATTGGTCGAAAGTTTTTTTTTCGCATCGTTATATATGAAATTTGTCTGGTACAAATATTGCCATGGCAGATTTATAAATATTTCCAGGATTAAAAAGTATTCTATGGCTGTTCTCAGGGTTCAACTTAAGGAGTGTCAATTTTCATTATAATTATTAATGACCGGATTTATAATAAGGATAATTAGTATAAGTAACGATAGTTACATTTTGTTATGTACTGACTATAGACATAAAATAAAATAGGCTAAATAAGACATAGCAAATAAATAAATACATAGTAAGGATTTGTCTAACTAGTGATCGCCCACTAATCGAAATTCGACCATTATTAGTTTGGTTTTTTAAATTATTTATTGAAATATTAGCTTCCTGCACTCCTTCTCCATATAAACTTTAATTGTGCCAAATTTCATACTCCTCCGGCCGCGTAATTCTCATTAAAAGGGGTACAAAGTTTTTGCTTCACACATTAATATATATATTTATAAAGAGGAAAGATTTGATTGTTTGTTAGAATTTAATGGGATCCGAAACTACTGGACCGATTTGAAAAATTCTTTAACCAATGGAATACCAGTTTATCAGGGAGTAACATTATGCTATATTTTATCCCCGTATTCCCACGGGAACGGGAACTACGCAGGTGAAACCGCAGGGCAATGCTACGTATTAGTAAAACTGGTACCTTGTTCTCGTGCACGGCGAGCGCGGTGGCGGGCGTGGGCCGCAGGTGCGAGGGCACGGCGCGCGACACGCGCGCGCACGTGGGGTTGCCGTGCCGGTCGCGCCGCGACCAGTCCCACACCTTGATCATGGGGTTCACGCCTGCCTCGTCGTCCTGCGGGACATACAGAGTTTTGAGTGTTAGATTTTGAATATGTGACTTGTATAATGATAAAAGACTGGATTGTATGCATTTGTTTATCATGTGACCTGGCCCTCGGTCCCCGAGGGGCTGGGCAGGGTTCAAAGAGCAATTAACTATTAGATGAACAGTTATGAAAAGTAGTGATGAGCTATGGCTACCTTGTTGCCCACATAATCATGAACCCAATACAACATTAGTCACAATCAGCATGCTAGACTAGAAACAGTTGGTACATTAATTTTACATTTAAATGTGCCAAAATGCAAACTTCTCACAGCTGTATTTTGAATACTTTAGTACTTACCCCAACAGTGACCAAATATGGATCATGAGGCAGTTGCTGCGCTAGCGTAACTGTCAACTCGTAGGCTTTGAACGAAGTCACGTCCCATGTTCGTGTAATGAGGTAAGCCCAGCCAGTTACGTCACACAAAATTACATGTCCATTTCCACTTGTTGACACAGTTATGTGGGTGTCCTAGAAAAATCAATAGGTATTATGTAAGTATAATGGTACTTTTAAAACAGCACTTTTTGAGTTGTGTGGCTTCTTGATGAAATTTGTCATGATATAAGGGCAATTCTTATTAGAGTACACACAACAGAGAAACTTCAAAATTAAACAAATTTTTACTTTTTCCGGGCAAAACACATTTGAAGAGGCTTATGTCCAGTAGTGGTTGAGTATGATGATATGATAATACAGAATATAATATACTCAAACTCAAACTCATAATATCTTTATTTACGTAGGCCTCAAAAAAGCATTTAGCACTATACACGTAAATTGTCAAGTAATAGGTACAAAATGGAACAATTTGAATCTACCACTGGTTCAGAATGTTGCACTACCGAGAAGAAATATATAGACTACATAATACTTAAAAATATTTTACAACAGGAAGTAATTGCAGTTTGACTGTACCATTACACAATCTTAGGTAAGTATCCTGCAACTGCAAAAATGTAATCTTAGTTATAATTCATATAGACATTATAAATGAGATTATTATTTTTGGTTCTCTCTGCTTACCCCGCTAGGGAAGTGGTGTGAAGTTAAGTTAGTTAGTTAGTTTTATTTTGCATTCCATATGTTGGATACAATATTGTTGATATATGGTCACTTTTGTTATCACCAAATATACAGTTATCCAATTATTTTACTTACATCAAAATTTTTATAACCACCAACTGACCAATTTGAACACTATGATAATTAACTTACTTGCAAGCATTTTGCGATCTTTCCATCATCAACATTTTTTTGAACGTCGAAGAAAGTAAATTTTCGCCACTGGAAACATAAAAATAATAAAAAATAGAAGTTCATTCATTATAATAACACATCTATTTAAGGCAAATAATTCCCAAATTTCAACATCATTCGAATTATTTATTAATGTATTGCTATAGTGAACCACTAATTGTAATTATAAACAACAAAATACCTAAGTAATGGGCGTTATCTCAATTAGAAAATACATTCATAAAAAGTCTTTAATATACATTTGAAAACTTTTCTAAAAGTCATAGTATCACATACCTCCAAAAAAGCCATGGCTATAGTTAATCACTGATTAAAATAATGAGTACATTTCGCTATTACACCAAATTATTGCGGTACATTTCAGTTTTTATTTTTCCTCTTTTGCTGCAACCAAGCAATTAAACGTCAGTGAAATGTCAAAAATAATGAGTGTGTTTGTAGTGATGTGAAAGATTTATCGATTATTTTATAGAAACGAACACCTTTACAAAGTAAATATTTTAAAGATTAAACATGTTTTAGACATATTATATCATATTCTCATTTGAAAGTAGATATTTTTTTTATTATAAATGAATGAAAACAGTGCATCAATTCCATTTCATTTATTTTTGGATCAAAAGTATTTGTACGTAGATTAGATTTTATTAGAGATTTTATGTTATGTTCATTTGATGTGAACATATATTTCTGTGTGATTTTTCAATATTCTATACCAATACATGTTATTAAAAATGTTATAGAAGTGTCGATTGTAATAAATACCAATATAGAATCGACATTAGAAAAAAATTTGTGAAACATCTCTATTGTCACAAAATGACACTCATCATTCACCCTTCTTGTTATCTACTCAAAGAAATTAAAATATATTCTGCCAAATGAATCAGAAGAAATGGTAGAAACGGAAACAATATGTGTATGTAATATTTCTGTTTAGTTTTATATTTAATTTTAATCTTTCCACATCACTTCATTATTCATAGCTTTTAAATAACTTTATGTAATAAATAAAACACTATTTAAAAATATCAAATTTATTAAGTACTTTTAAATTACTGGCTCACTTCTTTGTTTTTGCGTCGTTATTGAAATTTGGTTGAAAAGTCTGTTCCATATTTTCTCAGTGACGTTTCCTGGTGGATCGTCAACATCAACACTGATCAGCGTGTACAGTTGTTTGGCGTCAATCGAGTCCAGCTTGTAAGTAAGAGTCGTCAGGCCGTCAATAAGATTCAAAGGTGACGATGTTTGTATTGTTTGGAATCTGTAAGGAAAGAAAATATATTATAAATGGGTGAATAAAAATAGTTTTGCAGTAAATTTAGTGAAATATTTAATATCCACTGCTTTTGAAGGCTGCTTAGTGGAAAATCTACCCAGCTTTTACATTTTCAAATGTTAAAGTAGATACAATGTGACATCCCCCCCGCTGGGGTCTTCGGTTTGGCGTACCGGGGGGGCTTAGTAGGCCCTAGTGCAGGACAGGGCCGACGCTAAGAGAGACCTCGAGGTGAGCTGCGACTGCTCGGCATTTCCCACCGAGCAGTTGCGGCACCGGCCGCAGCTTCCTGCGGCCGGACTAGGATTGCCGAGGAAGAGGAGGAGCAGAGTGTTTCGTTGCTCGCCTCCCTATCCTCGGCAACCCGACAGGGGTGCACTGCGCTGCGTAATGGTGGGTCGCAAAGGGATCTCCTCTCCCTCCGTGACGACAGGGCTCTGCCCTCAATTTGGATCGCCGGGCGGAAGGCGGCCCCCTGTGACGAGACGCTCTCCGCGTGCCCTATGGTTTAGCAGAGGGCACAGCGCGAGAGTGGGCCCACGACGCCGGTCACGGGGACGATCGGCGTCTGAATCCTGGGCGGAGTAGTTGAGACATGCTGGGTGGCCTGGCATGTCTCGACGCGCGCGCGTGCTCGGTGCTGTGCATCCGACGACTAATGGCGTGGGCTGCACAGCATCGACCACCGCCGCGCGATGTGAGCCGCGCAGCGCGGCATGCGCACTGCCGGAGGAGCTGTCGTATAGTCCCGACAGTGGGGATACCGGCTCCTCCGGAACTGCGCCGCGGGAGGCCACGTTGGGGTTTTAGTCGGTTCGAGTCCGACACACCGCCCTCTGCTTCCCCGAGCAGAGGGTGACGGCTCGTGGGAGTTTCCCCTAGTATGTTGCTAGTGGGATGGGTCCAAATTACAACGCCTCCGGCCAGCAAATGCTTCTTAACGGCTGGAATCGGAGACGTAATCAAACGTTCGATCTTTCAGAACATGAACCAAAGTTCCGTAACTTCTTTGTCTAACACCCTTGTTATGTGATCACAATATTTTTTTAGCTTCATAGGTAAATCACAGAAATATGAGCGCAAATGACACAAACGCATTATTCCGATTACCGCCTCTATATGAGCAAAGTGTGCGGCGTACATAGTCGCCAGGGCAAAAGGGATACTGGATAAATGCCAGCCCGCTGGCAGGTGACGCTGTAGTGCTCATTATTGAACAGTGAACAATTTTTTGGCCTATCATAGATTTTGCACACAGGCACTACCGAGTGTCGGCGCAGCCCTGTAATTATTAGGTAGGTACTCGTATCAGACTATCGGTGGCTATTTTTTATACTTATAAGCGCAGTCACAACCCAACTGTACCTTGTTTGGTTCACATCAATGATTTGAGTATAGTTTGAATATTTTCCAAATGTACTACTTCTAGTTATGGTATAATTCGCGTCTTGTAATCTGTAAAAAATGTGTGATCTTCAAGTTAATATTATTATTACCCACATCTAATACTTATGTATTGCTTCAGTTTTATCTGTGCTTACTACGGTTGGCAACCATAATCGTAATTTTATCTTGTTAACAACCCATACAAATATAATTAATAATTATGAAAACTGATAAACAAATAATGATTTTAAGTATAATCATTTAGGCAGATTATGTCCGTAAAACACAGCGCCGGTGCCAGCTCCCTGTAGGTGTCCTGAGCAAGATGGCGTCTACAACCGTCTATCACCCTCAGGATCAGATTAAATAATCAATATTGTGGGTGATATGGTGTTTAAGGAATTCAAGAATTGGATTTCCCTAAACGATTTTTTAATTTGTTGTGAATAATATGGATGCCAACCTGGGAGAACTGGGTCGCCCGAAAACCTGAAGCCCAATTTGGAATTACAAGCCAGATTTAAGTCTATGGCCAATTTTGGAGGGTACCTAACCTGGTGGATACCGGATCTGTTAAGATGTGAGTGATCTGACGCCGTAGGTCCATAAAGTCTACAGTTTCAGACCAACATCTTTTGGTCTGAGTCTACAGTACAGTAAGTAGGTTGGTAGTTAAATTGTGATAAACAAATGTTACCTTTTATACAAATCGTCGTACACGGCTCCGTTGCCAGAATAGAAGTTCGAAAAACCATTGACTTTTGTGAATTGTTTGGGATTTATAGCAAAGGCGCCGCCAAATGGATATTCATACGACCTGATGGAAATCACAAATATTTATAATATATGTAAGCTGGTTGTTAAGTTATACAAATTAATAAGTAAAGTTACACAAAAAATATAGAAAGAAAGTCTTATATGTCAAAAATACTGTAACACCTACTTCTTGCCGTAATAGCATCGAACTTTGTTTACAATATATTATCGTAATTAATTATTATAAACATTTGCCGTCTTTATGATTTACCACTTAAGCTCCAGCTTACATAGCCTATTGGTTAATGCCTTGCTTGTAGAGCAACATTCTGCGAGAGGATGACCAGTGGCGGATTTACCAATAGGCTGAGAGGTCTAGAACATAAGGCGGCAGATTGTAGGGTAAGGATGACTGTTACCTATTATTAACCAAGGAGACAAGCTGGTGCGGGTTCTTTGAACATCTGTACAGGTTCCGCGAGTCGACAGGCACCAGTTCCAGATCGTGAAAAACTATACACTTCCACCCTGCGTCCTTCTTCAGGCCCTGGATCCTCTGCGCCTCCGTGAAGCCGGCGTTGAGCAGCTTACCGTAGTTCAGCGGCTCAGATGTATTAACTTGAATGGATATTGAGAGTTTATATATATCCACTATTCCGGGATAAAAGTTGGTAGCCAAAGTTTATCAGGTTCAAACATTAGGCGTGTTAAAATTCGTATATTGTATCGTAAATCGTGAAGATGAAACATACAGACAGGGAGACAGACAGACAGATAAGAGTTAGCTACTTTTGCATTGTTTATAATACAAGAATGGTCTAAGGGACATGATCCAACAATTACTTAACGTCCTTATTTAACAGTTAAAATATCATAACTCAATAGTAACTATTTCAATGAAAATGCTAACCTAAGCAGATAATCATCGACTTTCAAAAACAATAAGTAATTGTAAATGATTTTTTTTAATGTACTTATAGAAAGCCCGATTTCTTTTGGAGGCAGAATGGAACTTGAGATATGGATTGATATTGGACTGGTTCGATGGCGCTCTCGGTAGTGACCCTGCCCCATACGCCAAGAGTTGTAGGTTAGATCCCCACCCAGGACAAACATTCGTATGGTGAATACTTGTGTTTGTTCTGTGTCAGGGTGTTATTCAGTATTTATTTTTAAGTATATAATTCTAATAGGTACCACTGTTGATTCTGATATTGTAACACAAGTGCTTTAGCTACTTAACTCGGAGTCAGATCAATGTATGTGGTACGTATAGTCTGATATTTTAATGAATAATTTACAAGAAATAATTATTTATTTACAAGAAGCGTTTGTTGGATGTCTCTCTAGATTCTGAAGTAATTAACAGTATAGTTACTTAAGTAAGGTTCCTCATAATATGTGGTAATTTGTTCCTGCACTCTGCCAACTTTCTCAGTTTGCCTACTTTTTGATAAACTAGTGCAAGTATTCCAAAGAATACTTTTTTCGTTTCTGATACCAACAGTTTCATATCGCCAATTTTTTATATTTTAATATTTTTATTTCTCATAACTCTTACATTGCTCAACGACGAACATCTGATAATCCAATTGTTGCTTCATTAGAAAAGGATGGAGGGTGTACAGAAACTTTAGTAGATCGGTTTTCTTCCCTCTGTAATTAAAATTGTGATCTCAAAACACCAATACCACCACGTATGTAATTTTATTGAATAAAACAGCAGAGATGTGTGGACAATGTTTTTTATGTTTAAAATAAATAGATAATTGTGCATGCCGGAACATTGCACCTATTTAAATATTATCTGGGGGTACGGTAGTGCCCCCGCCAAGACGAGACATTGTAACCCAGGACCGATTTACTATTATTTCAAATTTGCCGCACCCAACAAGTGCCGCCCGGGGCGGACCGGCCCCCTTGCCCACCACGCCACTGCTCAGGGTACTACCTACCTTTTTAACCGACTTAAAAAAAGAAAAAAAAAAACAGTCGAATTGAGAACCTCCTCCTTTTTTTTGAAGTCGGTTAAAATAAAAGAGGAGCAGGTTCTTAATTCGACTGAATTTTCTCGAATGTATTTCTTCTTAACTAATAATGATGGATACAATATACAGAACCTGCGAGGTATAATGATCGCCACAGACTGTCGTGCAGTGCATGCGCTTTCCTCGTAAGCTCCGCCAATTGCTAACGTATCGTACAATTTCTCGATGGCTTCCAGGCTTACTACGTCACCAATATTTATAGGCCCTACAAGCATAAATAATCGTGAGTCACATTATTTACATTGGGTTGTAGGAACTTAACTTAACTTTTGAGGTACAGCAAAAGAATAAGAATAAAAAAAATACTTATTCACATTTGTTCTTACTATTTTTTAATAAAAAATAAACTTAAAATGATAAATATCCCAATTCTCATCCACGTAGAAACAAATATGCAAAATGTAGAATTAGGTGTACTGCTGACCATGGTATAGCGAACTACTTATTTATATGTAGTCTGTCTGAATTTTCCCCGTTTGTATATCTACTAAGTTAATAAAACAGATGGATCGTATATTAATATTACCAGAGGTACCTACTTACTCTATACTACAACGGTGTAAGCTCAGTGGTAAGGACACGCGCCTCTTAACCGAGGGGTGCGGTTTCAAACCCGGGGACGTACCTCTGAATTTTCCAAATCCATGTACGTATTTATACCACTAGCTCAGCGTTTATCCTTTTTTTTTTTTTTTTTATTTACTTGGGGAACTCCCACGAGCCGTCACGTCTCACCTCGCGGTCCCTCTTCGCTTCAGCCCTGCCATGACAGGGCCTACTAAGCCCCCCCGGTACGACAAACCGAGGACCCCGGCGGGGGGGAGCTCAGCGTTTATCCTGGATCATGCTAAGCGGACCCCGACTAAGGACGGGACATAACGCTATGGGGATGATAACTTTCTCTATAATACAGTATTAGTTAACTGGATGAAACCATCTTACCCAGACCCGGCGGTTTCTGAGGACACCTATCCAACTCTCTGCTGTATTCGTCAAAGCGACTGACTTCTGAGCTCTGGTCGCGGTAATCTTCGTCTCCCGTCCTTTCTTCATTCATATGAGTCTCTTCGCCTTTAGCTAATAGGAATGATGTCCATCGTGCGGTACGTACAACTCGATGTCTGGTCGAAAACCTAAGATTATAGGAAACGGCAACACTTAGAGGAATATTTAATACCCACTAACTGGACTTAATGCTATATTTAATATTAACAGTGCATTCTTCACATCTTCTCGATTCTCCAGAAAAGGCACGTAAACCTAAAAGGCATCAAATCAACCCTGGACAAATCCTAGAACAAGATCTTGAATCTTGAAGTTGATTGACTCGATGGCACATTCGGTAGTACCTAATCCTGCCCCATGCACCAAGAGTTGTGGGTTCGATCCCCACCAGGACAAACATTCGTGTAATTAATACTTGTGTTTGTTCTGTGTCTGGTGTCTGGGTGTTAATATCCAATATTTAAGTAGGTATATAGGTAGGCATCCGTAATACCTCTGTTGATTCTGATATCCGTAACACAAGTGTTTTTTTAAGCTGCTTACATCGGAATCAGATCATGTTTGTGATGTAGACTGATATTTTATATTCTATCTACGATATAGGTAGGTAATAACAAAAATTAAATGGAAAATGGTCAACGATTTTTATGATTTATTTATAAACGCTATTGCCGATGTCAAGATTCTAACTAGCGCCTCAAGTGTCAAAATTGTTAAGCTGTCTAAGAAAGACACTTTGACAGTTTTCGATACTATTTACGTCACGGATATGGTTATTTATTAAATATAAATCAGAATGATGTGTTTTTTTGCTGGACAAGACAATGATTATGTTCTCAATAGTCGATGTTGTTAATAATTATTACGATTTACAAACAGGGCCGTCTTCAAACTATTGGGAGCCCTGGGCACATTGTTCTATTGGTAAATAGAACAGTTAATTTCCATATGTGCCCAGGCAAAACGTTGCACTATCGCGGGGCCCCGGGCACGTGCCCTGAGAGCCCACTGGGAAAGAGGGGCCCGTTTACAAATAAAAACCTATTCCCGAATCTCCATAAGTACTAGGTACATCGAGGAACGCAACAATATTTCGTATTTCTGCTTATATTAGCAATAGGTGTATAAACTCACCTCAACTTTAATAACAAAGTGTCGTTCTTAGATATCTTCCAAACTTCGTCGCTATCTAATCTTTGCATCTCCAAATTCCTATTTATCTAAAAATTAACCACTTTGGCGACAAGTAGAAACGTTAATCAGTGTGACCCTCTTGTGGGCATGTGGCTCCAAAAATAAGAATAAGAATAGTTTAAGTCAGTTTATTATAGTAGTACTTACCCAACCGTATAGTAATTAGGTATACCTACATTATTAGTCCTATTTACCTTCTGGATATTCCTGCTTCCCATGGTTCCGCTTTCATAGCGTGTGTTGAAGGTGGGTCGTATAACAAATAGAACAAATAATTGGTGATATTCAGTAGAGCAGTGGCCAGAAAAAACATCATCAACAATTTTACCGTTTGGGGACTCATTTTACAGGATGCGCTACGTTAACTTAAATTAACAAACTTTTTAGATTTTGTCCTTTTTATAGGTAAAATCACCTAGCGATGTTAGATTTGTAAAGCAGCGTAACTTACTACGGAATGAAAGACGTCAGTCAAAATTTGCTTTTTGAAAAGCATAGATTACTGCAAAACTTATAAAAAACTTTGTGAATTTTCTTATATTATCATAGATACAATAGGTAAAAAACGAAAAATCACAAAATTTACACACATCAAATAGTACATGTCATAAGAATTCTTTGTCAGTTGGTTTATAAGTATAGGAATGTCATTTTGGTATCAACGCGTATGTATTTCCGTATAATTTTTTCCAAAATTCCTTTTGTAAGATGCCGAAATACTACAGGTTTAGAGCAACGACGCCTACTCGGAAACCAAAAAGATGTCGAGAAAAGGAGAAGGAAGGCGGAGTAGGGAGGTACGATACCGTTTACTGTCCACCACTGTTATTTTTTCGGGAGCTCTAAAGTGTCTGGTAGAATTTTCTGCTAACGGAAAATATTTGGCTATGTAGAATGTTGATGTATAATTTTGGCTAACCAAACTAGCTAGTACCTGTACGTATATACTATGTATAAATTACTACCCTTTACCACACATTCCATTTATCATAAGATTAGTTACGTCTGGCGGCTCACTCTAAGTATAAGCCTGCATAAGATTTGGTGCACCATGTATGGGTATGAGGAGGCTACCTACTCAGCCCTCTTATTTCTACATATATGATTATAAATAGGAAGTAATAATCAAGAAAGGAATATCTAAATACCAACAAATGTTTTAGAATGCACTATACAATTTTATGGGATCAAATATTTATAAGATTAGGTATACTTACATATGAATATTTACCTAGATACAAAATTGCTCTGTGTTCGGTTCCATGGAGAAAGAAAGAATATAAATACAAACTACATATTATTTGCGATGTTTTTATATTTAGTTCAATCGTTAAAATATAATGAACGTTAAAGAAGCGAGTGAGGTGTATTTAAAGCCATGCTGTACGACGTTTGGTTCTCTGTGCCTCTTACCCCGCTAATTTATTTTTTAATTTAGTTAAATATTTTATAACTGCTTATTACAACTACGACTGTAAATGAGTATATCACTTAAAAATGTTGCGTTTTGTTTGTCTCTCTAGAATCAAGTTCGTCGCTGAAAAGAGTTGGCTGGACGTAAGTCTGGCGTGCACACCAGCGCCATCTTGGTATCTACGGCGAACGTCATGGCGCGAAAGTCCGCCCTTAATGGGTCTACCTCGAGAACTAGCTGCCGGACTTCGAGCCTCAGTCCACTTGAGCAATCGGCCTATTTTTGTTTTCAAAATCCCACCAGCGGCACTCTCTCTGGACGGGATACGTCCCATGTGAAACATTTACGCCTTTTATCAAAATTCTTCTGCATTTGTCCGTCTTTGGTGAGCTGAAGAGTCATTTTGTCTATTTTTGCTGTCGATAGTTCAGGTGTTTTAGCGTAATTAGACAGAATACTGACTGTTGTGATGGCTAATACATATTTTCATAAAAAAAAATGTTTTATTTTACACTTATTGGATGGAAGGGATCAGTGGCGGATTTACTGTCTTGGCCGCCTTAGGCCCGTTTAAACATCAATTGCCTTCAGAAGAAAATATGAAACAGGACATTTACTTTACACTTCTCGGGGTTAAAATGTTTGATGTAGAATAAAACAATCAATTGGTATTATAAAAACAAACAATATATTTTATAAAACAATATATAGACAAAGGAAACTAATGAGTGTACATAATGTTATCACCTTTCTTTAAGTAACTCAATGGTTTCTAGATTTCCTAAGCTTGTCTAGTTAAAAAGTTTATTATGAAATGGATGGCTAAGCGGTTACAATATAAAATATAACACCTAAAATGTAAACTAAATATAAGGTTAGGCTTCATAGGTCTATTAACATTATTTGTTAATACTAATTTATAAGTTTCTGATTAACTAATGTTATGGCAAAAGCAAGATAGATATTTATCTGAAAGCAATATTTTCTTATTCTGTGACTTGACGTATATATTATTTTTTGGGTAAATATACCCAAAAATTAATAAATTGTGTTATTTTTGGTAGTAAAGTGGCCGTGGTACCTAATCTCATCTGATGACAGGATTATCTCAACCAACGAGCAAAGTGACGTATAGACGCGTATAGACAATATATTCGTTATAGGTTCGAATATTCGGGTAAAAATTTGATTCCGTTCTAGAATTGTTAAACATAACAATGTAGCAAAAATCTAAAAGTCATTGTACTACCATTTATGATAAGACATACACGTTTATGCATTAATATAAACACAGAAAGCAAACAATAGCCTTCACAAACATTTCCATACAAGGAGAAGGTGGAAGCAACGGAAGGAATGCGATGTTTGGCTGTCTTTTTTATCTGTTTGCAAATAAATTTCCTGTAGTTTATTACATGCTTGTATCTATACCACTTATTAGTCAGTGTCCGTATAACAAAGTATAATAACAAGTGTTCGTAAAGTATACCGTCTTTGTTTCTTCAAAGGAATATTGATTCAGAATTACACAGAAGCTTAAATCTGAACAATGTACGTGCGAGTATGAAACGATGTTTATTAATAATAAACATTTTATTTAGTTAGAATGCGAGAGGAATTTTTGTGGAGAGTATTAAATATTTTTTATGCTATTAATTATTATACATCTGTGTTTTAATCTCAGTCCAAAAACTTCATCTTTATAATATTGTTTATTTAAAATACTTAATATATTGCCATCAAATTCACTGTGTGAATTCAAATTGTTATTTTTCATCAAATCGCACATTATACACTTAATATGTAAGTAGTGTGTAAGAAGTCCATTACAAGGTTTCCCTTGTAGGCATTTACTCGGCGGTTAAGTTATTTCAATATTTTAAATAAAACAAATAATTGGAATGTTTCAGTGTATGTTAAGCAACAAGACGATAAATCTAGATTTAGTAAACAGATCTTGGAATGGTATAAGACCGTTTTTAATGCAGTCATCATACCTATTCGGGATAATGACTGCATTAAAAAACTATAATTTTTTTTAGTGCGTCAGTTAGATTATACAAAAATACTAGGACACATATTTTTCGCTTTATCAAATTAACAAAAAATCACCAAGATAAAGAGCATCAAAGTTTTGGGTTGGGGGCTGTGCGACGTCACTATTTAAATTTTACGAAAGCCTGACGTCACGCACAACTTGAATGCATTGTATCTTCGTCAATGTTTGTTTGACAAATAAATACGTGTTCAATATTTTTATATAATCTAAACAGAATTTTTAGTTCCCTTGCGTATTCCATCCATTTCCTATAAGATTTATATAATTGGTATAAAATTTCTACTTATCGTAACAATATTGACTTCATGATTTTATAATAACATCTATAATGTATTTAAAATCAATTAGCTAGAAAGATAAGAAACTTAAAATTTATTTTCATACATCCCCAGACAGTGTACAAAATAATTGTGACAATGCAATAATTGATCGTACTTAACTAACACATTTAAAATCATACAAACAAATTGAAATACAGAAGTAATTAACTAAACCAGTACACAAAATTTCTATAATTCATCATATAAAACTGACCAATATTTTACTTGATATTAGCTTTACAAAGATACGCATTTTTTTTGTAATGCCCAATATGCCGTCGGAGGCACCATATGCAATGTTTCTTTAATTTATGATTACATTACAGCGAGTATAAAAAAAAATAATCTGAAGAGCAGTTGCGTGCTACTAAATTCTTTGCATCTTTCAAGTGTTTGTAGCGTAACCGCTTCCGTTGAAAATAGGTAATGTATAACTAACACATGGCCTGCGCTTTGATTAAAATAATAATTACGGGAGTCAAGCAACATGATTATGATTCTACCGTCGTCCTATGGCTAATGTTGTTTGTATTGGCAATGTAAACATGTTTAAATATATGTAGTTCATATTATTATGACAAAGCAAATAAAAATATGATTAAATGGGTACATTGAGCATTGAGGAATCAGAACCAAAACAAGTAGTATTTGTTTGTCTATGCTTTAATGGTAGGTACTTTTATACCTAAGGTTGTCCGCCCACGTCAGACTTTTTGTATGACCGATAGTCGGGCTGATTTTTTATTATATATTGTTTCTGACCTACTTTTTGTAGGACGTGTGTGTTGCGCTATTGCAAACAATACGTTATATTTTTCTCCTCCAATAAATTGGTCATCGATTATTGAACGTATGCGGGCAGATTTATAAAGAAGATTTTTTTTTTTATGCCTTGAATTGTTTAATTATGTGAGTTCTGTTATTTTATACTTATGTTGAATTTCACTTGCAGAAATATAATTCAAAGTTATAAGATAATGGACGCAATGCTTGCATCAGAATTGAGAAATAGGAAAATGCATAAAATTAATGTAAGGGTTGTAAAAAAGAAAGTTGGTCGAAAAGACTACGTCTTTGACTTTTCGACTGGTTAACCATTAATTCTAAATATAGGCCAACTCAAAATAAACCACTGCTCGGACATGCGTTTTTTCGTGTTTACAAAAATGCAATAACGACTATCGTTTATGTCAGATGTAATGAAAAGAGCGGACATCGGTGATTACATGCACTGAACTTCCTACTATTGTTAAGACATAGGTATACGGACAGCTAATACAAAATCTGTCAAAATCTACTGTAGCAAGAAAATGTGGATTATGGAATGACCACTTTTATCATAACATCTAACGCAAACTAAGTACTGAAGTTTGCCATCAAATCATATACTTACGATAGACCTAAAAGCAATTTACAATAATTCAATAAACTTTTAATTTTTTCTTGCAAAATTTATTTTTTAAATTTGTTTTTGAGCAGTGCATTATTCCTTCATTCACTATTATAAAGGTTTGTATCACAATGTATCCCTTAAAGCTAGCAAATTAGAAAATTAAAAAACTGTTTAAAAACTAATTATTTGACGTAGGTTTGTATCACGGAATTACAAAAATAAAGGAAATTTTTAAAGATTTGCCTTTAGATATATAGAGTGTGCGATTAGTTTGTAAGGTACGATGGATATTTAGAATGAAAATAGAGCCAGAAAAATATTTTTTTTTTTAGCTGAGTGCAGGCTATTTTGTAACCAACAAGGGAGGACTGGTAATTTAAAGTTTGTTGGAATTTCATTAATTTATTTACTTTTTTAATTTAGTTCAAATTGGTATAAAACTTAATAAAATTACTAGAAACTTAATAACATAGACCAAAGGCAAACCTATAAATTGATTAACTCATAAAGATACTCTAGATACTTACCTAAGTATCACTTACCTATTTACATGAAAGTAATTTATTTATCTTTGTAAAATGTATGTTGTGTAGTATATTCATAATGTAATGGGGTTTCCAATATAGGTAGTACTGAATTGAGTATGAACTGGATAGTCAGCAAAAATATTTTAAATAAGGTTAATATTTTAAATTATTTAGTTTCTCCTACCCTACCTACAGAAGCTTTATACATTAAACTACATCTAATAAGTACATTTTATACATTCGCAAATTATAAAATAGTTCCAACTTGATATTTCTGAAATATTAACATGTGCTATAAAATTGTACAAATGTTACATTTGATTTAATGGAAATGATAAATATAGAGTGTAAAATATGATTTTTAAAAAATAAATTGTGTTTAAACTAAACTGTTAACTCACATGTGATTAGGCCGATTATAAAATGATTAAGCGTTTTCATAGGTACAGTCACAAGTAAAAAGCTGTCTTAGAATAACTTACTTACATTTCAAAACATCTTGGCATCATCATAATGTCTTTTTACGATCCGATAGAACAAAATACGGCATGCTTGCTTGTCCACACATCGAGGTATACCCAACACTGTCTTACATTCAATACCAGATAATGTTAAGAATACCATCTTAAGAATTAAATCTTTAACAAACCAGTCTGCACCTGTACCTCTCAGTTCCATTCTTTCACTTGTGAGCTTCATACCAATCACAAATTTGATATATGTTACTTAATTTTTAATACAAACTTAAAATTGATTAAAAATATATGATTCGGTCGCCAGTGAAATAAACGCCATTAAAATATGATCGATAAGACGTAAGTAAGAGGTTCAACATCGACAAAATTCAACAATAGTCATCAGATATATTGTCATTATCCGTAATCTAGTTAATTTATGGCCGTCTGTACATTTGAAATACCTACGTAATTATTGTTTGTTCTAACTTACGACTGAAAGCAAAGTATACGTACAGAAAAGTAGGACAGTTTTATGTAACAACTAACACTTGCACATATATTACATAATATTGATAAGTCGATTGTTTTTTTTTAGTTATCATTTTAATTGCCACAAACTACTTATTATATTTTAATGTGCATGATTTTAGTCAACATGAACCTAGTCAACATTTCTGTATGTATATTTTGAATTGGGTGAGTTGTTTTATTTTGGTAACCGTTACATCTTAATAAAAAAACAATTAATGTATTAGTTTCTTACATATTTACATAAAAATATGACATTAATATAAGGAGTAGTAGTAGAATTTAGCTGTTAGTTTAAATGAGTATATCTAGTTATTATACTGAAGACATGTCGCGACAATCCGCAAATCTTTACATACTCACTCATAGTGGCATCAAAGGAAAGTATTTCATCGATACTGTCGATCGTCCAATCGAAACGCTTCGACAAAGCCGATTTTAGCATGTTTTGATTCAAATTGGTGGTTTATTGGCTATTTAAAAACCCACTTGCATTGAATTCTTTAAATATCACATGAAATACTTTGCTGCTGTACTACGACCACTTGGAAACTGTTTTATTAGAACGTTCTATGACATCACTCTAGATTAAACAACCCACCCTGACACTTACAAAGACATAACTGTACTTACAATATTATATGTCTAATTTCATATTTCGTAAAAAGGAACAAAAACATTAAAAAAAGTAAGCGAACACTATAATTAATTGTACTAACGACTAGCGATGCAAGTAAAAAAAATATTTTATGGATACTTCACCAGTCTGCAGACCCATTGGATGCGTGATTCAGTGACATACCGACATCCTCTATCCGTAAATAACACATGTCCGTTTTACCAATTACATGTATAATTTACAAATATAGGTAAATCATATTTAATGTTTACAATGTTGCATTTTACATAACATATTGCATATATATTGTATACTTAACGACCACCGCTCTATTCCAGACGCGCGACAGATTAAATATATGCATTTAAAGTTTCTTTTTTCGCCTAGGCTTAATGGCATCATGTGGTATGATACTGAATCACGCTGTATTATGGATTATATCCCTAAGCTTGAACGCTCACATGTCTTTCAACGCGAGATCACACAGGTAACCACTCTTAACTGAAATATCACATAGTCTTGCGGTAGACATTTGTAACTCAGCCTTAAACCGTTTCAATAGCTCACATTCTAATCAACCACGACTATAGAAGTACCTCACATACATAATCTTCAAACAATATTTCAAATATTCACCTTTTTCATTTCAAATAGTACTTGTACTCTCTCCCCCACTTAACACTACATAGAAACCTTCAAGTGAGCTATTTTGTTGAATCGGTTCAGATACTTGTTTGTAGGGCTAGCATGTACATCGAGAATTGACGGGAGGCTCGAATCGACTTCTAATTTAGTGGCGCCTTTGCGGCGAGTAGTGGAACTATAAGTACTGATACTGGGCACTGCGCTAGTTACGGCAATGGAATACCATTACCGTAACTAACGCAGTGTTCAATGCCTAGGCACAGTGCCATAAATGGGCGAAGGATAGAACTGACCAGAATCATGTTTTGGTTCATGCGTAGGCGCTGTTATAGAAACTCGTAAAATACTTGTTACGACACTGCTTCATTATGCAAGTCGAGCTTCTATTTAACAGGATAATTAATCTGTTAGGTCCGTCAGTTAAATTATCAAAAAATATTGAACACATATATTCTGCTTTCTGAAATACAATACAAGTTGACGAAGACATAATGCATCAAAGTTCTGTGTAACTTCGACATCGTTAAATGGTTACATTTTTAGCATGCAGTGACGTCACGCTAGATTTTAAAGTTTTGTATCTAGGTCAACTTTTTTTTAGGAGCGGTGGTAGCTCACGCGCCTCTTAACCGAGGAGTGCGGGTTTAAACCCGGGCCTCACCTAGGGATTTTTCAAGACTGTACGTATTTATACCACTAGCTCGACGGTGAAGGAAAACGTCGTGATGAAACCTGCAAATTCAAACAACTTTGGATTTGTAACCATGATCCAAAAATTGTCTGGTTCCCCTATCTTAGGGTTACGAAGGTCAGACCGGCAGTCGCTTCAAGGTAATTACCAGACTCGCTAAATTCTGGATCATGGTCTAAGCGGCCCCGACTAAACACGAGACATAAAGCTAGGATGATGATGATCTAGGTCAACTTTTGTATTATGAAAAAAAAAATGCATACAATATTGTGTTCAATTACCCTATCTATACTTATACATGCTAGACCTACTATCCGCAGTTCACGCAGGAGCTACTCATGTCTGTTTTACATTCGCTACCGATAATCGCCAAACAACAGCTTGGCGAAATATGTCCATCAGCTGCGCTCATCTATGTTAGCCAGCACGTGGGTGTACAGGTGCTTCTGGGTGACGCTGATTATCTGGTACTCGAGAGTCGAGATGCCGTCCTTCTGGAACACCTTGGTGGTTTGCGATAACAGCTGGTATCTGTAATTTTATTGGAATTCGTGTTTATATTTGTTAGTAGGGTAATCTAGGTATCTTTGTGATGTTAGGAGTCATAAAAACTGTAGAGCTTGTTTGAAAAGGATCATGAATGTTCAAGAAGTCAGTGAGGTGTGTATGGATCGTGCCTTATGGCGTTAAGTTCTATCTGCCTACCCCGCTAGGAAAGTGGCGTGAAGTTAGGTATCTTTCTTTAAGAAAGAAAAAATATGTATGTACTGACACACATTAAAATTACAAATAATCATATACTAGCACAGCAATACTATCGTTAGTATCGATACAATCGAAGCTCAATATCGAATGCACTTTCGATAGTATTAAATAGGTACCTACATAGTTGACTATAAATAGTAATCTTATCGTACCTCTTCGGATTTGGAGAAGATTTCTTGTGATTTAACATAGCGTATCGTGCTACTGACATCTTATACCTTGCTACATGGTAACCCATTTTTTTCAACCTGTAATCAATAAAAAAATGTATACGCAAATATATGTCAATCTTTTTAGAGATTAATTCTTTCTTGATTAAGAAAAAAACACTAAAGATCAACTGAAACAAATTATCTACAGAATTCGCTACTGCCATCATCCACGTTTTTTTGATATTTAGTCGATTAACTCTTTTGCTCTATCCAGGAATGGTGGTCAGTAAGCGAATGTATTTGTAACATATCTTACATTAATTCTATCCACATCTTTCACGGTCTTTTCTTTCTCTCAATTGGGATAAATTTACCTATACGCCATGTCGTCGTCTTCGCCGCCCCAGCCCCAGTACTTGTTGGAGAAGCCGTTGACCTTGGTGAACTGCTCCAGGGTCAGTGCTGATACTCCACCAAAGATGTCTTCGTATGGTAACCTGTCGGCATTAGACAGGATGGATCACAAAAATGGTGCACACAATCTTTTTTGAATATTGGATCCACGCCTGTAGACAGCTGCTCTGTAATTTGCATATCAACAAAACCCCACTGGAATACAAACACATTTCTAGCGCAGTTTCATCCGACATCCATCATAAACAATGATAGATATTAAAAATAATTAATTAATAGACAGTTAAGCCAAAAACGCAATCTCACTTGAAATCCAGCTTGTCTATAGCCGCAGACATGTGCCGTGGCTGTCTGGGACAAGTATACATGTTGCGCAGGTCCAGTGGCAGTAGGTCGATGTCGTGGAAGATGAAGCACTCCCAGCCGCCCGGCCGCCGCTTCTGGCTCTCCGCGAAGCCCACGTTCATGAGCTTAGCGCGGTTGAACTCGCTGTTGCCTGGCGGTTACAATACAATACGTGACGTGACGCCATTAAATAATTAGACGAACAAAAAAGGAGGGTGCGAAAAAATAGCTATGCTCTTCAGATGCCATTAAATACCAAGAAAAAAATATGCTTTAAATTAATTTCGTTATCTTTATCTTTAAAACGATTTTACTCAACCAAGTCTGATATTTAAAAGTAAAAAAAAAACAGATATTGGTCAGAATATTATAAAAAAATCTTGAGTAAAGAGTTCCACCGACCGTCCTGTTCCACGATGAAGATGCCGTAGTCGATCTGCTGCTTCATCAGGAACGGGTGCATGTGGTTCAGGAATATTGCTAAGTGTTGCATGCGATCCCTAAAAATAAAGGGAAAGTAATATTTATAACAAATTGTCTGTAAATTTGTGTACAACACGGCGGTAATTGCTACGACAACACAAACTAAATTTTCTACCAATAACTTATTTGATTGCGTTAATGTAGAAGTTTACACCCAGCTGCGTGGGATCGCTGACCTGTGTATGTATGTAGTATCAGATATTCATTTTATATTAACCTTTTTCAGGCCAGGTAAGAAATAGGGCTCTGACGAACAGACGAATAACGACAAGAGCTTCTCATTTCTTTTTTGGGCACGGAAGCCTAAGGTGACTGATACTTGTGAATGAAATAAATAAATAAAATCTATTTTTTACGGTTGTAAGTTTAATGATCACTAATACAACGAGGGTTTTCAAAAATACAAAAACCGTTAGATGGCACGAGGGAGTCTCGTGGTCTTATCACTGTCACTATTGGCTCCTTGTTGACAGCATGTCAGTTTGGTCTGACAACTAACCAATGAGGGTGACAAGACCTCAAGTCACAGTTACGCCATCTTTTGGATGTTTTAATTCCAAAAACCCTCATTTGATGAGGATAGAGAAGCCAAACGCTAGAAAAAGGAGGGTTTAGCTTACCTAAATGGAACTATAATGGCGACTTTGTGCCTGGCTGTGCAGTTGGGTGGCGCGTACCGCCCGCCTTGCTGGACCTCAGGGTACTTCTTCTCCACCCAGTCCAGTTCTATTTCTGTTTTGTTCACTGGTATTGGACCTGGAACATCACATGATTTAAAGTAAGCATTTTTTGGTTTCCTAATGGCGAAGCTGTCGCTTTACATATATAATTCTAAGTCATAATTGGTTTAAAAGAACACATTGTTTAAGGCTAAACTGTGATATTTCTGTATCTCCAGCTCCTAAAAAGCATGTTAGATGTTAAAGAGTGAGATCCCAGGGCCGCCACACGTTATCTACTTATTATTTTCTGATAAAAAACTTCGTGCTAAAGGGTAGATAGTATGTATATCTACTATATATGTACGGTATAGTAGATATAACATACGTATTACGTACGTTTATAGTACATAGATGTAAATTTTACCCCTTTACATACATTTCATTTTTAAGAAAATAAGTAACGTCTGGCGGCCCTGGGCTCTTAGACTATTAGCTAATGTCATCTACCTAGCTTTGCTTGTCCGGATAAGAAAATAAAAGACGGGCCTCTTTGCCTTTATGGCTCCCCTTTTTTTTATTAATATTTTTTTGACTGGAGATTAGGCTGATACAAACTAGACAGTTTTGCTAACATAGCTCTATGACTATGATAACGCAACTCAGTACTAGTTCAAAGAGGCAATGTTTTTTTTGTTCATATATATAAGGCCGTATTAGCCAGTAAATCACTTGATTGAACAGAAGGAGAAAGGCTCTAACCAAAATCAGCTGGAATATTATCATCGCAAAGAGGCAGAGTAGTTTCATTCTTCTTCAGCTCCGGACTCTCAGTTGTGGCGTTACTCCTGATGCTCTCGATGATCTTCGTGACGAGGATTGAGGTGGTGTTCTCGGCCAGGTCCGGTCGGGTCATGTTCAATGTGATGGTGTTGTTGGTAATGGTTTTGGTGTCGGTCTGCGGTTGTTCTGGGGTGATTTGCACTTGCTTTAGCCAGGTTCCTGCTAGCTTTTCGTTTCCTCTGAAATGTGAGGAAATTTAACTGAAAACTTTTCTAATAAATACGTAACTGTATTGTATCGTATATCTAACATGTCAACATTATTTAAAATTGCACAATAAATTTACAGATTTTTTTGATAAATGAATAACAATTGCAACCTTTAAGAGCCAGGTCACATACGAAACGAGCAACTTCCTTTATGTTAATACATACATACATACATATCATCACGCCATAATCCAACAACGGGGAAGGCAGAGTCAAACGGGCAGCTACCCCCTTTAACCACATTCAGCCAAAAAATAAAACTGGACTAGGTTACATGGAAAACTGTGAAAAAGACACAATCACACTTTCAAAACCCAATATACCATTAGTCGCCTTTTACGACATTCTAGGCAAGGAACACAGTTGGCATATTCTTTTTATGACCCAGATCAACATCGGACAAATGTAAATACAATTCTCCCAAATTCCATTTCATATACCAAAAACAATAAACATACCTGAGAGTAGGCTGCGTGGCGTTGTACAGAGGCTGGTAGAGGTACGTCCTCAGCGGTGACGCGTCCAGGATGGAGCCGAAGAGGTACTCCACCGCGGCGAGCGCCAGCACGAGCAGCAACAGTAGGCGGAGGATGCGCGCCGCCCGCCCGCCGCCCCCGCTCGCGCTTGGGCCCATCAACGCATGCGCCACGCCTTCAAAAACACGGGAACAGTTATCTTAGGAACAGTTCAATGAGGAATAGTTCAATAAAGAAAAGTTCAGCGAGGAACTGTTTAATGAATAGTTCAATTAGGAACAGTTCGATGACGAAAAGTTTAATGAAGATTAATTTAATGAGAAATACGTACATAATAGTTCTATGAGATATCGTTCAGTGAGGAATAGTTTAAACAACATAAATTTATATTTGAAAAACTAACCAAAGGGTCAAGACTATCTAGACTTTCTCTATAAAACCCAGAATGTTAAGCAGAAAACCTACATTATTTTGAAGCTGCACCGAAAATGGGTTGAATCAAATAGACTTATCACTACATCCCGACAGTTTCAAATGCTCTCCAGCCTTAAATCTGCAAATGTCACGTTCAGAACTCGGGGCACGTATGAGCGCTATAAACTTACGACATAAGCGCCACCTGTCGAGCTGGTCGGGAGCGGATCTCGGGGTGACTCTAAATTGTCAAGGGGAGGATTGAACCATGTGACAGTAAGTGGCAAGTGACGGGATATCACCTATCACGTAGTACGCTACTTTTTTATGGGAGAGCGTTTTAAACTATTTTTGTATTGGCTCAGGCTTTATTTTATAACCTACTAGCTTCAGCCGGCGTGAAATTTGGTTTGTTAAAGAGGCTCTACACGATAAACTTCTATAGGATCAATAAATTTTATCTGGTTTCTAAGTTAATCCCGATAAGTGATTGATGGTTGTAGTAATACTAAAAAACCAAACACACTTTATCTTAAGCGTTTAAGATAAAAGACAGGTCAGTGAGGCTTTCCTAACATATATACTGATCTTATCTCTACTAACAGCGTTAAAATAAATGTTCTAGAAGTTATTCATCGCATGCCGACAAAGCCAAGTCAAGATTGTCAGTAACAAATATACATCCCTTCACGAAAACTTGAAGCTTAATAGCTTCTCTTATCACAGTTATTCCACAAGGGTCAAACAACGTCCGCAAGATACTTTGCAAAAGTGTCCAAACTGTGTCAACTTCAAAGAGATTTCTGGGAAGAATATTTCAACCCAATGAACTATGAAAGATGTCCATAATTGGAGTTATTTTGAAAGGTTGGAAGCGGGTATGTAAGGGTGTGTTTCTAAAGACACAAAGTGGACGAGATTTTCATATATCTGTTGTATTTCAGCGGCGTGAATGTATGAATGGCGTATTTCGGGCAGCGTATCTCTACAACAGTGGAAATGCATCCTAACGCTTTTTTGTATAAAGTAGATTGAATGCTTAATTTGTAGATACACCGTTTGTCTAACAGTTAGAGACTCTAGCCAACCGCCGCGTGATCGAATGTCGCTAGAAGCGAATTATCACAAAGGAGCGAAGTCTGTCTGTTACCTATTATCCATTATAGATTTTATGACGACTAATGAAAATCATTAATGACGACCTTAACCACTTTTCCATCATCAGTGCGATTATATTCAGTAACATACTTTTTTTTAAAATAAATTCATATACGACTACATCACATACATTGATCTGATTTCGATGTAAGTAGTTTAAGCACTTGTGTTACGGATATTAGAATCATCAGTGGTATTACAAATATAAACTTAAATATGAAAAATTAACACAAGTCTTCAGACCTGTGTTTGTTCTGTGTCTGGGTTCACACGAATTCGAACGAACGAACATTCACACGAATGTTTGTCCTGGGTGGGGATCGCACCAACAACACTTGGGCAGGGTCACTACCGAATGCGCCATCGAGCCAGTCAAATACTCCTGCATAATTCTCACTACGAGCGGGAGGAAAACATACGTTATTTTCATATTACCATACGCTCAATGCTATGTGCAGCTGATCGGCAAATCTCATGAACTTGAGAATTCATGAGATGGTCCCGCAGCCGAACAAACAAGCATAAAGTGTACATTTCACTGGCTCTCCACAACATGCCATCAGCCGAGTATTTTATGCAGGCCCGCGTATGAATTGTGGGGAGAAGCTGCAGATCTTGCAATATAAACATTTCACGTGTTTTATTTACACACCATTCCGAACGGAGGGTCTTCATGCCCATTCCGTTTATTTATTTAATTTTCCCGCTCCAAATAAATAGGAAATCTGTTCGGAAAACCGATAATCTGTTTACGTTTCTTGTAAATTACCTTTTTATTATAATTTTCCTATTCAAATTCAAATTCTTTATTGCATGCCACATTGATGTACATAAGTGTTAACTATAGATTAAGTACTAGGTTTTAAACAATATCACGTTCAGTTTCAAGGCCGGACCGCTTGTATCATGGTCTTAGAAAAACTGCATCTGATCACTTCACGCCCGCAATCTCCTGAGGGGTAGGCAGAGTCAAAGAGGCAGCAAGCCCTTTTAACCACATCAAGCCAAATATAAAATTGGGCTGGGTTCGATGGAAAATTCTATGGAGAATGTGGGCGTGCATTATGATTGTATGTTTGAGAAGATGTCTGGGGACCGTCCCACTTACATGCCTATGCTGATACATGTGCATACCTTAAGTTGAGGAGTGGATAAAGATGGCGCCCTGTGGAATTGTCCCATTCTCGTCAGTGGGCGCTGGTGCACTGGTGGCTCATGAGTCGCTCCATGGTCCTGTAACAAGTAGAGAAAAAATAAATAACATTATATATTTCATATATTATACAATGTTAGTTTCAAAGATTATGATTGGATCATGTTTGTCTATAGGAAATCGAACCCGATGTCTTTGATTCCGTGGGTCTGGTAGATACCTTGTTTTACCACTAAACCAAACGGCTTCTCAGGAAGTGCTCAATTTAATTAGTTCAAAATACACCTCTTATTGTAACCCTATTCAGTAAATACCCTCAAATTAAATTCAGCCTTTAATAAAAATATCCGAGACAAGTAAAAGAAGTCGCTAAGCGCTCACGGCTTATTACGAAACACGTCACGCTTCCGCTGTGAAATAACGTTGAAATATTATTTTAAATTAACTTGGGAATTTTTCAAGTTTCCCTTCCAAAGACGGTGAGAACTTACTGGTACGAAGTCGCTTTTAGACGATTATTGAGGTTGGGTTTAAAAAGAAAACAGACTATGTCACTAGCGCCAAAATATGTATACTCGCATTTCTCTATTATACTTACTATATATTGGTATAAACATATAGCTATAAGTTTTTTTAGCTATAAGATTTTAGCTCACAAATTTCTATTTTATGCTGCTTATCATTGATGTCTTTATTCTGTCCTACGCTTTTGTTTCTTGCACGCTCTTATCCGTCTCTATTTTGTATTTCATTATTATACTATGTATGTCTATTATGAGGTCCATGTTAATCCTTTATAACGGTAACACCGAATCCTAATCTATATATAGAAAATGTAATTGCTGTTCGTTTGTCTCGCTAAAACACGAGAACGGTTCGCCCAATTTTGCTGATTTTAGTTTTAAAATATTTATAATCTTCCAGGGAAGGTTTGTACGGTGAGAAAATAATAAATAAATTCTTCAGACTGACACATCATTCTCTAGTCCCAAACTAAGCTTTTAAGCTTGTGCTATGGATACTAGGTGAATAGAAATACTTAAATGCGTTTATAAACATCCATCACTCGAGTACAAATATCCATGTTGATCACACGAAATATTTTTCCCTAGCGGGATTCGAACTCGCGACCCTTGGTTTCGTGGCCAGGGTCTGACCACTCGACCAACGGGCCCGTCAAAATAAAATATGGAAACATTGCATAGAAAATAATAAAAGAAAATCCGAAAAAAGGGCGTTACGAAGTGCGCCGGGTCAGCTAGTAACAAATGAAATACAATGTATATATTTGTGGAATAACGTATATATTTTAAAGATATCTCTTTAATATCGACATAGTTTACGCACTTTAAATACCAAATCTTAACTTACTCATCTCGCTTTCAGCACTTAAAGCACTCTCGGTTGCAACTGATGCGATTATGACCCCATACTCAGTAAGCACAGACATTTACGCATGACTTATAATAGGATTAAGTGAAACTCAGACTTCGGATTAAGTTTCCTTGAGAGTAAACTTTGGTTTAGATGCGCGTTCGCAGTGGTATTGCTTGTCCATACTTATATGTATTACTATCTGTGCCAGCGGTGTCCCCGCGTTTATGGTTAATATTATAAAGAATATTTCCGTCATACATGATTTCTATGTAACTTTAACCATTAAGGCTGCACACGCGATGGAAACTTAAAAAATGGAGTAACTGCTCCCGTTTTCCCAACATTTGCCTTCACTACTCTGCTCCTATATATACAGACAGACAGACAGACAGACAGACAGATAGACAGACAGACAGATAGACAGACAGACAGACAGACAGACAAAAAATTTACTGATTGCATTTTTGGCATCTGTATCGATCACTAATTACCCCCCGATAGTTATTTTGAAAATATATTTCATGTACAGAATTGACCTCTCTACAGATTTATTATAAGTATAGATAAAGAATCATGTGTGAGTCTAGATGGCGGAGATAATCTTTGAGACTACTAATGCAATTAAAAAATTATTTTACTTTGTACAATGCTATTATATGTAATTACTACATACTTGTTACATACTTTTACGTCATCAATCTACGAAGGGGTAGACAGCGTACAAAGAGCAATAAGGCCATTAAACTACATTTATTGTGAAATATATACATTTATATCTCAGTCAAATATGAAATAGAGTTAGGTTAGATGGAAAATTGTTAAGAAGTGACTAACTTGTCGCCTACAATCACAGCTATCTCATCATCATCTTCCTAGCGTTATGTCCCGTGCTTAGACGGGGTCCGCTTAGACCATGATCCAGGATTTAGCGAGTCTGGTAATTACATTAAAGCTTCTGCCGATCTGACCTAACCTAACAAAATTCATTCGAAGGTTTAGTTCTCTTTTAAAGTAAGGGTTATTACAAGATTGAAGAATACCTCAATGACAAGGATTTATGGTTAACTTCATAATGAAGTGTTACCCTGCTGTAATATCTAGTCTAAGTGTAGATTAATTAAGTTGACAAGATTGTATAATTGACATTTAAAAGAGTAATTATCGAGTTTCTTGCCGGTTTCTTCTCGATAGAATCTACCTTCCGAACCGATGGTAGTATTATTTGTTCTTTTTGTTTGTGTATATTGACTATTTATAAGTGCTTTCTTGAAGTCTATATAAATAAACATATTTTGAATTTTAATCTAAATTTAATCCGTGTGAAGTCAGGACGAGTTGCTAGTGTAACATTATAGCAGGGGCGAGTGACGAGAGTGTGGGTAGCTGTGATGAGAAAAGTGTTATGCACATTTGCGCTTTTGAACTGCGGGTGCAGCTCTAACACGCAAGTAATATTATAGCGCATTTTCATATAATATCACGAGCATCCCCCTGCCAGCTAGGAGAACCGGGGAGGTTCCTGGTTGTGCTTAAGATATAAATGGTTTCTCATCAGACTTTTCCCGTTTCATTATATAATTATCCGAAAACCAATATATATGTACCAATATATATATTATTTAAATGATCTCTCTTAAATATAGATTAAATTGCGTTGACAGACACCTGTTATTATGATAAACGATTTCATAAGTATAATTTGAATTATGCGCTAATATATTGGTAAGTCAGTCAGTTAGTCAATTACTCCTTTAATATTGTATAATATACTGATACTGTGTGCTAACTTCTGTAATTGTTTTTATTGCAAAACAGAATTTAGATAGATATGTTTATTTAGATAATAATATTAACCAAGTAAAAGTAATGTATTAACCCAAAGGCGGCTCGTTGAGTGCCCGAAGCATAAATCGTTTGTTTATTGTATAAGTCCATTAGTCCATTACCTGACTCTCAGTAATGGGGTTCCTAAGTACTAATCACAGTCCCCAATTTGTGGACGACCGAACGTTAGGACTTGGGCCGCAATATAAAAGGGGACCAGTGAAGTGACTCTACATAAGTGTAGAACATTGTTAATATCGTAGTATACCATTTTCCATCTAACCCCGCCCATTGTCCCGAGTTGGTCTGGAACTTAAAAATAATGTGCCAACTGTGTTCCTTGCTTAGTTTGTCGTAAAAAGCGACTAATTGTATATTGGGATGTGGATATGTGATTGTGTAGGCGATAATCTAGCCACTTGTCACTACTTTTTCACAATGTTCCATCTAACCCAGCCCAGTTTAATTTTTGGCTGAGTGTGGTTAAAGGGGCATGCTGTCCCTTTGACTCTGCCTACCCCTTAGGGGATTATGGGCGTGATGGTATGTTATGTATGTATTGTACCTATTTGTTTTTTGAACTAGAGTTCCAGTCGCAAGTATTTTTTTTATTTAGGAAGCTGAACAAGTGACCTTATATTAGGTATTCATAGTGTGAATTGAATGAAACTTGTTAGATATTGTAAGTCGCTTACTGAAAGCTCGTCGTCGTCGTCATCATTATCATAGTGTGTAATTATCGCCATTAAAAATCTTCTGAAATAAATACAATTGTAAGTGCAACCTCACTGTAGCGGGCAAATAATATTGGTTCCATACCTACCTATATTTAAGTTTTGAAGCCTCACTGACGTTAAAAGCATTGTGGCTAAGGTGACCTGAGCTATTAGGGAATTAATGTGCTCAGGTAGAAGCGATACTCTTATTAATGAATTGCTCGCATAACACATCCATAGAACTTCATACTTGGATAGGAGATCCGCTTTGACAGAAGACCAGGTTGGGATAATTTAATTGATATGTGAAGGTATTTTAACCACTTTCTTATTACTACTTCTATGTATCAGGATTGTTTATTAGGTTACCCAATAAGTGAGTTAAATTATACATGCATACATAACATCACGCCCATAATCCACGAAGGGGAAGGAAGTCAAAGGGTCAGCAAGACCCTTTAACCACATTCAGTCTGGGTTAGATGGAAAATTGTGTAAAAGTAGTTACAAGTGGCTAGCTTGTCGCCAACACAATTACATACCCGAAATCCGATATACCATTAATCGCCTTTCCGACATGCTAGGCAAGAAATACAGCTGGCACATTATTTTTAAGTCGCAGACCAAAATAAGTTTAATTAAATAAAATAAAGTGGAAGGTGGGGTGAAGAATTGTGTCTTAGATATATTTCTTTGCGTGTAATAGGCAAGATGACTAAAAAATTATGTTTAGCCCGTCAGTTAGATTATAGCGCGTGACGTCACACATTCGTACAATTTATACTAAATAGTGACGTCGCACGCCCACTTCAAAACTTTGATTCTCTTTATCTTTGTGATATTTTGTTAATGTGATAAAGCTAAAAATAAGTCTCTATTTTTTTTTTGTTTAACTGACGGACTAAATAGAATTATAGTTTTTTAATGCAGTCATCATCCCTATTCTATAAATAGTGTTTACGTTCCAAATAAATGGAAAAAACTATTTATCAGGATTTAAAGCCCAGTGTTTCCCAGCTGTCGCCGTAGCGCGAAATAAATTATGTAACACGCATTGTTTGGCTTTTCGCCAAGTTCCAGGAGGGAAACTTTTGCTCCTACCCCCACTATATACGGCCATGGCAATCTAGGTCTCATAGATACATAAAAATGCCGAGTGAGATTGTGAGGATGTATGAAGATGATGAGAAAGTTCTAACACTAATAATCACGTTATACTATACAACCCTTTTCATTAATCAAAATAAAATCTCATGGCTCTCCAATCCCATAGGAAGCATGCGACATTCCGAACCGGTGGTAGATTCAAATTGTTCTATTTTTTACTTATTACTTGAGGATTCACAAGTGCTTTTTTGAGGCCTACGTAAATAAAGATAATTTGAGTTTTAGTTTGACAGCTGATTTTAAAATTCCAAGTGACACAAATTGAAAATTTCAATAATATCAATACAATAAATACAATAAATCGTTGGTTTTTCTTGCTCGGGAGTTTGTTTATCACGAAATGGCAATCTAAGTCTCATATATAAGAATGAGATTGAGATATGTTTAATTTATTTAATATCTGAACACTGATCTAATAAATAAAACTGAATTATTCCAAAAGTTACAAATACAACAATTTCATGAATATACGGCCCCAAGATTACACAAACAATTTTTCATTTTTCTATTCACAAAGAGCACACTTTGCTGAAGGAAAACGTAAGACAAAATGCATGTCGTGTATTGTAAATTTCCCTCGCTTCACCCTGCAACCCGGACACATCGCTCCCACATGCCTATTTCAGATAATAATATGCTATTCCCTTATCTAAATGTGAAAAATAACTCGGGGGAGTAGCCGTTATCTGTGATGTGTCGCGTTATTGAGGATTGATGCTTTGAAAATGGTGGCTTATTAAGCTTATAAAGTACTAGCTGTCCCAGCGCACTTCGTTGGGCCCTGTTCTCGGATTTTCATCAATTATTTTCCTCGCAATGTTTTCATATTTTCTTACCGTACAAACCTTCCTTGGATTACATATATTTTAAAACTCAATACATCCAAATCGGTCCAGCTGTTCTGCAGTTTTAGCGAGACTAACGAACAACAATTGATTTTTATATTTAATAGATTTTTTATAAGATAAAATCAACATAAAATAATTAAAATACTAAATAAAAAATAAACACTTTTTCAGACTGACACACCAAATCTCTAGTTCCAAACTAAGCTATAAGCTTGTCCTATGGATACTAGGCGAACGGATAAACATACTTAAATATGTTTATAAACATCCATGAATCGAGTACAAATGTCCATGGTCATCGCACGAATCATTTGCCCCCAGCGGGATTCGAACCCGCGACCCTTGGATTCATGGCGAGGGTCTCTGACCTATAGATTTATTGCGTAGTCAAAAAATCTACATCTATGATCTGACCACTCGACCAATGGGCCTGTCAAAAAAGTAGTAGTTCGTGAAGTAATAACTTAATTCACTTCTTTTTTTATAACTAAGCGCATGGAACGTTTAATTTGGCACAGTTCACTTCTATATATATGTATGTATAGTAAAACAGTGCAAAGTGTGTTATACATTATTTTTAAATCCCAGACAAATATGGGCCTAATATAGTATGTCAAGTACTACTAGTAAAAAGTCTAACTAACTAACTAACTAAACTTCACGCCACTTCCCTAGCGGGGTAGGCAGAGAGAACCGAACGCCATATGGCACGATCCTTACACACCTCACTCGCCTCTTCAACATTCATAATCCTTTTCATACAAGCTCTACGATTTTTATGACTCCTAACATCACCTTCTTTTAATACACGACCAATCTGGTCGTGGTAGGTGAGCCTGGGCCTTCCGCGGCTCCTACATCCTTCCACATTCGCATTGTTATATAAAAAGTCCGTTACAAAATACTTCACTACAGCCACTATTTTAGCTTCCTCTTATACCCAAACATCCCCTACGTAAAAGGCAGGCTACCCGTGAGTTTTTGTGATTGCGTCCACATGAAAGACGTGTCAAACCGAACTATCCAGAGACACACAGAACGGCTTCAATGATGTCAAAAACAAATGCGGCGACAAGCGGGATAAACACGTAATAACATCGTGAGCATAGACTCCCAAAAAATTCAACGTTCCAATATTAAGAAGACTTTTCTTTTATGTAAGAAATATATAAGGCAAGTATCCGACTGACCCGTAGGTCGAATGGTCAGAGACCCATGAAACCAAGGGTCGCGGGTTCGAATCCCGCTAGGGGCAAATATTTCGTGTAATGAACATGGATATCGAGTACTCGAGTCATGGATGTTTATAAACGTAATTAAGTATGTCTATCCGTTCACCTAGTATCCATAGCACAAGATTACAAGCTTAGTTTGGGACTACGGAATTGGTGTGTCGGTCTGAAGAATTTTATTTTTTTATTTATTTAAATGGAGCCGTCGGGAGGAACTCCTACCCTCCATGGGAAAAGTGACAGTATGTACATATGTCTACAGTTTTATTTCGCAAAGTATGCGCACTTGTTCTTAGCATACTTTTCCATACAGCAAGTTTATTTTTAATCTCTTTAGCCGGGGTTGCCGTAATTTAGAAAAGTGCCTTTGAGATATAAGTTGTTGCTTATTACAATGATTGCATATTTAGAAAGTAGTCGGCAATCAATCAACAGCTTCACGTGCATCAGGCTACAAACCGCCCGCGGGTGCGGGCGCGGTGGCGACTGTGGTACTACATGCGTCTCGCGCGACGAGATAGATAGTTTACAGCCTAAGAGATACTTGAATATCCTTCCATTTGCACTACACCATTGAAATCTCTTTGTTTTATAAAGTATAAATAGCTTACAGAAAAATAAACTTTTAATCTTACATTTTAAGTCGCCGAACAGCCTGATTCCTATTTTGTTGTCCCTCACCTGTTCCCTCAACCGTTGTACCTTAACGCGCAAATTCACTAGTACAAATAAGAAGCATAATTCCACATTGTACAATATACAAACCTATTAAACAACACGGCAAATAAATCGTCTAATACTTGAACAGGCGACCCGCAGTTTGAGAAACAATGGCGGTCGAAACAAAGGCCCGTACGTAAATCAATAGAAATGTTACAATCATTCGTAATGTATTTGTTTCGGGTCCAGCACATTTCCACGGAGTACGCAGTAGGTACGAGTTCACAATGAACGAGAAATTTGTTTGTTTTTTGGAAAAGAAAATCTGGTGGTTCTGTACATAGAAATAATAAATAATAATAATAAATTCGCCAGACTGACACACCAATTCCCTAGTTCCAAACTAAGCATATATGCTTGTGCTATGGATACTAGGTGAACGGATAGACATACTTAAATACGTTTATAAACATCCATGACTCGAGTACAAATATCCATGTTCATCACACGAAACATTTGCCCCTAGCGGGAATCGAACCCGCGACCCTTGGTTTCATGGGTCTCTGACCACTCGACCAATGGGCCTGTCAAATAATCTTATTAAGGAGTATGAACTCCACTATTCTCCATTATTTCTGGGTTACTGTCAAACTTCTGCGATATTGGCTCATGGCAATAACGTAGAAATGTGACAGGCAGAGTTAAAAAACGTAGAAGAAGCAGGTGTGCAAGGACCGTGCCATATGGCATTCGGTTCTCTTCAGTGTTGTCTTTAACCTATCGGAGGTCTCGGGTACATCAGGTGTGCTTATGTGCCCAGGTGCAATATTGCACTAGGAGAGCCCTCTCGATTGCGGGGTCCTGGGCACATGCCTAGTGCGCCCAGTGGCAAAAAGGGGCCAGGTTCTCTCTGCCTAACCCGGGGTGAAGTTTAGTTAGTTAGTTAGTAGTTAAAAAACGTAATATATTAGATTAGCTTATTTTACTTAGAATAGCTTTTGCCCTCGGCACCGCCCGCATTGAATTCTAAGACTAAAGATAGGAATTCGTTCCCGTCGTTTGCATTTCCGGACAAGTATAGTTAACTTAATAAACGGACCATTGCATATGTTTTTACATATATTTTATAATATAACAGTAAATTACGTCATTTCTCGGGATTTAAACTTCAGGCCTGTTAATTTTTACTGCTTTGATAGGTACTTCGCATTTATAATATTAATAATATTAATCGATAATACAAAATGGTTCAGGTGCTGCGTACTAACAAGTTGCGATACATGAAATATGATTTATCTACACTGTAATAAACATTCTAATTGTAAAATCGGTCTGAAGGACAGCGTCGGAGTCAAGGTAAGAAGAGGCATGCTCCGGTGGTTCGGACATGTGGAAAGAATGGATGACGAAAGATGACTAAACAGATATACAATGCGAAAGTGGAAGGATGTAGGAGCCGCGGAAGGCCCAGGCTCACCTACCACGACCAGATTGGTCGTGTATTAATAGAAGGTGATGTTAGGAGTCATAAAAACCGTAGAGCTTGTATGAAAAGGATTATGAATGTTGAAGAGGCGAGTAAGGTGTGTAAGGATCGTGCCATATGGCGTTCGGTTCTCTCTGCCTACCCCGCTAGGGAAGTGACGTGAAGTTTAGTTAGTTAGTTAGTTTCAATTATAAATCAAGTGAATCCGTTACTAATTTACCATAAGCGTGTTATTTCTCAGCAACTATCAAATAGCGTGGTTGGAAGTCTGGGTCTATACAGACTGCTAAATATTACAAAGAAACTATATTATTGGAGGGTCGAAGGACCATACAATTCATATTCATTCTATTTTATCCTTTAGGCCGTAGAGATAAATTGTGTCGAAGGCCGACGGTCAAATTATAGGAAACAGCGGAAATCCCGTTCTTAGCTTCGACAACTTTTCCATCCTAAAGATTACTTTGCCAATATTATGAAGGTAAATGTAAAAGTCTTTATGTACAAGCCTATTGATTTATATAAAACATATGTATCATAACGTACATAAGTGATGTAAAGTTTTTTCTCATACAACCTTATTTTTGTTATATATGAAACCTGTCCCATGTTGGTCTGGGACTAAAAAAAAGAACGTGCCAACTGTGTTTCTTGCCTAGCGTATCGTTAAAGGCGACTAATGGAATATGGGGTATTGGGTGTGTGATTGTGTAAGCGACGAGCTAGCCACTTGTCACTACTTTATCACAATTTTCCATTTAACCCAGCCCGGTTTTATTTTTGGCTGAATGTGGTTAAAGAGGTCCAGTTGTCCCTTTGACTCTGCCTACCCTTTCTGAGATTATGGGCGTGATGTTATGTTATGTTTGTTATGTTATATTTGTTATGTTATGTTTGTTATGTTATGTTTATAAAACCTGAAAACTATTTGTACAGAATCGTTTTTCATCTTCCTAGCGTTATGTCCCGTGCCTAAACGGGGTCCGCTTAGACCATGATCCAGTATTTAGCGAGTCTGGTAATTACATTGAAGCGACTGCCGATCTGACCTTCGTAACCCTAAGATAGGGGAACCAGACAATTTTTTGGATCATGGTTACGAATCCAAAGTTGTTTGAATTTGCAGGTTTCATCACGATGTTTTCCCTCACCGTCGAGCTAGTGGTATAAATATGTACATAGATTTGAAAAATCTAGAGGTACATACATGCCCGGGTTTGAACGCGCACTCCTCGGTTAAGAGGCGCGTGTCCTTACCACCGCTCTCTCAATCGTTTTTACATCATGTTATATTTTGACCAAATATTTTTTCAAAACCTTAAATAAATTTACACCCTAGTAAAATCTGAATGCCAAATGCGCACCGCTTGTTACACTGTCACAAGGGCATTTAATCCCAATAATATTACTTCTTATAAGCGCAAACGCCGTAATAAGCAAAACTATACTCGCCGACCACCAGGACAAACAGGCAACGCAAAAGCTTGTAACTTCGTAAGTTTTTAAGATACCATTAATATTTTTTCTTCTTTTATTAATGATTCTTTAAATGAAAATATCTGACCCATGTTTTGCTTTTCGTATAAACTAAAATTGACTTTGTTTGTATTCCTGCATGTTGCCTTGACGTATTTTAACCCTCCACTCTAGCGGGTCTCCAAAATATTACATAAACGGCTCGCACCGAAAAAATCCTGCGCCATGGAAGGGTTCGGTCATTTTCCGGCTGAAGGGATCATTCGGACCCGGGTTTTTACATTACGGAGCTCGTACATTTGTCAATGGACAGATAATGTACGCTCTCATCGATTCCGATGCAAATAGCGACTATTTGTATATCAGACGTGAGCTGGGGGCTCAAACGGCCGTGTGATACAAAAAGTGCCTATTTTGACGGCGAAATGTGGAGGGCTTTACTTATACTAAGTGTATAATATATGAAAGATAGGACTATATCCCTGACCTCTACGGGATTAGAATCTTTATAGTAGAGTCAGATATGATTATTAATGGTTGTATACGAAAATCCATTCAAGTGGGTATGATAAAATCTAGTATTGGGTACAATATCGAATATTTGACACGTATTTATGCAGTCCAGTCATCAGGCCCGAGACAAAACAAAAACGGACCAAACAACAATAATACTACTATAGAGCTTTTTGTCTCTGTTTATCTTCTTACGAGCCATTATATTAGTCAGAATTATGTATATTGAAATACCATGTATAAGGTATAAATAAACTATGGAGTCTTGTTTATTACGTCTAGGGTTGCCACATTTTTTAAATAGCAAATAAAGTATATTGGCTATTTAAGCTAAGAAAAAAAAGGAAAATTCTGTCTATATAAAGTACCTACGCTTTATTAAAAAAAAAAAAATATTTTGCATTATTTTTTTCAATTTTTAACACGATTAGTGCTAATCAACCCCAGTAGCTGTCGTTCGATTTTTCACAAATATTCTTACAATCAAAACTTCTTTTTTGGTATATTAGATATACTTAAAATGGATTCCAGGGAAACCAAACCGTGCAAAATAAAGTATTTTTGCGTACTTTATTTTCCTTAGAAAGTACTTATATAGAGTACAATTGTCTTAAATAAAGTGCAATACCTTATAATAAAGTACGGTTGGCAGCCTTAATTATGCCCCATTTTATATAAATATTCCATTATGCGTGTCAACAAATGAAGTTGATTGACCTGTTGACGTCACGCCATATATTGTACAACACGCTAACGATCTTATTCACACAGGGAACTTGGAACTTAGTCATTGAGCTCACAATACCAAGCTCTAAGGAAGTACTATCTCCTAAATTACAAATATATGCCCCCAAAATGTAGTGTGCAGAATATATCCGCGGTTGACTCACAGCAAATGAAACAAGATTCCTGTTACTAACACGGGGTTTATTCTTCTATAAGCCATCCGTCGGCCGCCATTGTTATCACATTCCTCTTTCAAAAATCTTCCGTCTCTCTTACTCTACTACGTTCCTTCTTACACACTTCACATCATTCCGTTCTACGTATCAGTCATACACCATCTATAATAGAAGCGTTAAAGTAACCAAAACATTCCATATCAGTCGAAACTTAATAAATAAAAGGCTGATATCCTAAGTTTTCACTGCTAAGGACATAATTATCAAAGGGGAATTTCGAGTTAGGAATCCTAATTTCAAATGAAGTGTCTCCTAAGTATTTTAAGGGGTTGTTCCAAGCGGAACGAGTTGGTAACTTCGACCCACTATCGCCCGCTCATATGAATTATTATCACCTGCCTCTCACAGGTTATTAAACCCGCCCCGTTATTTATGGGGAATTTCCTTTGACAAAATGAAAAATCGACTTCACCGACGTGGAAACGCGAGCTTTTATGAAGTGTTGAACTTTTTTAAAGCAGGAATATTAGGGTTATTTGGTTTTGGGAGATATTTTTAGATGTGTATTTACGCTTTTAACCTATAATAATATCCTCCTAACCGATATCGGTTACGGCGGCCAATCTCACTCAACGAGGATTAGACAACTGCGCAGGAGTTGTGCACTATAATATAGTGCACTAGTGTGCACACACTTGTGCACTATAATATTTCCTGCGCAAACACAGATGCACTCTCTATTCCTTCAGTCTCATAGTCCAGTGAGACGGCAATTGGACATGACCGGAGAGAGGTCAGGCGCAGGACCAACGGCTTAACGTGCTTTCTGAGGCACGGGTTGATTAAACCGCCAACTTCCTAACTCCGGACTGTTACTGAATAATTTCAATATTGAAATACCCAACCACAAATTTTTAGCCCAACCCGGGATTAGAATCTGAGACCTCTTGGTCCTTAGGCGGTGCATGCTACCACTAGACCAACGAGGCAGTCAAAATATATATGGCTTATAACTTAAGAGGTATGGTAATACTAGGATCGTGCCATATGGCGATCGGTTCTTTCTGCCTACCCCGCTAGGGAAGTGGCGTGAAGTTTAGTTAGTTAGTTAGGATGGTGACAGTATTATATCTTTGGTCGTGACTCTTTGGAAACCCATGATTTTCAATTTGGCTGGACTCTTTATGTAGTGCATTTGTATTTATGTAGGTTTCTTTAAGATGTTTTACAACACTTATGAAATTGTCTTTTTAATATCAATAAGATTGCTTTAATATTCAATCAAAGGATTTTGAGTTATTGCTGACGAAATATTTTTTTGTCTTTTTTTCTTCATGTCATATAATTATGATGTATGTTTGTATGAGCAGAGTCATTAACCGTAATCTCAGACATACCCATTACCCAAATCAACTCACAGTACTTTTAAGCATCACAAAAGTCATAATAAAGAGTATGTCACATAATCGTACTATCATGTGATCCGAGCCTAAAAAGAGGGGGGTAGGGGGGGGGGACCTAACCGCCCTAACCGAGAGTAAGCCTATTACGCGACCGACGTGGCCGGCTCACGACTAATCAGATTATAAAATATAATCGCCATTTCATTAATAATACACAAGTACAAACTCAGTCTTAATTTAGAGTTTATTAAGTCTTCGACCATAATTTTTGGTTTAATAATAAAATTTCATACTAAAGAATAAATGAGTGAGAGAGATATTATACCTATTTTTCATATATTAAAATGTCATTTAGTCTTTTATATGGAAATAAAGTATGCAAATACTATATAGATTGATTCAAAGTTTTCTCCCGATGCTTACGGATACGTATACGGATATCCAACACATCACCAGTTGCGTATATACGACATGTTTATATCAGGTCCTTGTTCATATTAATATTACTTGTCTCCAAGAAATGTATGAAGTTTATCTATTTTTTATCGAAGGCTTGGTTCAGCCTCAGCTCTCAGCTATGTAAAATCATACTTACGTTTTAACACAGTTTTTAGGGTTTGGAGTACGTACCTCCTCTAAACAAAAACGACACTTTTGTAAGTTCGCGAACGGCTGTTTTCAACAAAAACCCTTTTAAAGATCGCTGCTGTCGCCGGCTCCATTATCACGAGTCTTTGTCGAACTCCAAACGGAATACAATTTAAACAACAATAAAACTTTCGGTAATGACGGACGACGAATAGGGGTGTTGACACCATTTATGTTTAATTTTGAAATATCTATGCCGTAAAAAAAAGCATCGTAGTATGTTAATATATAAACATAGTAAAACCATACAGATTTTGAAGTGTATTGACTTGAAATTTTACAAAAACTGCTAATATTTAGTCAGTTGACTATACGAACACGTGACGTCATAAACTCACAAGCCCATACAAAATCTATGAAGTGATTGCGTTTTGTCAGCTTTTAAAAAGTATATTAATTGACTTGCCAGTCAACATCCCTATTGCTTCAGCCTCGTTAAATAAAAAATAGTGTCAAATTAGACCATGTTGGTCTGGGACTTAAAAATAATGTACCTACTGTGTTCCTTGTCTAGTGCCTAAAATGAGAATGATATATCGGGTTTTTGATGTATGATTGAGTGTAGGCGACGAGCTAGCCACTTGTCACTTTTCTATTTTTCCATTTAAACGATTTCGATTTTTAACTGACTTCAAAAAAAGGAGGAGGTTCTCAATTCGACTGATTTTTTTTTTGGCTAAATGTTTATGATGTTAATTGTTCCTTGGACTTTGCTTACCCCTTGGGGATTGCAGGCGTAATTATATATTATTTATATGATTATAAAATATTATGAATGTATGTACTTATGTGATCATGGAGTTACGACCTAATTGACCGTGTATTCCTAATTCATCGTAGGTAAGTACATATAGATAAATGAGTGTCATACATCTTTCTCTAACCAATCGGAACAATCTGCACACTCGGGTCATTAACCCTGCGATCGACGCCACAACGCAAACGCCTCTCGGAACATTTGACGCAATATTTCTCGAGAATTATGACGTCACCAGACCCAGGCCATCAATTTCCCTTGTAGGGGCGATATAAGTGTAGCATAGAATGTTATGTGAAAGTTTCATCGTAAAGTGTAGATACTCTTTTAAATCTGGTTTATGACGTCTTTGAATTTTGGATTTTATAATCTCTCACCATTTAAGTATTTTAAGCCATTTTTGAGTAAAAGTTCTTCTAATCTAATTTACATAAAACATTTATATTAAGACTTTATTTATCTAAAACATGATGATACTCTTTTATTATTACATTTACCAACTAATTTAATTATGTTGATTAACTTAAATCCAAGTTACCAACTGAGTTAAGTTGAATTAATTAGTCCGCCATCTTGACTAAGCTTATCTTATATAATTTTTTTTTTAACGAAATCAAGAGCTAGAAATAATATGGACACGGCATTCCAAAGATCGAAAGTAGTAAGCTGTATTCTTTATGTCACCCATCAGGGATATCACTTTATCTTTAAGATTTGAAAAATATTTATTAATTCCAAAGTTTGTCTCGAGCATTTGTATTCATAAAATATTTATAGCTACCATTTCTGCCCCACATCTTAACTCGTCAAAGATATTGTTCATAATAAATCATTCTCATAAGTTCTTAAGGGCCGGTTATAAAGAAAGTCTCAAGCGCAGTTACAAAACTTTTAGAGGTCGTAGTGGTGTAACTTTTTATGGGACCCTTACGGAGGGCCGATGGTCCCATAGAAATAAAAGGGAATGGAAATTACGATATGATCAATTTCGATATACGACATACTTTTATAACCCGCTCCTTACGGCACGCTCTATTGAGCAGGAATGTCCATAATTTATTAGCCTTTGTCGAGTTCTATTAGGGAAGTGGAGGAGGTATTAGTTTTTTTGACTTTGAAGTAATGTCATTGAGTGGAGCCACATATAATATTTGATATTTGATTTGTTTTTTGTAGGCACAAAAATTTTAAAACGGATAAAGAATTTATGAAGAAATTTTAAATCGAGTTTTTTTTCAAAGATTTCATAATCAATGTTTGTTGTTTGATAACTTATATAATTTAGTGCCGATTTTTTAATGTTCAGATAAGAATGAGCCGACTGATAAAGTATAAGTATAAAAGAATATTGTATATGCTCAGGCTTTTTCAAATGGAGTGACGATAAATGATGAGACCAAAGCGAGGAGACATGAAGGTTCAACTGGATCAATGAATAAGCCCAGGAGAATTAAGCTCCACAGTCACAAATATAAGTTCATACTTAGAAGAAGAAATAAGACCGTAATTAGCTGATTAATCAAAAGATAACCACGAAGTTGAAGCGAACATAACACCGTAATATAAATAGAACCTTTTCAGTAACCTAAAGTTCGTTACTCTTATCAATCTCCAAATACATTTCGCAACGGAGATCTAACGTCAATCAGCATAACAGATTTAATTAACTAAATTCGGAAAGAGGTCTGAATTTACAAAAGCTACCTCTCAAATTACGTATCCAAGATTTGACATTTTTGTAGACCGACTGACATTTCCTGGGGCTGTGGCTGGGATGCGAGAGGGGAGGTTTTTTTAATCTAGGCAGTTTTAAATAACAGCTCACTCGATACGTTCCTTCCGTGACTTTGTTATTGTCTTTTTTTAGCTCGTTCCCGCGACTCCGCGTGAAATTTAGTCTGTTATAGAGAGTCTATCCAGTGTCCTGTGAGAGCTCTAAAACTTTCCGTGTTAAATAATAAAAATAAATAAATAAATTCCGACTACATCACATACATTGATCTGACTCCGTGGTAAGTAGCTTAAGCACTTGTGTTACAGATATCAGAAACAACAGTGGTATTTAAGTATATACAAATATATACTTAAATACTGAATTTTAACACCCAGACACAGAACAAACACAAGTATTCATCACACGAATATTTGTTCTGGGTGGGGATCGAACCCACAACTCTTGGCGCATGAGGCAGGATCACTAACGAATGCGCCATCGAGCCAGTGTTAAGATGTAACCTGAATCCGTTTCAGAGTTTACATTTTGGGTCCAATTTTGTAGCAATCGCTTTGAAATTTTAGGTGTGATAGTAACAGATAGACAGTTTTTGCATTTATGCTATTATATAGTAAGAATAAGAATAGATAAATAATCTTTATTATTCGCAAACACATTTATACAAACTCTATACTTGATTGAGAGGCCTCCTGTCCCTTTGACTATGCCTTCGGGGATTATGGGCGTGATGTTATGTTTGTATGTATACTTGATTTAGCGTTTTAGAAACGGATTCCAGAGTGGTAAAATGCTTTCATCATCCAGTAATAGCTAACTGGAGTCAATTCGTGCTTCTCACGGAGCTGAGGTGAGGATAGTATAAAAGCTAACGTTGTTTTAACATCTCCATCTCCGCTTTTAGCAAAGCCCCGGCCTAAACGATACTCGTAGAGGAACTGACCCGGATCGCGTAATGGAAACCTGCGACTTTGCGGACGTTAATTAAATAATTTGCGCTGCTACAAGAAGTGTGACTTTGTGAATATTCAACGGGGTGCTAGCGCAAATAAGACTTGGACTTGTGTATATTTTAAGTGACTATTCATAATACATATGACGTCAAATATTTGGAATATAATTATTAATTATTTTTTTGGACATAACTTGACAGGCCCTATGGTCAAGTGGTCATGTCTTGGTTATCGAAAATTGTAGTCACAGTCAATGCTGTTCATCCTACTATATTATAAAAGCGAAAGTTTGTATGGATGGATGGATGGATGTTTGTTATTCTTTCACACAGAAACTACTAAATGGATTTTAATGAAACTTTAGAACATAGGTTCCAAACCTTTTTCGGATTATCGCCCGGTTTATAAAAAAAAAACATCCACATAGACCTACTTCACATAGTATGCCAACTCTTTATGTCTGTATATTATTATCAATTAATAATTACAAATGAAATTGGTTATTTATCTATAATCATGCAACTCATGGTCGTGGCTGAGGGATAAAAATCTTAGACGGCTGGATACGATGATTTTTCCTAATTTTTTTAAATTTTGTTAAATTTCTAACTATGTAGTACGCCGTGACTGTCCCCTTAGTTGTCATAATGCCCCCATCCTTATGGGCCAGCCATCGCCCCCTTGAAAATCTCCAGCGCCCACTAGGGGGTGGTACCACCTCCATTGGGAACCTATGCTTTACAATAACATAGCTCATACGCCTGAATAACATAGGCTGGGAACTAGGGAATTGCTGTGTCACTCTATTTCTTTTAAAACAATATAGATGTTTTTTGTGAATTATAATACAATTTTATACTAAAAATATAATACTAGAATGCAATCCTCAGTCGTACATTGTATTATTTCAGAATAAAGATTAGATTTATTAAGAACGGCATGTGAATAAAGAATTAAAAGTAAGACTGAAAAGATCCTGACTGTAAAGTTTCTTTAAGAGCTCTTTCCTATTGTTCATTTATAGTGTAAACTTTACACAATTCACTCACAACAATGAGTCTGCTTGCCAGTTAAAACAGAGGAGAAACAACAAACAATTTTCTGCAAAACAAACGCTACAGTGAGAAAAATAAAGGGCGACTTTAGGGACGCTTGTCCCGCCCTTAAAATAGGAGATGCTGAAATTATTTCACAAAAGATCAGGGTCAATTTAGCTGGCACGCCTTGCGATGTAGACTGCATTGCAGTGGGCGCGAATGTTTGAAATAGTGCATGGACGTAGCGCATTGCGTTAGGTGGCTTATGCACAACTGGACATGTATAGTTGGATGTGTATGTGTGGCTGTGTAGTGTTGGTTGTTTTGATGTTCATCTGTATGATGTTCCACATAAAGTTTCGGTATGTAGATATGTTTTGGAGATTATTTTGCTTTTTCTGGTACCTCGTTTTTATGAGAGTTTTGTTATATTTGATTTTGTGGTTTAGTTAATGGAACTTATATATAAAATATTTGGGAGTTTACGTACTCGAATCACTAAAACGCAAATAAAAGATATCTTTTATGGTCTTTTTGAGTTATGACTAGAATCTGGTCAATTTGGAGTCGGAAAAAGTATTTCTATTGAATTTTTTTTTATTATAATATGATATTTAAATAATATGCCTATGTTATATAATGCTCTGTATAATTGTTAATTTATCCATTAAATGCTCATTCAGCCGATTGCCTACAACTGTATTGATATTCAACATCTTTATGGAAAAACTGCGAGTATTATTACTAGAACCATATTATCAAAAAACATTCTGGATTACCAATCACACTGATACATTTATAAAACTCGTTATGTTTATGCAACCAAAGTAACAGACCCACCTACCCAATTCCAGAAAAACAAAAAGCGAGCGTTACTTCCCATCCCCTCTTAAAATACGAGATGTTGAAAATTATTTCACAAGAAATCAGGCCCAATCTAATTAAGGTCCGCCTTCCCCCAGTTTTATCGCATGTCTGTGATCGTTAGCTTTTTATTATCCTGTGGGGTCAAAATTTATGGCCGCCCGCAACGGCCGGTTAGCGCCTCGGGATAAGATTGAGATGTATGACATAGATTGATTTTTTTTGATGGGATTTTCATGGGACTTTCGATTTAATAACGAGTTTGCATGGGACAAAGTGTTGGAGGTTTTCTTTGCAAGGGGAAATGAAATATTTTAGGTACGAACAAGTGTGACTTGTTTTAAGATTATTATTTAATCAATAATTTCGTGAAACTAAATTTTATGTTCGGTTCTCTCTGCCTATCCCGCTAGGGAAGTGGCGTGAAGTTTAGTTAGTTTAAAATTTATGTAAAAAAAAAAAATGTTTTTTATTATACTAATTTTATTACATTATTCTTAATAGATCACAAAGTCGCATAATGTAAAAAGTTATCCTTTTATTATCCTGTGGGGTGAATTAATGATGGTCACCCAGTAGCATCGGTAAGCGTCTCCGGCTAAGATTGAGATTTCGGTTGACATAGATTGATTTTTTACGGGGTTTTCATTGGACTTTGGATTTATGAAACGGTTCACGTGATAAAATTGTGTTTGAAAATTCTTTTGCAATTTATGGCAGGAAAAATTGAGCAGTTAATTTTAATTTTGTAGGAGATTGGCGTCCATATTTTAAGTTAAAACTGGATTAAGGAGGAACATTTATTTTCTAAAATGTAGTACGTAGATATTTCATTTATGACAATGACCAGCTACATAAGAATTACACACGAAGATGACCAGATCGAAAAAACTACAAGACAATATGTACCTTTCAGAAAACAAAGCTATTTCTTAACCGTGATCCACACCCATATAAAGCCAGTTATAATAGTATAAAAATAGATAAGAGTTTAAAGTACCTTGGCAAAGGCCAGTCATATCTATGAACAAATAATATCTTGCTTTAAAAGTACCTAATGAATAAGCAACATGAAACCAGGCCAATGGCCCCTATGGAACCTTAAAAATAACAACCCAGGCTTATGTGAACAATGGGAACATCCGTGTGCCGGCCGGCTTAATGACTAACATGAAATGTTAATACCACTCTTTACAGCGAACGCAGCTCAAAGAGTGAAACATAAGTAAATTAGGTGACCCCATCCATCCAAAGGCTGATTAAATGTTAATTTTTTATTCAGAACGGAGCCCAATGAAAGAGTCTTTTGTCTTCGCGAGTTTTTACGTTTGAAAAAGGATCGCTGAGTCGAATTCGAGAGGGGATTTAGGGTACCTTGCGATGAAGCGAATAAAATATCAGCTGTTAATGGTGGGTTTTGACAAATGTGTCATACGGCACAATAATGAGCTAATTAAATCAGGTTTTAATATGTCTACTCTTTATATGTCAAAATATATTTTTTTATGAATTAATAACGCCATAGATTTGTGTACAAATAAATAACAAAATGTACGATGATTGAAACTAATATTTAAGTGAGAAAAAACAATTAATAAAATATCTAGATTATTGTTACAGATAGGTATACTCTAGACACGATTGTTTTATTCTGAAATGTTCGTAATAACTACAATATATACCTACTTTAGATACGTAGGTATCCCTTCCATTCCAAGTTATTCCATCATCGAATAATTTCTGATCGAGTTGCTACAACTTCAGAAGTAAGTCAAACTTTACTCTCAGGCCAGAAGGGCTCTTCCATCTATTTTGAGAATAACTTCTGCTGTAACTTTTCCAAAACCTTATTGACAGGTTATCTTAGGTCTTAAATAGAAAATGTAATTAAGTTTCGTCAAACTACTAGATATTCTGAGCGGTAAATTATTCTAAAGGTACCCAATATTCTTTTTTGACACCCCCCGATGATACGTATGCAAACTTGGTTTGATTAAGTAGTTGAGATGTGGAAAGGAAAACGCAAAGCAGCTCGATTTTATATTTAAAATATTAAGCTATTTTAATATATTTTATATTTAAAAAATTGTATCCATCAATTGATATTATAACCTTTAAAATCAATTCAGAAATAACTTTGCAATAGTGTGTATTTTCTTTATTGTCTCTGTACGGAATTCCATCATTGCACCCAGTCACACTGAAGCACTGAAGCCGTCTTTATTACCGCGCTCGTAAAGCGACGTACATTCCCGCGGCGGGAGGTCAATCAAGAGCGGGATTCGCGGGATTCGCGGGATCCGCGTGATCCGCGGGATCAGCGGTAATTCCACCTGTCTGCGGTGGGGATTTGTCCAAGATTAAACCGTGGAACGTGGGGCAATGAACGACTTTCTGCTATTAAATACCGACTTTTAATTGAGTAAACAAAATAAGTACCTAAAAAGGTTGGTACAGACAACAGCACATCAGACTATCCACTCGGACTTTGAACCGCCCTTATGTCGGGGGTATAAGCGCTAATATTGAACTGCAAATAGGTAATTTGACCTGCTGTTGCCGTACATTTTATTCATAGCCTACTTTTTTTAAAGCCTTAGATGCTGAAATTGCTTTAAACGGCCATGATGTAAGCTATATTATTGCCTGAAGAGGAGATTAACAATGAGGTTTATTGACTAAACAGATATACAATGCGAAAGTGAAAGGATGTAGGAGCCGCGGAAGGCCCAGGCTCACTTACCACAACCAGATTGGTCGTGTATTAACAGAAGGTGATGTTAGGAGTCATAAAAACCGTAGAGCTTGTATGAAAAGGATTATGAATGTTGAAGAGGCGAGTGAGGTGTGTAAGGATCGTGCCATATGGCGTTCGGTTCTCTCAGCCTACCCGCTAGGGAAGTCGCATGAAGTTTAGTTAGTTAGTTTTTATTTACAAAAGGGAAATACCATCGGAAATTATTATCAATTATCTGATTGTCATATTATGTGACTACCTACCAGCCCCGATTTCACCCGATTTGTACCCTTCAATCCAAATAGAATGCTACCTACTGAGTGAAGTTTAATCCAAACCATCTCGGCACCATTCCCAAGCATATGTACAGAAGAAGTATATTATGTAAAGATACATGTTATAGTAACGTAATTACATTTTGCAATTTTACCAACCGGATGGGTCATGACATAACTAATAGGCCACATGTGACCCATTCACCACAATTTGATTAGCACCGATCTTTTGCTTGCTTAGAGTTCCCACAGTACGTATTCGGACCATACGCATCCCACTAGACACCCCTGGCTTAAAGGGTGCGTGTTTGCTTCCTTAAACTACTTAGCTAACTTTATTACTTAGCTAACTTGAGTTAAGGCTAGAGAGAAAAGGCTCTATTTGAGTAAACGATTAGCTAATCGATATAAGCACTTAACATCCGTCCGACGCGACGTATGCATATATGTATGTGTGTGTGTGTGTTAACATATGTGTTAAGAAAGATTATGATCTCTATGTACCTATTAAGTCCTAACCTACTAGCTTTCACAGCCTTGGCAAACGTCTGCTTAATTTGATGATACTTAACTAAATGCTCAAGTAAAGTAAGCTTAAACTTGACCGATTGCAGTAAAAGGTACGCTAAAAGTTTACAAATTCGCAATTAAACATATTCCGTAGCAAATGAGTTTTTCATTGAAATGGGACGTGTAACGTAAAGTATTTTCCGCCAAGCAGATACGTGGCAAAACGCAAAGCTTCCTTTTTGAGCATAATACCTTTTTAATATGACATTAAAACGACCCTCGTTCCTTAAAGGACAGCTTACATAATTCATCGGATGCATGATTGTAGGGATTAGTGGGGATCGCGTTAAGAGCCCTAATTAATATAAGTGGAAGTTTTTGGAGATCATCAAAGTGCCAGTTTCGACCCACGCAAGGACGGTCGCATTTCACATTCATAGCAGCGGAAGCCTATAATTATTTTGACCTAATGCTTTGAAAATTTACACGTTATGCCTTTGAATATATGTTACATTGAGCTTGTTGAATCATATGTGTGTATTAGAATAATTTCTTTATAATTTTCACGTAATATACGAAACCTCAATAGCCGTGAACAGTAAGCACGAAAAAATCAAAGTAATTCTATGGTTTCTGGTTTACTCTGTGTTTTCATTTTAGGTTTTCATCATTGTTTTCGTATTGACTTCGGATTTTATTTGTCATGATTCTGATCAATAGAATTTGTTTGTTACAGGGGCTTCGTAAGAAAATGCCCAAGTTATTTTCACGAAATTAAAATGTGGGATGTAGCTGAAAACAATATTATAATCAATATCTTTAGCATAGTATTAGTAGTTGGGTTTTATTATAAAACCTATGCCACCTCCAAGAACAAATTAATAATTAAAAATAATTTCTTAGTGGTGTTTTCAGATGCTAAACTATTCCTAATGATAGTTGGGTCACTTTATATTTTAAAACTAATATATCTTTAACAATGTACCATTAAATAATATCTTAACATGTTACTGATCTTTAATAAATACGAAAAATAATAAAGTCCACAACGTCAATATTGATAGAAATTTGTTTACTACCCTCACTTTTTATTTACATAATTGCAAACAGAAACATAAAACAAACATAACATCAAGCCCGTAATCTCCTAAAGGGTAAGCAGAGTCAAACAGCAGACAGCAGTCCCCATTAACCATATTGAGCCAAAAATAAAACTGGGCTGGGTTAGATGGAAAATTGTGAAAAAGTAGTGACAAGTGGCTAGCTTGTCGCCTTCACAATCACATACCCAAAACCCGATATACCATTAGTCGCCTCTTACGACATGCTAGGCAAGAAACACAGTTGGCACATTATTTTTAAGTCCCAGACGAACACGGGACAATGGGCTGGGTTAGATGGAAAATTGTGAAAAAGTAGTGACAAGTGGCTAGCTCGTCGCCTACACAAATACATACCATGTTTCTTTGTCCCAGACCAACACGGGACAAAAAACATAAGCATACTATAACTCCTATTCTCCCATCTCGATCCATTTGATCGCAAGCATTACGGCTCCACAAAGGCTCATAGTAATTGCATACTGATAGTAATGTTATTTACCGGGTTGTCCCCAACCCTTGCTTGTTATTGCAGGTTCCATCGGCCCACATTACTCGTTCTTATCGCGTATTTGTTTGCCCCAGACTCGATCTAATATGTACAATCGCCGAATTACTTCCCTCTGTTTGTGCCGATGTAATGAAGTATTTATAGGCGATTTTTCTATGTCTAGAGAGCGGACAGATTGTTAAGCTACGTTTTCTCTGGGGATAAAAAAATATATTATTATCATAAAAATATATGTCTTATATGGAGATTTTTTAGATTTGTTTGATTTTTAAAATAGACGTCGACGTTTATTGTTTAACACAAGACCCCGTCAACTGATATATACTACAAGCACGTTGATTCAGAACTATATGAAAATTATGATTCTTAACCCGCTAGGGATGTGGCGTGAAGTTTAGTTAGTTAGTTATGATTCTTAAATACATCGAAAAATAAAATTAATTTACTACCAAAATGTATGACTTTTTTCGTAGTATTAAAAAATTCATTTATTTTTTTTTTATAAATTAATAAATAATAAATATCCGACGACATCATATACATTGAACTGACTCTAAGGTAAGTAGCTTAAGCACTTGTATTACGGATATCAGAATCAACCGTGGTATTACAAATATATACTTAAATATTGGATATTAACACCCAGACACAGAACAAAACACAAGTATTCATCACACGAATGTTTGTCCTGGGTGGGGATCGAACCCACAACTCTTGGCGCACGGGGCAGGGTCACTTCTGAATGCGCCATAGAGCCAGTCAAAATGCTCTCCGTTTGATTTGTAGTACTTCAGTGGTTGAAAAAAGCTAATGGAAATCACTACAGCAATTATTGCGCTCAATTTTAACCACACTACTTCATCCATCCTCCTTTGTAGAAATAGGCTCTAGAAATTCTGCACCTAAGCCATATAATGGTGACTTATAGGGTTATTATGCAGTCATCTATCAGTCACCTACACAATCGGCGGGATATCCGCGCAGTGGATGTGCCGGGCAGTTCCGCGGGCGTCCGGGCGGACGTGACCGGACTCAGGGTAATTTCCCCTGACAATCGCCAGACAATGGATTTTGTAACAGGCGACTGGCTATTGCAGGCTCATTTAACTTTAGGGGGCAGAAGTGAAAATCGCAGTGATATATTTCTTATCGTATTTTCAAAGTGGTTTGATCCCGAGTGGGCAAAAAGTGTTAACTATTGATTCAGTGCTAGTTATTTAGCAAGACATGTCTTGTAGTCACTAACTTATTAAAGTTAGCGGTGGTGGCTGTAACTTTAATTACTACTGTCAACCTTTTTTAAAATTTGTGTGATTTGACAAAAAAACGTATATGTCATTAAACTTCATAAACGATGTTATAAAAGGCCACCCTATTGGATAGCGATACATCTATCTTATCAGACAACTAGACAATTGCTCCCACAATATCCGCGCAGCGCAACGCTCGAGCAGACATGACCGGACTCAGGGTAATTTCCCCTGACAATCGCCAGACAATGGATTTTGTAGAGGCGACCGGCTATTGCAATCTGTTCATTTAACCCCATTCGCGGAGCAGTCGAGAAACAATCGCTGTATTACATACGTTATCAGACTATTAAGGGGTTAGGTCTCGAGGCGAAATAGCATTTAACATTGATTTTGTACCCAATTTTTATTGATACATAATAAGAAGCACTAGTTCTAACCATATAGCTATTTTCATATTTATATACGATTAGAAATTAAATAAATAGTCAAGTCTTTATACTTTTGTAATAGATTTTTTTTTGCATATTTTACAGTTACTTTGAGTTATAATAACTGAATATTTCAAAAAATTAACTTCGAAAATCATTTATTACTAATACATATCACCATTACTTTCACAGCTTTTAAATTGAACAGACGTAATCGACCACGCTTATAATTGATTTCGTTACTATTAATACTATTATAAGTATAACAAATATTGTACTGACGTCACTGAAGGGTAACGTATAAGATAATTATGCAGTCGACTAGACAATCGGCCTCAATATTGGCGCGCCCGAGCGGACGGGGCCGGACTCAGGGTAATTTCCCCTGACAATCGCCAGACAATAGATTTTGTAGCAGGCGACTGACTCGCAGCTTGCTCTTTTAACCCTGTCCGCGAAACAGACCCCCTAGTAAAACAATCTTGGTGTACTCCGTTTTTATCTTCTATAGAAGTTGCAATTGTTAAAGTATGAATGACTCTTCATATTTTTTTATGACTGAGCGGATGAATAGTTGTATAGAAGTTTAATGAACCCACTGAAAAAAGGGAAAGATATATTTTAACGACAAAATTCAATTTTAAACATTAAAAAAGCATTTTCAATAAAATCATAAAACAATATTGCATGCATATTCAAACCTATTGAATAAATAATTTGAACACATTATTCTATCCTAGAATTTTAAATTAGTAGATGCAACATTCCGAATCGGTGGTAGAATCATATCTCTTTCAACTGTTTTTGACGATTTATAAGTGTTTCTTTGAAACCTATATAAATAAAGAATATTTTGACTTTGACTTTGAAAATAACGTTTCCCATATTTCTAAAGTGAAGCATATCCAAATTTTGATACTACTTCATAGAGGCGGACGCATTTAAAATTTTTAACTAATGGTTCAGTGGGAATCTCAGGGCGTGTGGGTAAATAAGGTTCAAGGCACGGTATTAAGCGTAAGAACGTTATATTAGATAATCACTGGTAATACAATAAAATAACAACGAGCGGGATTGTGCGTTAGATAGCGCGCGCGATCGTGGCCATAGGCGGACTGGCGATCGGGTCTCTTAAATCCCGCGGCGCGAGAGCTTGGCGCTCGCCCATTGGTTGGCGCAGAGGCGAGTGAGCTGAGCCCGAACATTACCTTATAAGGCGCGTAGGTCACGGCTCCGAGTGTAAGTGTTTTAAGTCGCGCTACAACCTCCCCCTCTGACCTAGACATAGCGCCCCCGCGTCAAGGTCAGTCCAGAAAACGTTTAGGTCTACCCCGCTTACGTTTCTCATTAACTGGTCGCGGTGGTATATAACCTACAAATGGGGTCAGCTGGGAGACATGGTACCTGCCTAGAACCTCGCCGTCACTCCACCTCTCCAACACGTAGGTGGTCGTGCTGACGGCGTCCTTGATTCGGTAAGGCCCGTCTCGTCGCGGTATAAACTTAGGGAGTCTGGACGCTGGTCGTATCGTTGCTCCCCTGGGTTTTCAGGAGGACGAGATCTCCGGTGAAATAATCTGGCGCGGACCGACGACCTTTATCGGCGTGTGACCAACCCCTCCCCCTAAATGGTTCGTCTCTCGGTGGACGCGCCGAGCGACCCGCATACTCTACCTGCCTTTTCCCGGGGCCCTCCCCCTGCATCAGAGCCGCTCCAGGACAGCATCTACTACTGTCCGTCCTGAGCGTAAACGGTAACGATACGTCAGCCTTACGTAGTACCGGTGCTGATGTAAGCAACAGTTTTATGCGGTCGAAGGCGTCTTGCTGTACCGAGGTCCACATCCATTTGCTCCTTTTAAGGAGAATTGTTAAAGGTCTGGCAACATCGGCGTAATTGGGGATAATGCGCCGGAACCAACTAGACGTCTGCAAAAATGTCTTTACCTCTTTAACACTCTTCGGGGGTGCCATAACAGCGATCGCAGCAATTTTCTCCTGCTGCGCATCGATATTAAAATGTCGAGTAATATACTCCATAGGACCTACCTTGGCAAAACGATTTGCTCTCTGCACTGGGAAGGTGTTCAGCTGCATCCTTTGGTTTGAGGTCGATTGGCTTCTCTCACCATCCTTGAGGGGCAAACCAGCTACATCCATCTTCATCAGGTCCGTTCTGCTTGGTGTAGATACTTGAAAGTTGGCGACAAACGGATACCTACAGTTGGGCTTGTCGTTAAAGCACCAGCTACTCTGCGGTAAGTCCAGCAGGATACAAGCTCTGGTGATAAAGTCACGACCTAGCAGCGTCCTCGTCTGCGCGTCTGGCAACACCATGAACGTGGTAGGTATAGCACGGCCTTGCAGCATGACGTCGGTGTCACACTCAAGCGTGTTACGCAGCTGCTGCGACCCATCAGCCAAGACTATGGTACGTAGACATTTCCTAAATTCTACGCCGGCGGCAACCAATACGTCGTATAAAGTGGGCCCCGCGATAGAATTGGTGGCCCCTGTGTCTAGAATCGCAACTCCGTTACGTTTCGCGATCTGAATTCCCACTACCGGCCGGGGATCGATCTCGTCGGCGATTTGTAAGGTATGGAAGAGGGATGAATTCGCACCAGACCCGCCTTTACAATTGTCGCATTTCGATCGTACCACCCCAGGCTGACCACATCCGTAGCAACTAATTTCAGGCCTACTGCCCGACTCGTGCGAGTTATTTCGGCCTGATTTTCGTCGACATTCGTCAATTGTGTGACCGAATGATTTGCAATAGAGACACTTTGGTCTCACACGCTTTTGCCCCTTATCTAAACTATTTTTCCTACACGAGGACTCCACTACGGCGGGCGTAGGGTTAACACTCGGAACCGTGATCGAACGGGCATGTTTGTCGAAGGGGTTAACAGGGCTTGTGTTAGAAATAGTATGCTCACTCACCTCCACCAACGACTCCTCTACCAACCTAACCTTAGCGATTAGTTGTTCCAGCCCGTTTACGGCGTCACGAGGCACTCGTTTTCTTATTCTACGGTCTAACAATCCATACACGATGTCTAACTTCATTTCCTCCGGCACTACGTACGGTAATTTACACATCAACGCGCGTATTCTACACACAAACACGTCGGCTCTTTCGTTAGACTGTTCAGTAGACAAAATGTCGCGAAAGATCTTATAACCGGGTCGCGGCGCGCCGAACATTCCTCGAAGTCGCTGCAACACGTCGGTCCACGAGGCAACGGATGGCTTCGCGCCCTGCCACCAGACGGCGGCGTCGCCCACTAGCAGCATGGGCAGCCCTCGCAGCGCGTGCTCCTCGCTCACGCCGGTGCACTCGCGGAACACTTCGACGGCGTCTATGAACGCCTCGAGCTCGTCCGTGTCTTGCGATCTTCCGTCGAAACGCGCCGTACATTTCGCGAAGTTACCCGACGGCTGCGTGGCACTCGGCGTGGCGGCTCGTAGTGATGCCGGGTTGGGGTTGTTGGTTGCCAGGATACTCTCTATGAGCGCGCGGTTCATTTCCGCTTGACTCCTGGTGATGTTGGAGACCAATGTCTGGAGCATCTCTTCCGACATGGTGATGCTCGGCGATGATGTCGTCTGGTTAACTTCGACCTCTGCGTCGCTGTCCGATCCTTCATCTCTTCCGGTTTTACGTTTCGGCGGCATGTTGACGGGATAGAAAACCCCTCACGCTCGAACTGCCCGGGTGATGACTGCGGATGGTGATGTTGCAACTCCAGAACGACACGTGGTGAGTCGGCGACGCGCGCGTAGTTATAGGTATTCGCCCGCGCGACACGTTTTCGTGGTTTTGGGCGATTCGCACTGAATTTATCGTAACGACTCGGTATTATATGTTGCACGAGGTCGTTTCCTGCGATAATTGATGCACCTCTTCTTCTGATTACACTGATTTTCGTAGATTGAACTTCTCGGTGCTTCGCTTACCGTGCCCCGCAAGTTGGGCGTCACTTTAACTGATAGTTCAGTGGGAATCTCAGGGCGTGTGGGTAAATAAGGTTCAAGGCACGGTATTAAGCGTAAGAACGTTATATTAGATAATCACTGGTAATACAATAAAATAACAACGAGCGGGATTGTGCGTTAGATAGCGCGCGCGATCGTGGCCATAGGCGGACTGGCGATCGGGTCTCTTAAATCCCGCGGCGCGAGAGCTTGGCGCTCGCCCATTGGTTGGCGCAGAGGCGAGTGAGCTGAGCCCGAACATTACCTTATAAGGCGCGTAGGTCACGGCTCCGAGTGTAAGTGTTTTAAGTCGCGCTACAAATTTTATTTATTATAAAGTCCAAAGATACTTAGCGTCTCTTTACGATTATAAAGTCTGAGTTTTAGAAACCTTCTTTCCATAATAGAAGTTATAAAATAACGATGTGACGTGAATTGTAGTAAAAAAGTAGTTTACTAGGTTACCGAAACACACTCAGATGGAGCATACGAAAAAAAATAGATGGAAATAAAATAGCCTATTGAAAAAAAAAACACTACGGCATATCTACGCCGTAGCTCATGAAATCCGCTGCGGTGCTACGTAACCGAGCTACGAGCAATTTTATTGTAGCCACGTGTCTACGAAGTGTTGCTACGATCTACGAGGCGATATGCTACGAATACTTATTATCAATTTGTCCCCTCATGTCTGTGAGACGTGACCAATTGCCTTTGCGCCGCCATCGCGTCGGGATATCCGAAGGAGACGAATGTCAGCTGTTGGTAAAAATGCAATGAGGTTTATTTTATTTACTTATAGGTAACATACTTATTTAAATGCTAGTTTCTTAACAAAAAATGAGGCTATATTCGTTAAGTTCGTAAAAGTTCTTCAAAGCTATATATTCACAGCTTGTTTATTGTAACTAGCTCATACTTTAAAGTAAAATCCTTCGGATAATTCCAAAAGTTAACGAATTTCAAAGCACCCTGTTCTTGGAATTAATATTTAATTATCAAGAAATGTTCATATTTAATATTAACACTTTGACACAAACCATATAAAATTTTATCACTGAATAAAAGGTGCCATCCTGTTGTTGCACCAACAGTACGTAAGGAATTATTTAGTTTATGAAGAGAGCATTAGTGAAGATTTTATTTTGGACATATTCTTATGAACTTATAAGAATTTTTACAAATTTTGGACTGAACCCAGCCCTCAGTCCCATGTTGCCAACTGTGGTTCTTGCCTAGCATGTTGTAAAAGGCGACTAATGATATATCGGGTTTAGCTAGCCACTTGTCACTACATTTTCATAATGTTCTATCTAACCCAGCATAGTGTTATTTTTGGCTGAATGTGGTTGAAGGGGCATGCTGCCCCTTTGACTCTGTCTACCCTTTATTTATTTATAGGTTACATACCCTACCCCTTCGGGGATTATGGGTGTGATGTTATGTATGTATGTATTATGTCGTACTGAACCCAGAAAAATCGCCTTCGACCAAACGGACTCACTTTTCGCAACGTATTATGCAACTTGTCTAACAATATTCTTCCGGGGAACGTTGAATTATTACCAAGGCCAATAATGAAAGGGAAAAACTTGGATTAGGACGTGAATACTTAATGAGACTTAAGCCTGTCGGCGAGGAACTTTTTTATCCTTCCAATTTCTAGTCCTTGTACAAATGTATACAGTAAACAATATTACGTACAAATTAAATTACCAGTCTCAGGCAGAGCGTAATTAAGAATACTAATACGAATGAACAAGTATATAAAAAAAAATTGTATTTACGAAAGGGACTGTCGTATTATATTTAATAACTATCAACATTATATTTTTTATTCTTCATTGTATTTGGTAGTGCAATAACAACTACAATAAATGATCAGTTGAAAATTAAGTAAGTAGTAACTGTTCTGTTATTTGGTTTTTAGACAGGACTCGTCTAGGTAACATCGTCATCTGCTGTTTAAGAATTAATTCTCTTTTACTCAAAATATCTCAAATTAAAGTAAATGCAATTAACTATCTGTAAACTGTCTGAGGACTCTTTTAACTAAAGAAACAAAAAAAACTTTGAAAGGATCATCCGTCGTCACCGTCATCTTCATCCAAAGTCGTGGAATCAATAATAATATGAGATCTAATTCTGATGTTAAAACCTAGAAACTGTCTTAAAAAACCTGACCTCACAAAATAATTCATGAAAATATTATACAAAAATAAAACCCAATAACATTCGCCGTCCGTCAAAAATTTAGGTCGTCACTGCAAAACCCTAAACAGGCCGCAAAAAATGGAAGATTTTAACAAAATTACATTTCTTTAGATTGCCTCTTCGGCCGTTATTACATTCTGGACATTCTTTATTTTTATGCCTCCGTAGAAGTTCATGCAATCGCTCAAGCCGTATCTGACGTAAATCTTTCCATTAAAATGAAGTTATCAGAGCAAAAAGTTTAATTGGCCGGCTTGCCGTGAGTTTTGGGAGCGGGGGAAAAATTTAGGAACTTTTGTGAATGGCATTTCACCCCCAGCCCTGTTTACCGGTACCTATCAAATTGGTTCGCGATCGTTTGTACAAAAAAAAAATCAGTCGAATTGAGAACCCCTCCTTTTTTTTTAAGTCGGTTAAAAATTAGCAAACGATGCACGCTTTGTTTAAATTAAGGTAGCTAGGTAGATAAAAATAATATCAGTTATAATGGGCTTTTACATAAAATAAATTAGAATTTTTTTAATAAAAAATAAACAATTATATTGTATGATATATATATGTTTAAAACATAAAATATATGCTGTTGTTGCATACAACATAATGCGTAAGTAATATTTCCAATATGTAACATATTGTATATTTCTATTAGATTCTTATTTATACATAAAATTTCTAATAATTAATAACTGTCATATGCACGGGTCTTGTATTGATGTCAAAGGAATTGTCTAGGTATTTCTCCGAAATAACATAGATAGATTAAAAGGATCCTTCGTATAGGCTCCACAAAGGATTCCTAAATTGCTTGTCCAGAGAAGTTAAATCTATCAACAGACTCAAAAGGTTAATTTTATGGCAAATAACTGGTCAAAAGATTACTACTAAAATGCTTATCCATAACATGCACAAATAAATTTCAGTTTAATCATATTTTTAATGAAACAATTAGACGTAACAACATAAATAACATACATACATTAAAATTTAATAGTAATGTTGTCTGATATTTAATAATGTTAATTAAGATCTATCATCCATCATCATCAGATTGTATTTTTAAATAAAAACTTATTTCTAAATTATGCTTGGTCTTTATATACGAATTAAATTAATGTTTTCTTTGCACAATACGGACCGTGGCGGTTAGTTTATGGTTCAATTAACCAGGGATTTGAATCGGTCTAACCAGCTGTTACCGGTCGTAATTAAAGCGGTCTTTGTTTTAACGGGAAAACAACGTTCCTTGTTTAGATACAGATTTGAGATAACGAATTTATTAAAATGGTGAGGCGGAATGCTATAAATAATTTGCTATCTCGACACATTTATATTCTTTACTAAATCAGCAGGTAATAGTTTTAGCTTCAGGCAGGTTAGACAGTTATATTTTAGTCGCTTACGTTAGTAATATTTCGTTAGAAATAAGTCACAACAGAGAACTAAAAGGCTGCTTAGAGATCACTTTTATAGTAATTGATAATTTGGAAATTAATAAGGTGCTTGTTTTTATATGCAGTCACAGCTTTGAGATTTATTTTGCAGCAGACTTTAGTATAATTACTTTACGCTGAAAGAAATAACCACACTTCTTTCAAAGTAAAACCAAAAAACATGGAACAAAATTGATCGCTGCTTAAGAAACGATTCTATTAAAATTCTATAATTCGTCTGAAAAAAAATAATATGTATGCGAAAAGCACATTTTATTGTGACGTTTTATTTGATTCTCAAAAGATAAATATTAATAATAAAGCACGCATCAAAAGAAACAAGTTATTTTTTCCCCGTCACACAAAAGTTACACAATCGACATGCCTGCAATTATTTTGTAAATCAGCGGGAGAGAGAACTTTTTGGTGTCGAAATTTGTTTGTGACGTTTTAATCTGTAGTACATTAATTTCCGTTCGCCAAAATCAACTAGTTCTCGCTGAAATCAAAACATAATTTAAATAGTTCGTACAAATAATATGTCTGGCTTAACTCGCACACTGTAATTTTTAAATAAAGCTTCTTTTGACATGGAGATTTTTATTCTTTATCTACTTCTTCAAATAATTTTCTACAACCTTATTGAATGTGCTAGACAGTGTGTGCTTTACAGATGCAATTTATGGATAATGAGGGTTTTCAAAAATACAAAAACCGCCAGATGGCACGAGGGAGTCTCGTGGTCTTATCACTGTTATTATTGGGTCCTTGTTGACAGCGTGTCGGTTTGGTCTGACAACTAACCAATGAGGAGGGAGACAAGACTGCAAGTCACAGTTACGCCATCTTTTGGATGTTTTAATTCGAAAAACCCTCATTATAATAGGAGGCCTTTTTTAATGTCTGTTACGTTCCTGTCACCGTTGATTTGTATCTGTTTATATGTTGCGGTGACCTTTTTTCATTACTCAGTATGTAGCTAGGGAGCCCAGGGCTATAATAGACATACAAATTTTGGTTGGTTTGGGGACACTTATTATTATTATTTTTTATATAATTTTCGTTTGAGATAATAAACAATTGCGTAATAATACATAATATCACATACAGTAAAAATAAAACAGTTATACAATTACGCAACCAACACCATTATGCTCATAATAATATTAGTAAAATAAAAATATAGGTACAAGCAATCCTTAGCGAACCAACATTGTTTTTTCCAAAAGTTGAATTAATCAGAGAGTAAAAATTTATTAGCAATATTCATTAAACTATCAAGGATACAGTTCTTAAATTGCATAGGTGACAGGACAAATAATTAAAAAAAAATTGGTGACAAGACTTTATGTAAACTGGTTAGGTTTCATCAGATATAAATAGAATAGTTATCAATTGTTATAGTTATTTATCATGCACTGCTGGACATTCCCCTTGAGGACACCTCATCCAGCTATGCCTGTTATTGTATAATTGCCCTCTATCACAAAATATCATCATCCTCTTGCCCTTCTCCCAGTACATCTGGGGTCGGCGCAGCATGTCTTCCTCTTCCATACGTCCCGGTCAGCCGTCATCAAGCTATCCACTCCCATTTCACTCATATCATTTTTCACACAATCCATCCATCTCTTATTTGTCCTTCCTCTTCCTCTCCATCCACTAACATTCATTACTCATCACTTTCTTTGTCACATGTCCTTTCTCTCTTCTCAAAACACAAAATAATACGGCACTAATGGATTTCACATTTAGCCATCAAGTTGAAGCTGATTATCCCATCGCGCTCCTCTTAAGCCCTGCGAACGCGCTGCGCGAAATAACTTTTTGCAAGGACAATGCCGTTTCGGGCTCACGCCCACTACATTTTTCTCCCTTATCAATTTCCCCGTTGCGAAGTTTGTCAGGCAAGTTTATTTTAAGACGTTATCCAGAGGGACGCCTTGGCGATTTCTTGAAAAGGCGATTGTCATTGACAGTGTGCTGGGACAAAGGATATACTAGATCATGTCATGCGTTTTTATTTTACGTTAATAATGTGTTGTTTGCAGGTAACTTAAATCTTTTGTTTCTTGGTAAGAAACAGTAGCAGATAAGTAAGTTAAATAAAAACCAATTTAAAGCTTAAGTCAAATACTATTTAGGAAAAAACATATTTTAAATTTTTGTAAGAAAGTTAATTTTCTAAAGTATTGTTCACAATAAAAGTGAAATCCCCAGACATTTTTAAAACAATTGGTGTCTTTAACGTAAAAGTAATAATATAAATACCTAAAAAAAATTATTTTACTATTTAACATCGCTAACGAATTATGAGTCAGTAAATAATTATTTATCTACTCCGGTAACAATGGAAATTCTTTAATACATCAGGTTTCCAGACGTTTACAAAAATTAGCGCTGATGCACGATTACAAATATAACAACGAAGTATACTATAATAAAGACTATCACAAGAAACATGTAAGTGAAGTTAATAACAAGTACCGAGTACTTGTTATCAACTTCATTCACTTGTTTCCGGCAAATTCGATAAGTCAAAGAATGTCTAACGCTGTCACACGGGAAGCCACATTTACACTAGTGGTAATCTATTTAAATATTTATTGTAACCATTCGCTTTATTGAACTGCTGCGTTCAATACCATCATAGTCTATCTCAAATAATATAAAAACGAATAAAATAAATAACGCCGCAGTCACCCATCAAATATCTCTAATTAGTTACAAATGTACTAGTTAGTAAGAGAAGCACCAGACTTCTAGAGGTCAATTTTTTTTTATGTTACTTTTGACCTCAGTAGATGAGCTACTATATTTGGAGACCTTATATTGTTTTAAAGCTGTCGCCTATCCAGGTACATCGTATTCTTATATGGTCTACGTATGTGATGTGAGATTTCGTAGATTTCATAATCGTAACGTTTATTTAATACTCGTACGGTCCCCCATCCATTCACAACAAGCTACGCTTAACCCAACAGTGATCGCTTCCGAACCGCCATCGAAACTGATCCGAGAGTGTTTTAATTTCGCGCCCCAATACATCGCAGAACCACAGTATAGTAGTGCAAGTTAATTAATCTGTGCAGAGCGACGGGTTTCCATCACAAAGGTTAAATGCGGCCATTGTCTCCGTATGAATTTGCTGTCGGCATAGGAATAATTCATAAGCGGAATAGATTGAAATATAAATTAAAACGGAAGAAAGAACAACGTTGGTCGTTGAATAATGGAATTGATGGCTGCTTTCAATGTGAAATGATTGATATGAATGTTACACAAAACATATCGAACGAATGCAATAATGATTCAGAAAACATTACTTTAAATGTCGGTAAATCATTCAAACTGTGTCGCATAATCTAATATTATTTCTAGCCAATTATATTACTGAAATTGGCTTGATTAAAATAATATGTTCTGTTTCATTGTATTTGTAACATAAATAAATATGGAAAAGCAAAAGATATTTAATAAAAAAATCATAACCAACCACTGGAAATAATTAATTGCAATTACAAGCTAATTAAAGCGCTTATTAAATATGACAACGCATGATACCGAACAAATTTGTGTAATTTATTCAGACGCCTCGACAGCGCTTTTGGATACAAACCTGGCAACAAAAATTCATAGTAAGAGATATTGTGTATACCACCCATTATAGAATATCAAACGACAGATTAAAATGAATCCTTGACTGGCTCGTTGGTCGAGTGGTCAGAGACCCTGGCCACGAAACCAAGGGTCGCCGGTTCGAATCCCGCTAGGGGCAAATGTTTCGTGTGATGAACATGGACATTTGTACTCGAGTCATGGATGTTTATAAACGTATTTAAGTATGTCTATCCGTTCGCCTAGTATCCATAGTACAAGCATAAGCTTAGTTTGGAACTAGGGAATTGGTGTCAGTCTGGAAAAAAAAAGAAAAAATCCTAGCTAAGCCAGCCTTTGTTCACAGTTTGGTCTTAGTATTAAAATATTTAATTATCTTCCAGAAAGTCTACAATCATTACCTTCACATAAGTTCAAATTGTGCATTAAAGCGTTTTAATGAGTAATGGCTACTATAAGATAAGACTTCCTAAATGATAAGCATATTATATGTTAAACTTCATAATGAAGTGTTCACCTGCAGTGTTGTTACCTAGTAAGTGTAGATTATTAAGTACGAAATTGTAAATTTTGGCATTTAAAAGAGTAACTATCGAGTTTCTTGCCGGTTTCTTCTCGATAGAGTCTACCTTCCAAACCGGTGGTAATGCTTTCTTTTCTGTTTAAATTGACTATTTATAAGTAATTTTTTAAAGCTTATATAAATAAAAAGATTTTGAATTTGAATTTGAGTTTCACTTGCATGATTAGATTAGATTTTGTCAGAATTTCTTAGATAAGTTAGTATTCAATCTCTCGGAAATAGTTTTTTTTTTAGGATACAATCTATCCTACATAATTTAATGTACCCCTGACAATGTACACGCAATCTTTTATAATAATTGATAAAAAACTTGAAACATACATACATATAAAATTATAACTCAAACAAACTTAATAAACAAACAAATAAAATTGTATCAAAGTAGACGTCCGTATTTTTGTTGATTTTTGTCGATTACTAGCACTAAATTGGAAATAATTCTATATGTTACTTTTTGAAATGCATAACGTATATATTAAGAATAATATATATTTAGCCTCATTATACTTTTTAGGATTATACCCCTCCTTCAAATTAAGCCTATGTCTGAACTGTGGTACTAAGTAAGATTAACATGTATTTAAGTATACAAATACATACATACATAACATCACGCCTATAATCCCCGAAGGGGTAGGCAGAGTCAAAGGCGCAGCATGCCCCTTCAACCACATTCAGCCAAAAATAAAGCCAGGCTGGGTTAGATGGAAAATTGTGAAAAAGCAGAACAAGCGGCTAACCTGTCGCCTACACAATCACACACCCAAAAGTCGCCTTTTACGACATGCTAGGCAAGAACACAGTTGGCATATTCTTTTTAAGTCCCAGACCATCATGGGACAGTGGGCTGGGTTGGATGGAAAGCTGTGGAAAAGGAGTGGCAAGTGGCTAGCTCGTCGCCTACTCAGTCACATACCCAAAAGCCCGTAAACCATTAGTCGCCTTTTATGACATGCTAGGTAAGAACCACAGTTGGCACATTATTTTTTTTTATCCCAGATTAACATGGGCCAAGTCCCAGACCAACATGGGACCAAGTATACAAATGACGATATAAAACATTCCAGTAGGTTAGGAACTCGTTTCTGTCTTGTAGTTATGCCATTAGATGTAGTAAGTAATTATGCTGACTACATCTACTGTAGCTGTAAGCGTATTAAAACACTTTTAGTTCGTTTTAAAGTTAACAGTTTTCAAGTGTTTTCTACCAAGTGCACTTTTCGAGAGACCAACACTGAAACAGTTTTAAGGTAACTCGCTCATAAATGAAAGCACTACCGAAAGCCGAAAGTAACTGACAGTTACATAATTACATGGCGTGGTGGCTGCGGCCTCCGTAATTACTGACCATTAACACACCACGCGAAGTGCTCCCAGGTTTGGGATTGTGCAAAAATTTAGCAATATGAAAACGTTCTCTGGAATGGGGATTAGTAAGTTAATTCCGCGGTAATGTGCGTTCGCTTTGTCTTGACGACGCCGTAAAGTTTAATGAATGTGATAGTCTGTGCGCGATAAATGAAAATGGGTTTTCGACTATGAAATTGTACAGTGGAAAGTAAGAACTAATTTTATCAGTTGCTTAGATTTACATTAATTAATAATTTAATTAATTATTTTTTCAGACTGACACACCAATTTCCAAGTTCGAAACTAAGCTTATGCTTGTGCTATGGATACTAGGTGAACGGATATACAATTATACATACTTAAATACGTTTATAAACATCCATGACTCGAGTACAAATGTCCATGTTCATCACACGAAACATTTGCCCCTAGCGGGATTCGAACCCGCGACCCTTAGTTTCGTGGCCAAGTCTCTAACCACTCGACCAACGGGCCAGTCAACATTTAGATAACGTTTGTCTATTGAGACTCATAATAAGGTAAAAGAGGGTTGGAAACAAGTTTATTTGAATAAAAAGGTTCAATCGCCAACATTCTAATTTCAAACATAGTTCCTTTTTTTTACAGAGCAACTTAGCCCATATTTTACTATTTGTTTATTTGGTGATTTAATTACAAACACTGTCAGTTCAATCAAGCAAACTTTTATCGAGTTCTTAAAAATCCCAATGCTAAATGTTATTTACAACCAATTTTTAGGAAAATATTTATCGTTGACTAGCTGTCCCGGCGCACTTCGTAGCGCCCCGTTCTCCGATTATCTTTTAATAATTTACTCGTAATGTTTCCATATTTTCTTACCGTACAAACCTTTCCTATAAGATTACCAATATTTCAAAACCAAAATCAGCCAAATCGGCCCAGCCGTTCTCCCGTTTTCGAGAGACTAACGAACAGGAATTCATTTTTATATATAAGATTAGTTCCCCGGAGATGTAGCAAAGTATCCTACTTTAAAAAGAGTTAAGGAAAGCGCTACCAAGATCGGGAATGCACTAAATATACCTCTAGCATTGCCAATTTCTATAGGCTATAGTGACCTCATACCATCAGGCAGACAGACCACATGCTTGTATTAACAAAATAAAACAGGAAACTATATAACACATACATACATATATAACATCACTAACATACACTACATAAACGTATTTAAGTATGTCGAGCCGTTCACCTAGTATCCATAGTACAAGCATAAGCTTAGTTTGTGACTAAGGAATTGGTGTGTCAGTCTGAAGAATTAATTAATTAATTTATTTATTTATCACTCCCATAATCCCTGAAGGGGTAGGCAAAGTCAAAGAGCCAGCAGGCTTTAACCATATTCAGCCAAAAATTAAACTGGGCTGGGTTAGATGGAAAATTGTAAAAAGTAGTGACATGTGTTTGTCGCCTACACAATCACATACCCAAAAGCCGATATACCATTAGTCGCCTTTTACGACATGCTATATGCAACTATATAACATACCGTAAAAAAACTTTTGTCACGAACATAAACAGCGCAATCGCTTTATCAGTGTTTAAATTTTAACCTGCGACCGTTTCATGTGGCGAAACAGTAATCGTAAAAATATAATAAAAAATCCGTCCAAATTCCTGTCATTTTTTTTACGATAATGTCTACTTCACATGAAACCTGACCACAGGTTATTCGAGTCGTTAAAACAATTTCCTTAAGCCGAAAACGCAAATCCCATCCAAAGAAAAATTTGAGGAAAAATTGTAATTTCATTTTGCAAAGACAATAATGATTTCCGCTTTTCAAATCAATTCTTACGCTCGACTCGGTTAAAATAAAACATGACAGAAATAAATTATTGTTTCAGAAATAAAATTAGGTAGGTGTTCAATTTCAATTTTAATCTAAAAGTCCGGAAAATAAAGTTTGGACAAAAGGTGTATTGAGGAGATGATGGAACTGACGAGCGTTTTGCATTCGCGCCGCTAAATTAAACCTTTTGTTGTATTCGATAAGATTGTTTAGATTGTCATAAATCATTTCATGATTGAATAACTTTTATTTGCAGAAAATTTTATGAAAGAGAAAATTTCATAATGTGTAAAGAAAATATTTCAGAAATTTTATACTTTTAAAATCATAAAATGGGGTAAAAATATGATTTATACGTATTTTGCTAAATTCAAAATGTTTTTATATTTATTTGCAAAATTATGATTAACTTTATTTAATTCCTTTTCCAGTTTTTATTATGGCTGAATCTGATTACGGTAGTTTTGACTCTGCTTAGCCCTTCGGGGATTGCAAGCATGATGTTATAAAAAACAAATTCTAGTATCGTTCTTATTTATCTGGCAGATAAGTTTATAATATTCTATATATTTAATAGGTTATCAGGGATTCATCATTGAGCGGTGAAACCACCCTAATATTCGTCCTTCAACACGTGTTCAATTTAAAGAAAGCTCAGCGATACACATTGATTACGCTGTTGCGTTTCTCGGGAACACAAATATTTTTTGTACGTCGCATATTTCCACCTGGTACGCGAGTGAGGTGAGAAATTGACTTTCCGACGTCGGGATTATGAGATATATTTTATAAATGCATGCAAATTTGGATAAGCGCCGCCTCCCTCTGGGGTAAACTAATAAATTGCTCTTAAACGGTTTGAGAAAAACAAGTAAAGTATTCTGCTGAATAAGCAACTGTAAAAATACAATTATTTTTTTGTTTATCTCGAAAACTTTTTAAATACCGCATATGGCAATATTTCTGAAGGTTGGCATTTATAATATCCTAGCATATACAGAGTCGAACTGGGTATGGCCCGGGTGTTTATATAGAGAAGGAATGCAGAATGCTAATATTTTTTTTAAATTATGCATTGCAAGAAATATATTACTTAAATTAAAAAACAATTAAACGAATTATGTTCGAATTTCGACTACTGGACGACCACTAGTTTTAACAATTATATATAAGGAAAGAAGAATGCTTATATTGTTACGGGGTCGGGGTCTATCTGAGTTAATAATTAAGTTATTATATATTATGTAGTTTACGTGGGCGAATTTCGAGGAAAGCTATTTGAATATAAAAATAATGTGGCAATAATAAATATGATTAAAGTTTAAAAGTACCTCACTACTAAAATTTGTTAAATCTGCAAACCGGATTTTGTTTCACGAAAACAATAACTTTGTTCCCAACCGGAGCAGATCTCTAGCAATTTAATTTTAAATACCACTCGTAATTTCATGAATTGAACACTCTCCGCTAGAGCAATCTTTAATTAGATTACGAATGAATGTAACTGCCGTATTAATTAGTGAGTAATATCACTTTGAGGTGCGGTTTGGGAATGCGGAGCGTACTCGGAATTACTTTGATACACCTGGTTGCGGCGCGGGCACAAAGACGGCTACTCGTACAGATATATCTACACATTGTGCAATTCAGGGATGTAACCAGGAAATCGAGGACAAAGTAATTGAGAAACAATTATGTTTGACTCGTAAATGTTGAGAGATGTTTTTACACGAAATACACTTCAAGATGTTGTTTGAAATGTCACGTTATATACAAAACATCGTTTACAGGTTAATCATTTTTAATTACTTATAAAATATAGCACATGGACCATCTCTATGATCGAAAATATATCTCTATAGCAACATATTTTTCTATCAGTTTATCAGTAAATAGGCGTGAAAGCGTAACAGGGATATAAATTCAATTTCGATTTTAAGTATAAGTTGCTATTAAAAACAAACAATTGACAATGACTTGCCTTGTAACATTTATACAGTAAGTTATTCACCTATAATAAAAATGTACTGTATTGTTCTAAGTTAATATGTCACAAACACATTACAATGCAATTTATGTACTGTATTGTTCTAAGTTAATATGTCACAAACACATTACAATGCAATTTATGTACTGTATTGTTCTAAGTCAATATGTCACAAACACATTACAATGCAATTTATGTACTGTATTGTTCTAAGTCAATATGTCACAAACACATTACAATGCAATTTATGTACTGTTTTGTTCTAAGTCAATATGTCACAAACACATTACAATGCAATTTATGTACTGTATTGTTCTAAGTCAATATGTCACAAACACATTACAATGCAATTTACGTACTGTATTGTTCTAAGTCAATATGTCACTAACACATTACAATGCAATTTCGGGTAGAAATTATTTTATGCAAATGCCATTGTGAGTGAACACCTCATTAAAAAGGGACAAGGGACATCTTCATTATTTCGTGGTAGTACATTAGACGGTTAAGATAAACGCCTTAATAGTAGGAGAGCTGGCACCAATTTTTGGGTAGGTATTTGAGGCAAGCTGAAAACTTGTCCCATACCTCTCCTATTATACCCCAACCTGAAACTGAAGACCTGGCTGGTGAGTAGCGGGGCTAAATCAAGATAGATAGATTGTAAGATCACCTGCCAAGGTAGGAAGTCCTACATAAATAATCTGTCTTTTTTAGAATCCTATTTTTATAAATAATACCCTATTAACATTTCAAGTTGCCTCAAATACTTTTTTTTATATTTTTTTGCAAAATATATTACTTTAGCACGCATGTGGCAATGTTGAAACCAATCGTCTGGCTTATTTTGTTTTTAATTATTTAAACATACACTACGACATATTAAAATTGCATATTGCCTCAAACATATTTGTGGAAAAAAAATATAAAAAAAAATAAAACCGCGCTACTCACCAGCCAGGTCTGCAGTTTCGTGTTGGTATAATAAGAGAGGTATGTGACAAGTTTTCAACTTGCCTCAAATACCTACCCAAAAATTGGTGCCAGCGTTCGGACTATAACCTCCCTGGTGCCCGGACCCGGTGTCCCAGCTCATAACGTCGCTGTATTTTATACATCTCTAAGAGAATGGAATCTTGTAGTGAGTAAGTGCTGAATGGTGTAAAGGAGCTCGTCAGAGACTTTATTGACTCGGCAATTTACTTAGAATTCGTGATTAGAACAGTGTTTTGTTTACATTGATTAAATCTTTTAATGGATGGTCGGTGAATAAGGTTGCGGTATTTGCAATATAAAAATCATCACAACGTGGTAATCGATGTGAGCTGTTATGTCAACTTTTTATTATATTGAAAATGATTGTTTATTTGTGGCTCGATGGCGCATTCGGTGGTGACCGTGCCCCATGCGCCAAGAGTTGTGGGTTCGATCCCCATTCGTATGACGAATGCTTGAGTTTGTTCTGTGTCTTGAGTGTTAATATCCGATATTTAAGTATATATTTGTGATACCACTGTTGATCCTGATATCCGCAACACAAGTGCTTAAGCTATTTACTTTGGAGTCAGATGTATCCCACACGTGATTTCAGGGAATCAATGTATGTGATGTAATCTGATATTTATTTATTTATTATTATATATATTTTAGATTAAATTATGGCAAAGTAGCCCGCGTAATTTTTACCATTCTTCAAAAACCTAATTAATGTGTACAATAAATATGTTTTTTTTTTGCTCTATCACGTTTTAATGGCTACCGCCATCCATCGACACACAAATTTCGAAATTAAAATTTTCATTGTATTTCCACGTCTTTACTAATGTGGCTCTGTTTTGCAATATCAATAGATTCCCCTCCTTTTGTCATCTTTTGTTATCTTCTGATTTAATTTTCAAGTTCTCATAATTTATACGGATGAATCCAATGAAAAAAATTATAATAATAAGAACCTAATTTGAATAAATACATTTTCACGGACCAATACTCCCGCCACTGGGCCATCGGAGCGTTAGGGTATCTTTTAATTAACCTTTACATAAATTTCAATACATATCTTATTGCGCAATGAATACATTGAAAACGAGTAATGGAAAAAAAATGCTTAATAAAGTTATAAATACCTTTTTGGAAGACGAGTTATAATAAGGTTATATTTTTCAGGTATTTTATCGGCTTCTGATGATGGTTTACCTGAAATAAAATAAAATAACACATTTTAATGTTGTTATGATATGAGTAACAATTTTATTAATACAATTCTGTTGCAGAAAATCCATGAAAAAAAAACTAAATTTTCGTTATCTTACGAACGGGAATGATTTCAACGTCCGTATGTAACTATGTCAGCACAGAAACATTAATGAAATAAAGGCATTTCGTATGTATTTCTTTACATTGTCACAACTTAGAATTTAGTAACAAAGTCACTGAAATTCTTGTTCCTTATGTAGAAATAATTGTATTGTACCTACATATTTATGAATGCACCTGTAACTCCTAATGTTGCAGATGTACATGGGCGACAGTAATCACTTACCATCAGGTGAACTGTCTGCTCGTCTGCCCGCAATAACATCAAAAAAAAAAGTCAACAATGAAAACCGATTTTTATTGATTGCACTCCTATCTAAGGTAAATAAATAGTCGACATTATACCCGCAAAAAGGTAACAATCCTATTATTCAAATTACTAAAATATTAGTTTTTTTTTATAATATAGAATATCGGATAATGCTGGAGCGGCCTTAAATGAATCTACATATATGCTAGCCATCAGCCATAAAAATTATAATTAAAATTAAAATACCAATTCATAATTTGTCTCGCGGAAACTACATACAAATCATCACGCCCGTTATCCCCAAAGGGGTAGACAGAGTCAAAGTGGCAGCTAGGCATCCTTGACCATATACAGCCAAAAAATAAAAATAATACATAAACAGATAAGAGCTAACATAAGGTGCAGTTATTCCGAATGTTGTCAACGGACAAGCAACCTTTGACATGATGTTATTGAGATTAAGGATACTGACACGGATATAAGACAAAACAGTAGTAGGTATGATCAACAGACAGACAGGCTTGAAATGATTATATTCAGATCACACGAGCTATTATAGCGGGACAACGTACAGTTGGGTGTTCGTCCGCGCAGATTGCGCACCTGGGACGCTGGAGTGTGGCCAGAGATAAATCCGCAACACGGAACAATTGCCCACTGGAAGTGGCTTGTACTGCTTTTTTGAAGGCAACTTTGAAGTCTCAAAAAACGAGAAGCTGTACGATAACGAAACGGTGTATAGCATTAAAAATGGACGCTCTGTCGTGTATTAATTAAATAATATTAAATCAAAGATCATTGTAGTCCGTTAGGTACAGTTTGAGATCAATAGGGTGTGAAGTATAAAGTATTATTATTAAAGGTAAACAGTTCGCTATTTCCATAAACATATTAGAAGTTTTTGTTATTATTTTTACATAAAATAAAGCATACTAAATGTTAAATGTTAAAATAAATTGCAAAAGCTATTATTATATAAAAATTTACAATGTTAGTTGTCCATCTGTGCAGATTGCACGAACCGCACACCTGAGGCGCTGGAGCGTAGCCAATCTAAATCCGCAACAAAGACCAATAACCGACTGGAAATGGCTTGGCGAAGCAATACAAGCCATTTCGTTTTGAACTTACAAAACTAAAAGCACTTTAAGTTGTTCAGAAAACTGTGAGGACTTACAGAAACTATTGTTATTTCATATCAAGACAGCTATCAACATTATTGCAGTTTTGAAGTTACGTTAGTAGGACCGAAAATGCTTGCACCATTTGTGATGATGCTCTCAATTTTCTTTCAATGACAAACGGTTGGACAAACGAACACTCCATACAAAATCCATACTTAGACAGTAAAAGATATTATAGCGAAGAAAACTACAGCGTTATAAATCCGTCCAAAGCATAGCCAAATCCGAATCAAAAGCAAAATCTGCAACGCAGATAACAGATCATCTGGAAATGCCTTGTACTGCTCGCAACTTTAATCTTACTATAGATAAATCTGGAAACAGATATGAATGCTCGAGTTTGAATTATCTGTAATGTTATATTCTTTTATTTTATATTTAGAGAAAGATGTCGCTTCTCCAATTTTGGATCCCATATTATTATAAACTTCCCTTATATATGGATTCGCCGCCCTTGTACTTAATTCTTGTTCAATTCCATGCTGAGAAAATTCCTAATCACTTAAACCCTATAAACGCCAGTATTAATTGCTTCTTTGTTTCACTTTTGACGCATTTACCTGCGTAATGGCAGCAACACAATTAAATACATATCAGGTCACTATTGTAAAGAGTTTGTGTACAGTAGCTGTCACAGAAATCAACAATTTAACACATTAAATTTGTTGAATTGACTGGCCCGTTGGTCGAGTGGTCAGAGACCCTGGCCACGAAACCGAGGGTCGCGGGTTCGAATCCCGCTAGGGGCAAATATTTCGTGTGATGAACATGGGTATTTGTACTCGAGTCATGGATGTTCATAAACGTATTTAAGTATGTCTATCCGTTCACCTAGTATCCATAGCACAAGCATATGAGCTTAGTTTGGGCTAGGGAATTGGTGTGCCAGTCTGAAGAATTTATTATTTATTTATTTATTTATTAAAAGACACCGCTGTACACGAACGTTGTTAATTATACTTTGATTAATTACAAATTCCACTCATCTACTTGTAATACATAAAAACAATTAAATTTTCTCCTATGTAAAGTAGCTACAGTGTGCTAATTGGATTATTCCGTTACTTTGTTAATTATTTTTGATGTTATTTGTTAGGCTTGACACAATAACAGACCAATTTACACGAACATTTCTGCGCAAACAATAGGTGCGTTTAAACATAGGTATAACTCGTACGAATCTTTACATTAATACGTGAAGCAAAGCTTTTTATTCCTTATTAAGAAAATTACTTGAAGAAGAGAGAGCAGAATGTGATGGCACAATTAGAAAAGCTATATTTTCTATAATACATTTTAAAAGCATTTAAGTTCTGTAAATAAACATTATAGAGGAACAATCAATATTAAAATACACTTCTTAACTATGGTTACACTTTGTAAACTCTACAGAGTTCATGTTAAACTACGAAATATTAATATAGCCTTAAAAAATGTCAAACGTAATCATTATGTTTTAATATCATAATCGTAGTTATTATTTATCGACATTTTCCAAATTAAACATTAAACGAATTACAATCGAATTTCAACCACCACTGATATTCATATAATATAAATGATTCATTACTCAACTGATTTTACTTTAATCACTTCCAGTGCACCAGTAATCTGTGGCTATCTTTGTGGTATTACCTGCAATGCGTTCGCCTGCATAACTTAGTTCCGCCCGTACTGACATAGCATTACTAGATCCTAATTGTCCACCGACAAACACTAGATATAATGTTATCTACCGAATAGGATACCACAATATGTTAAAGTAACAAAGTAATGTATATAAACTGAAGTTAGTATGTATTGCTACATAATCAACTACATACAGCAATGCCAAATACATATAATTTAAATGATGAGGCATAATAACCAGACTCAATATATTTAAGAATATGGATCATGATCTCATTTAGGGCCTAGTAAATGTTAGGAAGATAATGATTTAAATATTACACTATCAATCGTACACCGAGTAAGAGATCTAAAATCGATATTGTTTTGCGGTTATTTTCACATAAAAGGTAACACAAACACATACATAACATCACGCCCGTAATCCCCGAAGGGGTAGGCAGAGTCAAAGGGACAGCAGTCCCCTTTAACCACATTCAGCCAAAAATAAAACTGGGCTGGGTTAGATGGAAAATTGTGAAAAAGCAGTGACAAGTGGCTAGCTTGTCGCCTACATATCACATACCCAAAACCCGATATACCATCAGTCGCCTTTTACGACATACTAGGCAAGAAACACAGTTGGCACATTCTTTTTAAGTCCCAGACCAACACGGGACAATGGGCTGGGGTAGATGGAAAATTGTGAAAAAGTAGTGACAAGTGGCTAGCTCGTCGCCTACACAATCACATACCCAAAACCCCATTTACCATTAGTCGCCTTTTACGACATGCTAGGCAAGAAACACAGTTGGCAAATTGTTTTATAGTCCCAGACCAACACAGGACATAAAAGGTATATACCTAGATAGTACCTTATATGTGAAAAGGTAATTACCAAAATTTCTTACATTCGAAGTAAGGGGTAAGTACAGGTAAACACACCAATAACTTACTCCACGCCACTTCCCTAGCGGGGTAGGCAGAGATAACTGAACGCCATATGGCACGGTCCTTACACATCTCGACTTCTCTCATCTTCTTTATTATAATTATCTTCTTCCTAGCATTATGTCCCGTGCTTAAACAGGGTCCTCTTAGACCGTGATCCAGGATTGAGCGAGTCTGGTAATTACATTGAAGTGACTGCCGATCGGACCTTCGTAACCCTAAGATAGGGGAACCAGACAAATTTGGATCATGGTTACACATGCATATTCGTTGGAATGTGCAGGTTTCATCACGATGTTTTCCCTCACTGCCGAGCTAGTTGTATAAATACGTACAATGATTTGAAAAATCCAGAGGTACATGCCCGGGTTTGAACCCGCACCCATTAGTTAAGGGGTACATGTCCGTACCATTGAGCTACCGCCGCTCATTATTATACTTATATTTATGTTAATCGAGTCAGAATTGGTGAGAAGCCAATTTATGTTTCGTACACAAATTCAATAAAATTGAATTCCTTTTTATTTCTTCAACTTTGTAAGAAAAACTGGTTTCTTAAAAGCTTTTCCTTCACAACTTTGTATGCAACCCAACAGTTCTAGTTTTTTTCGTCTCCAATCACTAAACCACACCCTTAACTGGATTATGAAGGTGAGTTTGAAAGGTTGTATTAAGGGTGTGATTACTTAGAAATTGACTAGTCCAACAGAAACATATGTTGGACCACTTTCAGGATATAAAATACATTTCACATATAAAATACATGTCACGTTTGAAAGTGTTATGTCGGAAGTTTACTTGATAATTGTGTTTGACTTCATAAAATTTGAAAATTGAACTTCATATATTTTATCAAGTACTAGATGGGCCCACGGTTTATCTAACACTAAAAGAATTTCTCAAATCGGACCTGTAGTTCCTGAGATTAGCGCGTTCAAGCAAACAAACTCTTTAGCTTTATAATATTAGTATTAAGTATAGATTATTTTATTAATAAATAAATAAATAAATAAATTCTTCAGACTGACACACCAATTCCCTAGTCCCAAACTAAGCTTATGCTTGTGCTATGGATACTAGGTGAACGGATAGACATACTTAAATACGTTTATAAACATCCATGACTCGAGTACAAATGTCCATGTTCATCACACGAAACATTTGCCCCTAGCGGGATTCGAACCCGCGACCCTTGGTTTCGTGGCCAGGGTCTCTGACCACTCGACCAATGGGCCAGTCAATTAACATAATTACATATTAAAGTACGCCTTAGATATAGATCTATGCATTATATATAGATAAATATAATACACAGAATTGCCATTTCATGTGTGTTTAGTAACAAGACTAACATTACCTATTGAATTAACAATCCATACATTTGTAAACGATAACGTTGAATTGTTTTCGTCATATTTTGGAAATATATTATTTCTTATCGGCATTGTAGGTTTGACGTACATGTATGACACAAAAGCTTTCAAACATTTGAAAAATACAAAATTTATTTAATGCTTCACGTGCGAGCATCGATTACCTAGAGTGGCTCATAAACACTAATCAGCTAATAGGTCCCACATTACGCACTTCAGGCTATTACTAACCTAGAACGCAATCCGTCTGACCTCGGTTACGTCACCGTTTCACCGGTATACGGAGACTTTTAAATATTTTAAGTCATGTTTTGTAAGTTGGTCAGGCCCGTTGGTCAGAGACCCTGGCCGTAAAATCAAGAGTCGCGGGTTCGAATCCCGCTAGGGGCAAGTGTTTCATGTGATGTAATGGACATTTGTACTCGAGTCATAGGTGTTTATAAACGTATTTAAGTATGTCTATCCGTTCGCATAGCATCCATAGGACAAGCTTATAAGCTTAGTTTGGAACTAGGGAATTGGTATGTCAGTCTGGAGCATTTATTTATGTAAGATCAGCAATCACTATATACTAATTATCCCTCAGAGGCATCGATTTTTTTGGTCTGTATATTCTCACAATAATAAGCAAATGTAGTATATATGAGTGATCCTATATAAATGAAGTTTGTTTCATAATATTTATGCCACTATCTACAATATATCAACAGTGAGGGAAAACACACAAGGGTCATGCATCATCTGCACATCTTGGTATTCGCATAATAACTAGACTCGTTAAATGACGCTACATTAAACTGATAAGAGTAATCAGTAGTATCTTGGATCATTAGATTATACCAAAGTGATGATACTAGTGACGATCTATGCGGTTAGGAAGATAAGAAATCTTACTGATGTAGAGACGGCTAGATTAGTTTATTTTAGCTATTTTCATAGCATTATGTCCTACGGTCTGCTTTTATGGGAATTCGCAGCGGATATCCAGACAATTTTTATACTACAAAAAAGGGCAATTAGGGCTATATACCAACTTAGACCTCGCGACTCCCTAAAAGAGTTATTTAAGGAAATCAACATACTTACTGTGGCATCTCAATACATTCTTGACTGTTTATTATATGTATTTAAAAACATGCATTCTATTCCTAAAAAAGCGGATAGTCATAACATTAATACTAGGAACAAGCATAAACTGGCTGTCCCAAATCTAAGGTTAAGTGAAATTAGAAATTCATTTGTGGGACAAGGTATAAAGATGTTTAATTTGCTGCCACAGGATGTTGTAACCTACCTATGCACAAGTTTAAGCGGTACATTAAAAAAATTTCATGCAAAAAGGTTGAAGATTTTTTCAATTACAAAAACCGATGGTTTACAAATTATTAATCAGTTAATGAGTTCCAATAATTCTAATTGTATTTTTTTGTATTAAATACGCCTTTTTATGAAATTAATGATGAAATAGCTCAGTTATAATAATTCATTCATTAAATTTTAATTATATGACATTGTTTAAAAACCTTTGAGCTGTGTTCTATAGTTGGCTTGTTACAATTCTTTTTTATTATTCTCTGACTAACCTGAGTAGTCATGCTCACTAAAATGTCGCTGGGGTGGTGGCGCTATGTGGCGGGTCGTTACATTCCCTAAAATATGGTTGAGTGAAGCGATGGCTGACACATACGTCATGCTTGGGAACAGGTGCCGCCCTTGAGGACTGGTCTGCTCTGGTCGGGTCAAGTTTTTGGTTGTAATTTATATATTTTTATTTTGATACTCTACAACAGGCCCACACTAAAACGTGGTTCAAAGTTAATTATGATTGTACACCTTGTATAAATTGTATTGAAAAGAGTAACTACTGAGTTTCTTGCCGGAATCTTCTCGGTAGATACAACATTCCGAACCGGTGGTAGAATCATATAGCTGTAGCTTTACCTGTAGCTTTACCTGTATTTGACGATTTATAAGTGTTTCCTTGAAAACTATATAAATAAAGAATATTTTGACTTTGACTAAGGCTGCAAACTAGACGACCGCAGGTGCGTGCGCGGCGACTCGCGCGGGGCGGGCGACTACCACAAACATAAGCATTTCTATCAAGTCGTCCGAGCCGCGTGTAGTACGGCGGTCGCCACTGCGCCCGCGCCCGCGGCCGTCCAGTTTGGAGGCTAAGCAAGAAGCTACGATAGTAATACGGTTGATACGGCTTCAAGTGAAGAAAGCTCCTCGGCATTGAACACAAGACAATAGAAATCTAGGTCCGATGTCGATAACTGTGTTACATAATGAAGTAATACTACTAACAGCAACATGTGTCGCTCGATTCATTACTGCCCACAATACACATTTAATTGATTAATCAAATTAATCAAAGGAAATGGATAGTTCCATTAATTGTGTTAACCATTGTCATCCATTCAAATAGAATGGGGACTGACGGTAAACTTGGTATTATATGCATCTATAGCGAGAAATTCAAAGTTACTATTGTAAAGTAACGTAGCAATGCCGTTGGAATTTCTCTTTGTCCAGATGTTAAAAATTTAGACACAAAAACTATTATGCCTTATACCCCCTTTGGGGACATTTGAAAGTCGATACAGTTGACGGTTATTTTACAAACGCCTCAGTGCGAATTTTCAAAAGTTACTTACAAAATGAAGAATGTGTGAAGTACATTTGTCAATTTAGAACTATAAATGGTAACTCTGAAAGTATGTTTGTATGTGTATCATTAAAAAAAAGTTACTTTGTCATCTTCTTGCTTTTATACCAGGTCGTCTGTTATGGCTAATAGTATGTCTTTTTCTTCTATACAATAGTGAATGCACATAATGCCTTATTAAAATCATTATGATGATTATTATCATATATGTTTAACTTTATAATGGAGTGTTCACCTGCAGTGTAGTTACCTAGTAAGTGTAGATTATTAATTACGAAATTGTAAATTTTGCCATTAAAACGAGTAACTATCGAGTTTCTTGCCGGTGTCTTCTCCATTGAGTCTACCTTCCAAACCGGTGGTAATGTTTTCTTTTCTGTTTAAATTGACTATTTTTAAGTGATTTTTTGAAGCTTGTCTAAATAAAGAGATTTTGAATTTTGAATTTGAATCTTACAATAAGGGGTACATATACAACTTATAAATATGGATATATATATATAGGGATTATAACTTTTTCATTCTTTAAATTCCCAATTAGGTATAAATGAGAAATGAATTCAAAATGAATATAGGTATAACGTCACAATTGAACAAGAACTCGAGAAACAGCACTTTACAATTTGAATTAGACGGGCTATTTCAGCGAGTTGGCGAGCAAACTCGCTCGCTCCATTACTCGCCCACTCTGAATTCATTAACAAACCGCTAGATGATGGATCGCTGCCACTCACCAAGTTTTCGATTCAATTGTGTTAATACGGGTGTATCGATAAACAGTTACATCGGTTTCGTAGTCCACAGATATATGTATTGTATATGTTTACATTGATCTGACTCCGAGATAAGTAGATTAAGCACTTGTGTTACGGGTATCAGAACCAACAGTGGTACATATTACAAATATTTACTTAAATATTGGATATTAACACCCAGACACAGAACAAATACAAATGTTTGTTTTGAGTGGGGATCGAACCCCTAACTCTTGGCCTATGGGGCAGTCACTACCGAATGCGCCATCGAGCCAGTCAAATGTGCTTTATATAGTCGAATGACATAGTATAGCTAGTAGTGTAATAGTGACAAGCTCGATGGCTCATTCGGTAGTGACCCTGCTCCATGCGCCAAGAGTTGTGGGTTCGATCCCCACCCAGGACAAACATTCGAGTGATGAATACTTGTGATTGTTCATATTTGTAATAATATCACTGTTGATTCTGAAATCCGTCACTCAATTGCTATTTAAAGCTACTTACCTCGGAGTCAGATCAATGTATGTGATGTCGTCGGATATTTATTTATTTATAATGTAATTGCAAGTTCAAAGTGAAGTGTACACGGGAAATGTTACATTACAATTCGTCACGAAATGCAACATAATAATAAATTTCCAATTTGTACAGGAGATGTCTGTGAAGGATTTCCTCTCCCAACGGTTTCATTCATACTGCTTTACACATTTCATTTGTCAAACTTTATCCATTCATCCGGTGACATGCTCAAATTAAAGTTTGTTGGTTTTTGCTTTAACGTAAATTGACATTATAGAAGTTCCAAGCTGGACACAATCAGTTACAAACTCATAAAAGTGGCCCCCAAAACCAGGAAGGGCTCGTGTTAGTTTAGTTCGTAATAATGAACTTAGAAAGAAAGAAAAAGTATTTATTTGACATCACAATAAAATAAAAAATAAAAAAACATTATCGAAATTAACGTAACTAACAAACATAACAATTAAATGGGACCCTTTCCCAAATAATACATAACCAAAAAAATAAACAGATCGGTGTCAAAATGGTCACCGCTCAGTATTAGGTGATGACGACAGAGAACGTCGTCACTACCACTGGTATTCTGCGAAGGCCAAAGTTAGATTTTTTTTTTATTAATTCGCTAATGTACGTTGAACTTATTATGCAATCAATTTACTTACGCGATATTTGTTCATTCAAGTAGCAATATACGATTCCGCTATTTTAATTCCATCATATTACAATATGATCCTTCTCGCACTGTCGATACTTAAGAATCTCCATCAAAATTCGTTTAATCTCGTCCTTGTAGCCAGCTGGTAGTCCAATAAGTCTTAGCTAATTTTAATAAAGTTATCCGAAGAAATTCCAAAGGGGATTTGTCCTGAATTTTGATTCCTTCCTCGCGTTTTATCTTTATATTTCATATACTAGCAGCGCGCTGCGGTTTTACCCATATAGTTCCCGTTTCTGTGGGAATACGGGAATAAAATATAGCTTATATTACTCGCTAATAAATTAGCTTTCTACTAGTCAAAGAATTATTCAAATCGGTCCAGTAGTTTCGGAGCATATTCAATGCAAACAAACAATCAATCAAATCTTTTCTCTTCGTAATATTATTTTAGATAAGTATTTAAGCGGCTAAAGTTTTCTAAAAGTATTCCTGGCTATCGGATCGGGAATGTTAACGAGATTCCAGAGTCCATTTACTCGGAGGGACTGACCAGACCCTTATCATCGAAATTTGAAATTGCCTTCAGGGTAGGTCATAGGTACACTTTAACGGTTGAATAAATTGGGTTGGTTATTGTCGACCATTTATATTGGAGTATTGTTGGTCAGTATTTGAAATATGGCAGAAAGTTATAGTTTGAGTTTTCTATTGATTTATCTTTTTCAAATTTTCCAAAATTTGAGCGTAACCATGGTTAAATTGCTAAGCCCAAAAAGGTCTCATGATGTTTCTATTTGTGTTATTTAAGACCTGCTGTATATTCATAAATGGAATAAATTACTTTGTATTTGAAAAAAAAAAATTGACGTAAGATTGTTTTACACAATATAATGAACTCAAATGAACTTTTATTTATTTTAACCCTTAAAAGTTTAAAAGTTCATACGGGAGTATCAGTATCGGATATCAAATGATCCAATCACTTTTGCTTTGCCTTTCAAATGCAATATATACATATCGCGTTAGTAATATGTTTGAAATGCAATTTAAAGCGGAATTACCTACTCACTTTAGCTAAATGTTATAGATGATAGAGTTCGATGCATATGACGTAACTAAATCTGATTTACAAACTATCCAGGTCCTCTATAACTTTATTTTGCAACGCATCCCACTTATCTCGACTCCGAATCACGAATAAATTAATTTATGTTCACCCTTCAGCCACTCCTGCATCTAGTTATCGCGTTGACATCCTAGTTTTAATTCGATTCCAACGTTTGCATCAAAATGAGCAATTAATTTTATACGATTTCGGATGTTACCGCCGATCTAGTGATATAAATAATTCTTAGGTTTTAGAACTTCCGACATCACATACATTGATCTGACTCCGAGGTAAGTAGCTTAAGTACTTGTGTTACGGATATCAAAATCAACAGTGGTATAACAAATATATACTTAAATATTGGTTATTTACACCCAGACACAGAACAAACACAAGGATTTATCACACGAATGTTCGTCCTGGGTGGGGATCGAACCCACAATTCTTGGCGCATAGGATAGGGTCACTACTAAATACGCCATCGAGCCAGTCTTATATTTACATACATACATACATAACATCACGCCTATAATCCCCGAAGGGGTAAGCAAAGTCAAAGGGGCAGCAGGCCCACGTGCTAAGTTTAGACTCAATATCGATCGCATTGAGGTGCATGCTCTTTTCGATGAAGCTACCACAATATATAAAGAATATATTAACAATGACAAAGTAAACTATATTGCGACACTATATAGCCAATAAATAAGTAAAATTGATAAAGAGGAGACATTGTATTTTTTCTATACTTAACTGGCTATCGAACTAAACTTCACTAACTTTAGTTTCTCAAACAATTTGTGAATTATATATGTATAAGTACTCTAACAGAAGTCAGTCCGCGTAAATGTTGTCCCAATATTAATCGAGCGACGTAATGGGACGTAGCAAACAAATTATTCACTTCAAAGTGCGGATACCCTACAGATCCCTATAATGGTTTCCTCCAGGGTAAATTGGATGGGAATCCAGTTTGGCACCTTCCAGCGAAAATATTTACACACCGTTTTAGGGCTATTTCTCATGGCAAAGGGTAAAATTGGTTTTCCTGGAGTTTATGAGATCGCTACCATCAGATATAGTCTAATCGCTTCATTCGAAGCGAAAAATATTGATGTCGAAATTTAATAGGTCGCGAAATTCAAGATGTTGTTTATTTATTACCTCGGTAGAATGAAAGTAAAATATTTGAAATGTTAATTGATTCCTCAGAATTCACAATATTTTTAAAGCAACCTATTCCAATAAAAACAACGCCTTACATAAATGATTATCAAAAGCCTGACCTGTATTTACAAATGGATGGATTCTTTGTTTATCTTAATTAATGTACGAATAGGTATAGCAAGAGCTGAAACACAAAATACTAAAGGATAATGTTAAAGCGGCCTCATTATTTTTATTAAACGTTTCAGCATAATGTATCAAAGAAAAAAAACGGCAATTATTTAGATTTTTATCCCGTAAAATCTATAAAACTGATCTTTTAAGGTAACATGTTGCATAAATATTTGCTTATTTATCCTGAGTGGATCCTTGTGAAAACAACGAAAGCTACTTATTACAATTAAGAGCATTATAACATCTATAAAAAAAACTAACAAGGAACTCATCAGTGATATATTATAAATTGTTCAAGTAGAAAGGAAATAAAATCATATTTTCTTTGAAGTTCATGTATCATGTTTTATATATAACATCATTGAAAATATGATTTTATTTTAAAGTTTAATACGATGTTATTGGATGGTATGGATTAAATAATCATCTTTCTAGTATTGTGGTCCGATCTTATCGTGATACTAGCTAACCCGGCGCACTTCGTAACGCCCCGTCTTCGGATTTTCAACTCCCATTTTTTTTTATTTACCGCGCAACTTTTTTATTTTTTTCTTTCATAAGAATGTTCATTTGACAATAACAAAAACAACTAAAAAAGAATTTGCGAAATCGGTAAAGCTGTTCTAAAGTTATAGCTTTGGGGTGGACCACCCTTAAAATTTAGGGGTATGAAAAATAGATGTTGGCCGATTCTCAGACCTACCCGATAAGCACACAAAAATTTATCAAAACCGGTTCAGCCGTTTCGGAGGAGTACGGTAACTAACATTGTGACATGGAAATTTTATATATTAGATAAATTAATAGCAGCACCCTGCGATTTCAACCGCGTAGTTCCTATTCCCGTGGGAATACGAGGATGCATACAAACAAACAATTAAATCTTTCCTCTTTGTAATATTAGTATAGATTAGATAATAATTAGTCTGGATTTATCGATTCTACCAATTACATTCAATTCACTAATGTTTTACTTTCGAAGATGGATTTAGATTCCTTAGAGTTGTATAAAACTGCGATTGTATCTCAATGATAAAGACATGCGCTTGTTAAACGAGGGTAGCGGGTTCAAACTCGGGCACGTAGCTTTTGATTTTTCAAATCTATGTAGGTACATATTTATACTACTAGCTTGGCGGTGAGGGAAAACATCGTGATGAATCATGAACACTCAAATAGCTATGGATGTCTAACCATGAACTAAAAAAACTGTCTGGTTCCCCTATGATGATGAGAGTTGTATATAACCATTCGGTTACACATCCTGTTATTTAAATACGCATGCACGCATTTCCGCACGATGTCTTTCCTCATCGCCGATCTAGTGACATCCCTAGACTTCAAATTGGCTTTAAAATTTAGGAACTTGTTTCTAATTTAAATTAATACCTCTCGTATATGCAACACATGTCTTTACATACAGATAATACCGCTCAAACAATTGTACCTTGAGGTGAATTCGGCTGCGTCGTACCAGGCCATCATCGCTATCCGATTGCACTCCCCGTCGTAATTTAATTGCGAAAGTACGTCCGTTCGGTTTCTGTTCCGGGAACTAATTCAACTTCAAAGCACGATGCGGGATACACAAATACCGGGAAACTATGTAAATACATAGTAGTACTTGACTCTGTACCTACACATTTTAACTACGTCTGAGTGGCTAATATACCTACTCGTACCTACCATAAATTTAGTGCACACATTTCTGCTAGAGGCTACGTCAATGAAATAAAATACTAAATCATGGACTGGCCCGATGGTCGAGTGGTCAGAGACCCTGGCCACGAAACCGAGGGTCGCGGGTTCGAATCCCGCTAGGGGCAAATGTTTCGTGTGATGAACATGGGCATCTGTACTCGAGTCATGGATGTTTATAAACGTATTTAAGTATGTCTATCTGTTCACCTAGTATCCATAGCACAAGCATAAACTTAGTTTGGGACTAGGGAATTGGTGTGTCAGTCTTGAGAATTTATTTATTTATTTACTTAAAAGTTTGATTTAATTATAGCTTTTGTCTACGGCTCTTTCTATATGGATTTCACTTCATACATCCAACTTAACATTGTCACAAAATTAAATTTTGTAAACATCTTTATTTTATATTTTGGTGTCTGACAAACTGACTTCATGACATGGTCCAGATGCAAATATGATCTATACACCGTTGTAAAATATGTTGTTGAAAAGAGTAACTACCAAATTTCTTGCCGGTTTCTTCTCGGTAGAAGCAACATTCCGAACCGGTGGTAGACATATTATTAGTTGATTTTCCTGTTGAATTGACGATTTATAGGTGTTTGTTTCAAACCTATATAAATATAGAGTATTTTGACTTTGACTTTGACTTGACTTTGACACTTCAGCTGCGTAAAGTTTTCATGCATCCATCTTGTTCACATCAAAGATTCAGATCTATATATCAACTTAACATTATATTTAAATCAAAAGTAAATACCTACCTTTAGTATAGAATCCCGAACTTCAAAATACAGTTTCTTACACAAGGATACACCAGATGAAAGAAGCGTATAAATAGACAACTTATACGCCCCAAGCCCTGAAAATGTTCTTGCTAGTAAGCGTTCAGACAAGACTTCATGAATAAAAACTGATTGCCTCAGACTAGTTTCATTTGAGCCGGGCGGACGATCTCCTTTGAGCGCCGTTTTTTGCAATAGGTTGCAATCGAAGTGATTGAAGTCGCCTAAAAGTTAGGCCATTGCATGGGATGCCTGTGTGTTGACGATAGCCTAGGTCGCTTTTTATAGGCTTTAAAGCTTCGTTATATTGTGTCAAAACTGTGTTGGTCTGTAAATTCGTTATGATTTGAGTGGTTTTTTAATTTTTTTGGTTAAGTAACGATTTTGTACGGCAATTTCTTAAGGAGAGATTCATAAAACATTTTTGATCAAGTGATCGAATAGTTAGGAGGGGTAGGGGAATAATATAGGTAGGAGGTAGGGGAATAATATATTAAATATAAAAAAAAAAATCTTATAAACAGACTAATTGCTCCCGTACGGCTATGAAAAACATTTCTTTAGGAAAGATTACATATTCAGATAATTATATAATGCAATCATAATAGGGATGTTGACAAATTTTTGGAATTGATTTTGTTTTATAGATAGACCCTATTTAAACAGGAAAATAATTATTTCATAAAAAAATACGTATAATTTCAATAAAAAATACGTATTTAAAATTGGTTTTTAGAATTCCAGCCAAAACGCTCCAAACTGTCACGTGACTATGATTTCGTCACAGACCGATAAACGATCTCGCGCTCTGTCAAAGTTAACCTGATCTGTCGTTGAAATTAGTTTTCTTTAATTTATGACGAATAACTATATTCTTAAAATGTTATACTTAATATGTTTTAAATACTGTCTTTAATGTATAAAACATAATTTTACATGTTACCATGTGTTAACATCCCTAAACTGCCTTCCTCTTTTGCCTTCTGGTGAAGAAAAGTTATAAAGCTGAAAGAAGGCAATCTATTTATTGTAACAACCAGACTAGCAAAGCAGACTCCGACTACGAACGAGGCAAAGCGTGAGAAAGACGATTAAAAACTGTATTAATAAACTTTCGTTTTGGTAATAAAATTCGTCATAAATAAGGCGGTATATTTACACATTTATTACATGCGTCATTTACATAGCGGGGTCAACAGACCGCAACAAACAAACGCCCAGTCTCAAAGACCAGCGACATAAAACGCGGTATTCACGTTTAAATAACGTCATATTCGTGCAAATATCCCTCGTAATTTATGATCCAATGAATAACAACTTCCTTTTGAATAATTTAAAGTGTTTTTTCTTTGAAACTCTGTTGGAGGATTATCGTTCGAAATACCATATACCATAGACTCCAAAATAATGGTATTTCATTTATTGGTCTTAGCATTAAAATATTTAATAAACTTCCAGAAAGTCTACTATCATTGCCTTCACAGGCTTTTGATGAGTAAGGGCTGCTATAGGATTGAAGACTTTTTAAATGACAAGCATATATGTTCAACTTCATAATCAAGTGTTCACCTGCAATGTCGTTACCTAGTAAGTATAGATTATGAATTACAAAATTGTACATTTTGGCATGTAAAATAGTAACTATCGAGTTTCTTGCCGGTTACTTGTCGATAGTCTACCTTCCGAACCGGTGGTAACATATTTTTTTCTGTACATATTGAATATTTATAAGTTTTTGAAGCCTAAAGATGAAAGAGATATTAAATTTGAATTTGAAATGTGCTCTCAAAGTTGCTCTGAATATCGGCTGTTGTGCTAAGGACTGTGTTTGATGAACCCAACAATCGCAAGGCAAATTCTGTGGTCGCTACGTCAAAGGCATCGTGATTGTTCTCGCCCTCGTTATTATGCATCGCGATGCGGTTAACGGAAAATACAAAAGTATGATAATTACTTTTGTATCTAGTTTCAGCGCATTATGCGGACACTTCTGTTTGAACACGCTCTTGTTAGATTTCTCTGTGGAAGATTCATTAGCGCACATGTGGATGACTATAGTAAGAATATGTTGTTTAGTCGCTTAAACGCTATATGCGCTTGTTATACCGTAAAGTAAATTTTTGGACTAAATTTAATTAGTTCTAAATCAACATTTAGTTATAATAATGAAGATAATAGTGTCCCATATTGGTCTGCGACTCAAAAAGAATGTGGCAACTGTGTTTCTCACTTAGTATGTCGTAAAACGCGACTAATGGGTTTGTGATTGATGTGGGCGACGAGCTCGCTACTTGTAAGTACTTTTTAACAATTTTCCAACTTCTTTTTTTAGTTTATTGGTGGTTTAAGGAGCTTTATTGCTCCTTGGACTTTGTATCCCCTTTCGGGGATTACGGATGATATGTGATGAAATGTATGTATTGAATGTGTTCTAATCAATTATCAATAATGAAGACAATATTGTCACACGAAAACATAGCATGTCATATATCATTTCAAATAGAATATTAGTTGACTAAATATACTGCTATTAATATTTTTGTCGACATTTTACTTTATTTTTGCCTTTTGGTGCAGATTCCTTGCAGATTGGGACGGGTTTCTGGTTATAAATAAAATACGATTAACCCCTTGTTCATTGTGTGTCGTTTAACAGTTATAAATTAGGGGGCCTGGTCCGAATCCGGGAATCCAGGGGGCTGGGCTCAATTTGACCCGGCGCTATTAAACGCAGATATGCGACGACTGATGCTGAATCACTTAGGGGCTTTTTGTTTTATTGAGGTGGGTTATGTGCGATCTACAAATTAGTGAAATAGTCATTTATTCTAATAGATGAGAAGAAGATTTTGAAGGTAAGTTGTAACGGAAAGCTTGATCTGTTTCAATAATTTTTCCTGACCAGATGGGTAAAGTATTAATAAAAGGTCGGGTAAAAAGCACCATAACCGATGAGCGTGTATGAAAGGACTTATGAATGTAGAAGAAGCGAAAGGTGTGTGTCAGGATCGTAGCTAATGGAAGTACGCGATCTCTGCCTACTCTCATAGAAAAAAACGTGTATGTATGTATGTTGATATTAGTCTTTTATGTAACGAGCTTTAATAAATACTGCTTGCAGGTTATGTTAGCTGATCTATGCAATATCTGTACTAAAATAATGTCCTAGTGAGTAACATACACAATCTTAACTCATCAGTTTAGCACATACCAGGTCGAATCGGCCTTTTGTTCGCCACAGTTAGTATATTTCAAAGCGACTCAATGGTTTTTAACAAAACTAAAAAAAAATCTCTAAGTCTACATTAAACTGTACAGAACCCGGCATCTTAGAATTTTAATTATATTTTATTTTGTCGCTCAACTGAAGATTCAGACGTTAACTTAGATGTTGGCTACATAAAAAAAAAACCCTCTACAAAACTGCTTCACGAGACATTCAACCCTTTTTCCTCGCCAATACCGTGTTTTCACGGAATAATAACTATAAGCTGAACAAAGAAAACACTCCCAACGCTAAAAACAAAAGTTGAAAGTTTAAATTATTTTGGCCTTCAAAATTCTTACAAACTCGTGGATCGTAGGCGAAGTTTGAACATTTTTAACTTTATTTAAGCCAAGGCTCCAAGTTTATCATGTGCGGACTATTATTTCAATTTTTGACAGCTAGCGAGTGATCTATTGCAGTACTCTTAACTATAATGGCTTTGAGTGCAAGATTCTAGGGAGGAACAAGATGGGTTATGTCAAACTTATATATATAAATAACTTATGTACTTGCCGCAACTTTAAGCCATATGGGACATAGCATCTTGTTGATGTGTCGTTCGGTCATTAAATAAGTATTTATTTTATGCAATATCTTAGAGAGAAGCCATTTTAGGTTCCAACATTGTATAACATCAGCTTCAACCGTCCACTTCCGAAAATATGCCTTTTATAATAACACCAGTGGGCCTGATATCGCATAGATTTATAATATATAGCCTGTTATATATTTAATGTCAGCCCTTAATCAAATTCATCACGCATAAAGTTGATCACATTTTTCTTTTAGTAAACATACAGATGTTTTTTTTACAACAGATAATAAGCATAATAATAATATTAATTTATAGCCGGTCGCAATTTAATTTCAAGAAGCAACCAATGGCCACATTTAAATGATATTTGCCTTTTGTTCCGTCGTGTCTCATGATAATATTGAAATGAACGTAAACAAAATATAATGAAGTCGGATTTCGTAATAAGCAATAACAATATATTGGTATTTTATCGTGTTAAACGGTAATGAATCATCATTTGTCTTATTATAACACGAGACAATCAAGACGAGTATTAGTCTATTGCATCACAAATAAATAAAATAAATAAGTTCTCCAGACTGACACACCAATTCCCTACTTCCAAACTAAGATTATGCTTGTGCTAGATTGTGGTAGATTCAAATTGTTCTACTATGTACTTACTTGACGATTCACAAGTGCTTTTTTGAGGCCTACGTAAATAAAGATATTTTGACTTTGACTTTGACTTTGCTATGGATACTAGGCGAACGGATAGACATACTTGGATGGCCATGATGGAAGGTAGCCGGGGTATACCCACTAAACCCCGCAGCGCTCCTACATCACCTGAGTGGTAGCCACCACGGGTGGAAGCGAAGCCTTGGACTACCGCAGTACCACCGGCGACAGCCCACCCTATACGGCGGGCCCCACATGCCCCTTTCTTGAGGAAGGGGTCAGTGGAATGGCCAGGAGCGCTGGACGCGCTTTGCGGGGCCTCATGCAAAGCAGGTGCGGGCGCTCCCACGCCTATAACCTGCTGGTCACCAATCCTACAAATCCTACTAATATTATAAACGCGAAAGTTTGTGAGGATGTATTGATTGATTTGTTACTCTTTTACACAAAAACTGCTGAATGGATTTTTAGAAACTGTACAATAATATAGCTTATACACCCGAATAATATAGAGGCTATGTTTTATCGATGTACCACGCGAGCAAAGCCGCGGGCAGAAGCTAGTCTTACATATTGCTTAACGTTACTTGCGGCCCTCTAGAATTTTCACGCGTCAAATGATCCAGAGCATTTTATGTTTAACCTCATATTTTAACTTGAAACGTTGTGCTTCGTTTTCACAGGTGAGAAATCTCGTAAACAATATTTCGGGAATTTAATACGAACATGCGCATGTTAAAATTGTGTGTACTCGCTTGGGGAGTCAACGGGATTCGTTCAAACGAAGGAATCAAAGAACAAAGAGCTTGAATATAGAGAAATTGCGCTTTACGTTTATTATTTATGCGAATCATACAGACTGTATGATAAAAGAATAGAATATTGACAATATTACGTTCAAACGATTTTTATTATTTTATATACTATTGATGTATGTCAAGTATGCACAAAACAAAAAAAAAATTGTAATTATTGCTAGTTTCAAAACAAGTTTGGCTGAAAAACATGGTCATTACTTTAGTTTATAAATGACTAGCTGACCCGGCGAAGTTCATTCCGTCAATCAGGAGCTTTGCTCCTAAAAGCTGATATTCTTTCTATTAATAAATATCATATTTTAATATTTATTATGCTATAACGAAGATAAATTCAAAAACACAAAGTTTATAAAAATTGGTTCACCAGTTCTCGAGTTATAAATGGTGTAACTAACACGACTTTGTTTTATATATATAGGATATAGTACCTATTGAACAAATGTGTATATTCCTACTTTACAGTTAGGATAATTGGTGTGTTAGTGTGAACATTTTTTTTATTACTAAACTATTCATAACACGTATCAATCGTTGAAACTGCAATAAAACCGATGATCAATACAAGTATGTCTATATAGCGATGTTTCACGTCAATATTTCATTTGGGCGTCAACTGACGAAACAAATTAATGCTATCGAACAATCAATATTCCCTCAGCGAAGCGAGAATGTATTATTGAAATAACAACGTCAATTTGGTTGATCAAACACGATAAGTAAAATAACTTGTGCGACTGACGTGAACCGCGTTTACAATTCTGTTTTAAGAACACATTATGAACAATATGTGCTGTACTGGCTATTTCTGGGAATTCGGTGTTTGTAATGAAAGTAACGAAAACGATATAGAAATAGAAATAGAAATATCTTTATTCATATAGGCTCCACAAAAGCACTTATGAATAGTCATAATAATACAAAATAAATATTCTACCGCTAGGTATATTATAAAACCGTTTACTTATATTTTTGTTTTTAAGTTCTGGTACTGTTTAGCCAATCTAAATAACTCTATCTCTAACTATTACTGCTTTTAAAACTAGATTTAGGCCCGATCTGAGTTTTTTTAAACGTTAACTGTTCGGTAAACATTGTTTGATGTGATCAGCCTTTTAAATAGTATTCTTCTATCCCAACGAAATTGGATCGATGATTCAAAGGTCAAACCCGGTGAGTTTTTGCATTAAGGCGCGCGTTTCTACCCACTGCAGATGCAATTTTTTTTATTAAATATAATGTTCAACAAACCCTCGAGCATGTGCTAACTAAGTAGTTGGCTAACAGGCTCTTCTCTAAGATAAATTGGGTCATAATAAAAGCCATAGTTATCATGAGACGTATATGTTCGACATTTTTCCTACAATCATAGTTATACATATACTAGCCTCTGCCCGCGGCTTTGCTCGCGTGGTACATTGATAAAACAGTCTATATGTTATTCGGGTATATAAGCTATATTATTGTTAAGTTTCATTAAAATCGATTCAACAGTTTTTGCGTGAAAGAGTAACAAACATCCATACATCCTTACAAACTTTCGCGTTTATAATATTAGTAGGATTACGGACATACTTTCTTGTAAACAGCAATGTAAGCAGAGATCTCGATCCCGTTATAGCATTAATACCATTTTTACGGAAACAACAGATTTAAAATTTACGAGGCGAGTTCACAGGAGCGCAGGCCGTAAAGGGTCCATAAAGGGAACGGCGCCATAAACCCCGCATGAGGTGTGGGCTTTTAGCCTCTTACCGCGTTTACTTACTTCTTACTTACAACGAGACTCTTATGTTTGAATTGAATAACTTACTTTCGCTTTGTAACTTATCTAGAGACGATTTTTTGACAGTTATTGGAGATTAGTAGCAGTCGTGTGAATTATAACACGGATGATTTCAAAATTGCGGTATAGCAAAATATATCAGCGTCATGGCACCCCTGACGTCGCCATAAGCTAAGTGGTGTCCACTTCATTAGCATGTTAATGTTGATACTTAATTATGTCGTGTGTGTTTACATCTCATATAAATTCACGTCAATTCCCAGGCGGGTAGGCAGATATGCGTTTAGATAATTCTGAATGTTTTTCTTGCTTTTTTTAAACAGAAAAAAAAAATCTTTTGAGCATACGCAAAATTAAAGCCTCGATGGCGCAATGGTTCAGATACAGTCTTAAGACAAGCAGATCCCCGCACCGAGACAAATAGAAGTCGATTAAAAAGTAATGTGTCCCGGATCTTTTAGTACTTTATTGATTCTCCTTTTTATGATACAAGTGACTAAATTCTTTGATAGAATATTAGTGATACTGTATTTTACAACTTGAAATCCTTATTTCATTTGAGTTTTCATTTTACAATATAGAAATGAAAACTCTTTTACCTTTAAAAGAGTTTTCATTTCTACACATACATATTATCACACCCGCAATCCCCGAAGGAATAGGCATAGTTTAAAGAGCAATTAAGCGCCTTAAACTCATTTGGTTTAAAAAAAAATAATGTTGAGTTGATTTGTTGTTTGAAGTTGATTGAAAATCCAAATAGCGCTTTCCCCAGCTGCGGTCGATTAAAAAAAAGCTCGAAACGATCGCAGGAGCCGACAGGCCGGCCGGCGGCTCGCCAGCAAATTTATCGGGCGGTGTTGCCATAAATCGCCCTGTTGTGTCCTTTAATTACGGCCGTGTCGCGGCGCAAACACTGAACCACCCGCAACAATTAATTGCGTAATTACGACGCCAATTTTAAGTCCCTACATGATCTAATAAAGTCTAAGGGAAGGAAACGGAATTGCGTAGCTGTTGATGCAGGGGCGGAGTTAGGTGCCCGCGGGTTCAGTTAGTTCCGGGTCGAAAAGTACGAGGTGTGGACAAAATAATTGCAAATATAATTGGGGCCTTGCATGGGCTTGTTGGTTGCTTGAACGAAATTGAAAAGAAATTGCAGTGGTTGCGTAATTTTTTTGTTACGAAAAAAATATTAATGTTAAATATGTTTCTAGATTGAGAATCATTAAGTCCACACAACTATTGTGTGTGGAAAAATACAAAGACTGCCACCATATTGTTATATTGTTATTTAACATAATTTATTATCAATACTTGATAATTATATATATAGAACCATCTCTAAGAAAGAATACAAAATTGTAAAATAATCGCTTAATATCCATAGGAATTATTTATTCTCACATAGTTATGTGATATGATAGCTGTTTACCTAAGACATAATTATACAGAATGTTACTTGAAAATTTCTAATTGAAGCCAATAAGATGCGGGGCCCTTCAGCCTCCAGTGCATACGGCCCTGTGCCCAAGTACCAAGTTCGTACGTAATTAAACTGGCTGCTGAAATTAAACGGATGCGCGTGGACCCAAATTTGAATTGGTCTATCTGCTTACATATAAGAGAGCACCTTGGCTTGGTTATCAACTGACAGAAATGTTCAGTATGCGCATTAGTTTTTTCTATAGTGATATTTATAACTAAAATAAAAAAAAATAAAAAAAAAGGAATAAATATAAAAAAACCTTTATTATTCCATTAGCATGTACACTAGCATTAATCGTGGTATATATATATATGTATTTTAGTCTGGTATGCCTGCCATCTGGACCCCTTTTCGGGTAAAGGCCTCCTCCAGAGATTGCAACTCATCTCGGTTGTTTGCCAGGTTGGGCCAATTTCTTGTTCCGATGGTCTCTATTTCATATTTCCATCTTGCTTTTGGTCGACCTCTGCTTCTTTGCCCATAGTGATATTACCGAATGGAAATAACAACATAGTGTGGCGTTCAAGGAAAACTTAAACAGGCTAGAGAATACACATATTCACATAAACCAAGTATTCCACAAAGTCTTGTACTAATCACTTTTAACCCCATCGGGGAAGAGCGGGTCAAATGAGGCGAGTCTATTGTTCCACCCGGTTCACTCTGAACCGGTTTAAACCGGAAAACGGGTATTCAATTGGCCCAGCTGAAGGTATTACAATCTTTTAATGGGTCATCGATCAGCGGCAAGGTCCCTTTGAAGGGTAATCCATTAACATCGGGAGTCGGTTTGTTTGAATGATGTGTTTGCTGGTGTTGCTCGCGTTAATGCAAATAGCGGGACTTGATTGGAAACGGGACAGGTGAATGGTGAACTTTAAATAAATAGCCGTAAAACTTTGACGAGCGGTTTGCGTTTTCCGAGTGCTAATCGAAAGACCATATAACAAAAACGTTAATGACAGATTAATAAATTAATTAATTGTATTGGCTTTTTTTAGACTAGGTATTGGAAATCTAGCAAATTTTAGGTTTATATTTATGGCTGAATGTGGTTAAGGGGGCTTGCTGCCTCTTTGACTCTGCCTACCCCTTCGGGGCTGCGTGATGTTATGTATGAATGATATTTTTTTTGGTAATTGAGATTTTTTCCCATCAATATAACATGTGATATTTAATGTAGTCCGTCTAATGAATAAAGTGCGCCAAATTGAAAACACAGTTGCAAGTACCGAATTTTCGTACATACAGCAAATTGTGATATTGAATCGCGCACTAAGAAGGTTGAAAAAGGGACGTCCCACAAAATGCGACATGATTCGCAACACTAGTGTTAGAAGTCATGTTCTATTCAGGCGATTTCACTTCGATTAGGTGACGCATTATGGTGACTTCCCTTTAAATTACCCCCTTGTAACGAACAGTCATGGGCACTCTGGCACCTTTGTCGCATCAAATCAAATCAAATCATTACTTTACTAAATATAATAAATAAAAATAAACAAGAAAATAACTTTATCTATCTCTCACATATTTCTGTATAAGATGCTTAACCGATTACAATAATATTTAGCAAGCTCTATTTAATCTATAAGAAAGATAACCATTAACCATAGGATAGACGAGTCTCCATAACAGACCGATTTTTATATAGGCGGAACCGCGGGCCAAAGTCAATTTATAAAAACCATATTTACCTACAACTAGCTAGACAATTGCATGAAAAATAATATACGTGCCTTTTTTAATAAATAACAATAACTATGACGCCTATAAATGATTCATGTAAACTTCACCCCCAGAAGATCAAGCTGGGAGCTTTTCCGGACATGAAAGCTTTCAATTTACTTCCACTTAAGAAATAAAAAAGGAAAACATTTCAACATAGCTAATTAGCGAGCTTGACAGACAGACGAAGCTATCCACTCAGGGGCAAGACATCAAGTCGCTTGACAGGAAGAATAATACATTACGGTTATCGTACAGTTGCAGGTTTCCTTTTAATTCCTAAAAATATATAGATAAGAGAATAGATATGTTAAATAACTGCGTAAATTACGAGTACTTTAAAATAACAAATAGAATTGTAATAATATTATATGTGAGATATTAACTGTGTCCATGATCTATTCATGCCTAAATAACTTTAGCAACTGCGATGATATTTGTCAACCCTAAAGTTATTATTTATTTTATCCCAGTTAAAAAAAATTGGTCCCACAGGACACACGGTAGAGTGTCTGTAACAGACCGTATTTCGCACGAGCGGAGCCGCGAAGAAAAAACAAGTTTTTCATGTCTATATTTATATCTGGATAGGATACATTATCTAAAAAATACTTGGATTGTCAAATTTCATACATTTTTGGTGACAAAATACATTATCATAAAGGAATTAAAGCCTTAAAGAATTACGAAGGGGACAGTTTTCGGGCGCCGAACTTTCAAATTTGACTAAGTAAGTAAGTAAGTTTAAGTAAAGCCCCCAGGGTAGCGAAGAGTAAAACTGAATTTGACGTCTGGCCGAATATTGAAGGAAGGAATATTTGTTATAAGTTTCTGTAGACAACCCACGAACATTATAGGCCACAGAGGTGATGGAGCCGTACACAAGTAATTCCAAGATATTATTTGTTGTTATTCTATTCAAAAGGACGTCACAAGATTTAAATTTAAGTAGTAGGGTAATGTTATAAATATTTAAAAAATTAATGACTTGGCATGGCGTGAAGTTTATTTAAAAAATTAATGACTAAATTTTTTAAATAAACTTCACGCCATGCCAAAGAAATATAGAAAAAACCTAAACGATTTATTCAGAACTTGGTTTAGTAATTATGAAAAAATAAAAGGTTACATGTATACTATCCCCAATCCAAGATACAGTAAACTTACTTTCAGTCATACTAATATTATAAAGAAAAAGATTAAATTTCTTTGTTTGTGTGTTTACATTGGATAGGCTCCAAAATTACTGGACCGATTTGATTAAATCTTTCACCAATTAAAAGCTACTTTATCAGCGAGTAACATAAGCTATATTTTCTTTCCTTATTGTTACGTAAATGTGAAATACGCGGGTGAAACCGCGAGGCTCTGCTATCAAATATAACATTGTGTAGACTTAGATGAATGCTTATAAAAAAAGTAGTGACATACATATACAATAGGGATGTTGACTGATTAGTCAATTGAGATACTTTTTAAGAGCTGTCAAACGAAATCACTTCATAGATTTTGTATGGGCTTGTCAACGTGTGACGTCACTAGTTTGTATAGTCAACTGACTTAATATTAAACAGTTTTTGTAAAATTAAAAATCTTAGACTCAATATGATTGAAAATCAATAAGGCTTAACAGCATACTACGATACTTTCTTTTTCAGAATTGGTATTTCAAAATTAAATATAAATGGTGTCAAAATCCCAATTAGTCGCTTTTTACGAGTTGCTCGGCAAGGAACAGAACGAGCCCCAGATCAACATTTGACTCGAATGCATATTACCATTCCGTATTCAGGCGAAACTCCAGCAGGCTCCCCGCTATTCCCTACAGTTAACATCACAATGTCCTTACAACTGATGATCCAAATACATTATTCCATTGACAGAAACCGAACCCCACTTACAATTAAACGCCGGGGCAACTGCAAACTAGGTGCAGTCCGCCCAAGTTCTGCTGGCGGCGAGCCAACACTGATCAGGGCTGCCTGGCTACACAATTTGCAGAATTACATGAAAAAAGGAAAAGAGAAAAATATCTTGAGTTAGTTGGAGATTGTAGTAAAAATTAAGTAAAAAAAATATCCAGACTGATACACCAATTCTCTAGTTCCAAACTAAGCACGTATGCTTATTTGGAACTGGAACTGCAAATATCTAGAGAATTGGTGTGTTTTTGATTTGATATTGATATGATATTGAACCATGATCCAAAAATTGTCTGGTTCCCCTATCTTAGAATTACGAAGGTCAGATCGGCAGTCGCTTAAATGTACCAAAATTCGCTAAATCCTGGATCATGGTCTAAGCGGACCCCGTCTAAGCACGGGACATAACGCTAGGAAGATGATGATGATATTGAACCGTTATCTAGTATCTATACTAATACTAATATTATAGAGCTGAAAGTTTGTTTGTTTCTTTGCTTGAACGCGCTAAACTCAGGAACTACTGGTTCGATTTAAAAATTTATTTCAGTGTAAGATAGCCCATTTCTCGAGGAAGGCTTTAGGCTTTAACATTAACCACAAACGCGGGTGAAACCGCGGGCATAGTTAGTCCTATACATTCATAGGATACTAGGTAATGGTTAGACATACTTAAATACTTTTTGTTTGATAAAAATCCATAACTTGGGTACGGACGTTGTAATGTATGGGCTTATGCAGCACAATGGGCAATTAGTCTTCCTATGTTCTGATCCAAGTACTGATTCTATATATTTTATGCTTTATGAAGAACTCCAGGACGAGGTTAAAATAACACCTTCTAGACACTACAATATGGTTTACGGAGCTCGCGACTCCTTGGATTTAACCTACCCCTTCTGAGTTTTCAGGATGATATGTATGTACTAATTTTGTCCCAACCAACGTCAAGACCAACGTCTGGGAAAAGAATGTGCTGTGTTGCTTACCTAGCATGTGGTAAAAGGCGACTAATAGTATATCGGGTTTTGGGTATGTAATCGTGCAGGCGACAAGCTAGCCACTTGCCACTACTTATTTCACAATTTTCCATCTAACCCAGCCCAGTTTTATTTTTGGCTGAATGTGGTTATAGAGGCTTGCTGCCCCTTTTACTCTGCATACCCCTTCGGGGATTATGGGCGTAATGTTATGTATGTTATGTTATGGGTTTTGGGTATGTGATTGTGCAGGCGACAAGCTAGCTACTTGCCACTACTTTTTTCACAATTTTCCATCTAACCCAGCCGTTTTATTTTTGGCTGTATGTTGTTAAAGAGGCTTGCTGCCCCTTTGACTCTCCCTTCGAGGGTTATGGGCGTGATGTTATGTTATGTTATCATATTGTATATTGCGTGCACGTCCAATTGTAATGTACGGTCGAAATAAATATGCAACTAAAAAAATTTATTTCCCAATCAAATACACAAACAAATATGGCTTTACCTGCGCCTGAATCCTCTTCAATCATGATGGAATAACAAATATTGTTCAATTAAAAATGTATAAGCTTTTTGTAGTAGCGTCTATTTTAGAACGAAAGTAAATTGAGCACTATTTACTTGTACACAACTGTTTGTATTTTTAGACGAATTGATGTTTGGTTTTGAGGTACATACCGGTGAAACTAAATGATTGTGAGTGCTTGTCATAATTTAAGAACAACAGCAATGGTTAGCAGACTTCACCAGCACTTTTCAAGTTTTGAAGATAGTTGTCAAGAAAAAAGAAAGACTGTTCCAATGAATTATTTTCGAATTCAAATTGCTTGTTAGGCGGATCGTGATCCTTCGGGTACCACTGGATTTGTTTATACTAATATTACAAAGCAATTGTTTTTTTTTTTTGCTTGCATGCGCTTATCTCTGGAACTATTGGTTTGTCATATATAAAATAAACTCATTACTTACATAAAAGATCACGCAGCCGGGTAAAAAATGTACGTTACATATATACATTTTCACCGACATCTATGATATACATAAATTAATAGTAAAAAGTATTATCAATAAAGAGAACTAGAATGCTTGCTCCAGTACATTAAGGTATTAAAAAAAGTCAATAAGCACAACGTGTGTCACTGACGACCTGTAACGAATTCCATTCATCTTGATTGACGTACAGGGAGGTAACGCGTACGAATAAAGAGTAACCGATATGTAATTAAGGTTAATTGGTTTCTTTCAATAACGTGGGGGCGACGTGGGGCCCAATTTCCGCGGCTAGATTGTATTGGTTTATTACGTTCCATTACCTTCTATCAGACATTATTCCTTTGCGCCGCCGTTGAACAAAATTAAAAAGTAAATTGTCAAAATAATAAAAATGTTCGTAAATAAGCTGCAGAATTTTAATGCTTTAGCTAAATATTGTGTAAATGAGGGGAATAATCGTAAAAGCGTGACATTGTAATTCGTTAAGATTGTTTTTGTTGCTTTGTATATAGAAGGAGTTATATACTTATATCTAGTGTTGACGAAAAATCGAAAGTTTTGCAATCGATAGTTTAATGGCCAAATCATCCATACGATCGACAGGACAATCGATAGTATCGATTGTATCGATAGTATCGATTGTATCGATAGTATCCATAGTATCGATATCTCTGTTAGTGCAATACTATCGGTAAATAGCAATACTATCGATATTATCGATACTATCGATAGTATTGCTGTTCACTGATAGTTTTCAGAATCGATAACCTATCGATAGGCTATCGATAGACAATCGATTTTGGCCTATCGAGCGGCAACTACTTATATGTTAGACCTTGTAAGAAAAGGATCGTGAATGTTAAAGAAGCAAGGTTTGTAAGGATCGTGCCATATGGCGTTCAGTTCTCTGCCTATCCCGAAGTTTAGTTAAGTTTAGATACTTAATTTCATTTCATTTCTTAATTTAAATTTCATTTACACGAAATCCAAAATATACCAAGCATTCTAGCGCCGGTCATCCAACTTAGACGCTACCTTTACAAATTATGACCGGTGTCTTATTCAATATAAGTTATATTATAATGTCCTCCTTACCGATATCGGTCACGGCGGCCAATCTCAACAGGATTAGCCAACTGCGCAGGAGATATTATAGTGCATAAGTGTATGCGCAAACATAAGTGCACTCTCTATGCCTCCACTCTCATAGTCCGGTGAGACGGCAATTCGACATGACCGGAGAGAGGTCAGGCGCAGGACCAACGGCTGAACGTGCTTTCCGAGGCTCGGGGGTGATTAAACCGCCAACTTCCTGACTCCGGGCTGTTACTGAGCAATTTCAATATTGAAATACCCAGCCACAATTTTTTTTTGGCCAGACCCGGGATTTGAACCCGGGACTTCTTGGTCCTTAAGCGGCGCATGCTACCACTAGACCAACGAGGCAGTCAAATTATACTATTGTGAAGTTTTACTAAAATATGTTCAATAGTTTCATAGACGAACATCGGCAAAAACGTCATAATATAAACAGAAAATGTTCTATTAATAGAGCCGTATTAAAATCCCAATTCGAGCGCAGATCCCCATCGCTCCCGCCACGGCAAACTAGATGCAGTCCCGACTAAGTATCACTGGCAGCCCGCCAGACTCAGGGCTGTCGATTTGCTGAAGTTTGGCGTTACTTACCTCTCACTTACAGCATGGAGCTTAGTTTAAGTGTTGACGGGTTTAGTAAGTTTACTTGATAATCAAGAACAAACCAGGATTTTCTAATGATGGGGCGTTTCTCTTTCTCCCAATTTCATTAGAACTGTCTTTAATATGAATCGTATCGCCATATTAAAAATAATACACATTGGGATATGAATAAATAAAAATCTGACGACATCACATATGTACATTGATCTGACTCCGAGCTAAGTAGCTTGTGTTACGAATATCAAAATCAACAGTGGTATTACAAATATACCTATACCTACTTAAATAAAGATATTAACACTCAGACACAGAACAAACACAAGTATTCATCACACGAATATTTAACTTAAGTAAGTAACGCTAATGTTTTTAGGATGTGATAAAGTAAATAAAAATGGGGCGCGCAGAAAAATAATAATTGGTTTTCAAAGTTGGCGGTAGGTATACGAAATAAGTTTAAGAAACTTTTTCGCAATGTTCCATCTGTTCCATTTGACCCAGTGGGGTCAGATGGAACAAATGGGTAGCTAGCCTACGTCACAAACCCAATACAAAATACATTATTAGTCGCTTTATACGGTAAGCAAAGACACAGTTGGCACATTATTTAGATTTACGGACGACAGTCGTAAAATCCTTTAACATACCTACACAAGCTAACTAAAATTATTTTTACAAACGGAAAAAATCTCGAATATTACGTCTAGCTCTTCCTCATAAATTAGTTTATTTAACGAGTAAAACATTAAGTTACGCTTCGCGAATCCGTCGTTATGTTAATTCGCCAGCCCTGCAGTTACAAATATTTTAAGCGCAGTGTAGTTTACATTATTTGTATTTGCAGAAAATTTCGCCGAGTTCAGACGGGTTGCGAGGAGCTGCATGTTTCTTCGCTAACTAATAGCTCGGCAAATATGTATCAATGTTTGTTTGTCTTCGCTAGTGAGCTGTTGAAGACTTTGAAGATATCTGCTAGTCAGCGACGTAGGCTGAACTACGAAGTAGAATTTGAATTAAACTTTACAATTCAAATGTTAACTAAGCCGCCAAATTTGAATAGACAGACTCAAGTGTGGCGTCTTAGGCTATTGTTACGTTTATGCGTGTAGGTGTCTTCTGTGTTTGCTCTGTTGGTTTTGTCTGGATATAACAACAAGGTTTAGTATTGCGATTTGAAGATACGAGCTGCAATCTCAACAAGGCCTGCTACGTATTTTCAGGTGTGCAATAATACCTACTGAATTTTTCTCATTGACCTACTTCTCAACCCCACGTCGCGATATTACGACCCGCCTGGACAATTGACTTCATTTAGCAAGTCTGGCAAACATTGAAGGTTGACATCTAACTTTCGAAACTTATTCTTTTAACTTAGGGTAACACAATGGATCACGGTTACACATACAGAATTATCTCAATGTGCGATTTTAGATTGAAAAATCCCATGTTGGTCTGGGACTTGGCCCATGTTGATCTGGGACAAAATAAAGAATGTGACAACTGTGGTTCTTGCCTAGCATGTCGTAAAAGGCGACTAATGGTTTACGGGCTTCCGGGTATGTGACTGAGTAGGCGACGAGCTAGCCACTTGTCACTCCTTTTTAACAACTTTCCATCCAACCCAGCCCACTGTCCCGTGTTGGTCTGGAACTTAAAAAGAATGTGCCAACTGTGGTTCTTGCTTAGCATGTCGTAAAAGGCGACTAATGGTATATCGGGTTTTGGGTGTGTGATTGTGTAGGCGACAGGTTAGCCGCTTGTCACTACTTTTTCACAATTTTCAATCTAACCCAGCCCTGCTTTAATTTGGCTGAATGTGGTTGAAGGGGCATGCTGCCCTTTTGACTCTGCCTACCCCTTCGGGGATTATGGGCGTGATATTATGTATGTATATATGTAGATTGAAAAAAATCTAGAAAGAAAATCTCATTTGAACTAGCGACTTGGCATTTGAGGCGTTATGTACCGAGCTAGCACCGCTCTAATTATGTTATTAGCTAGAATATATACATAATTGTTTAACCATCTAAGTGAAGTGTAAAACAGGCGCCATCTGGCCGTTTTAATATAACTTGAGCGCCTCGGGAGTTATATGTTTGCGGCCGCAGAGGGTTACGCTTTGAAGTTACAAAAAAGGGGAATTATTCCGAAGTAATGTGTTACTTGATACCGTTTAACTGCAGTGCAAAGTTTTAACTTTAATAAATAACTTAAATTTTATTTTTAAGGAGTTTCTGCTCGCAGTGGCATGTCCGTTCTATCAGCCCTATACTTATAAATAAGAGTCGAGATAACACTAATATACTGAACTTATTAACCTACTTTACTTAGCGTGCTGTTTTGTTACTTTTATTAATTGACCTCAAAATTTTTATTTCACATCGAAAGGCGCCTTAATCAAGAAAAAGACTTAATTTTGCTTTTGCTATGATCATGAAGGTTACTTAAAAAATATAAGCATTTATTAAAGAGACAACGATCAATGGATTTTTTTTGGAACGCAAAAACACAATCTCACATATTTCGTTAGCAACCATTTATACACAAATTTGTAAACCACCCAATGACTGAGGAAATGTGAAAAGGCGCCGCGAAGGATAACAATCGTGACCGCGAGGTCACAAAAAAGGGAAATTATATACTTAAATATAAATATCAGACTACATCACATACATTGATCTGACTCCGAGGTAAGTAGCTTGAGCACTTGTGTTACGGATATCAGAAACAACAGTGGTATTACAAATATATACTTAAACATTAGATATTAACACCCAGACACAGAACAAACAAGTATTCATCATACGAATATTTGTCCTGGGTGGGGATCGAACCCACAACTCTTGGCGCATGGGGCAGGGTCATTACCGAATGCGCCATCGAGCTTGTCGAAATTAAATATGCTAAGTCTCGCTATTTGTTTAGCTAATAAAGCTATTTCATTGCACGCTGATTACTTTCTCGCAACCACATACAATCTTAGTTTAAAAAAAAAAATTATACATACAGACGAATTGGAACCTCCTCCTTTTTTTGAAGTCGGTTAAAAATTGAGCAAGCTTTAATTCATCTAGCCTAAATTGGGATGTTGACACCATTTATAATTCATTTTGTAATATCAATTCCTTAAAAGAAAGTATCGTAGTATGCTGTAAAACATTACGATTTTCTAATATATTGAGTCTAAGACTTAAAATTTTACAAAAACTGTTTAGTAATGGGTCAGTTGGGATGGGAGCTTTCCTTCCGGCAAAAACATTACCTTTTTTCATTAATTAAACTTTGAAAAATTGGACTATATTAACTGAATTAAAAACATTTAAGCAACAATGTGCTAAGCTAGCTAAATTTGTCAACAGATTTCGACAGATGAAAAAGCATGCTCCCCAACTAGTGCGAAACTCCTACACGTTAAGTTACAAACCGCAACTGGCTCCCGCTTGCCTCACACTGCAAACAGCTGTGCAGACACTTGGAGCCGACGGAAGATGTATTACATTAATTATGTAAACATTAACGCCTTAAAAACAGTTGAAACTCTAACAGCCTTAGTACAAATTTGCAATAGTTAGGACACCGTATGGATACGAGGGATGACATAAGACTGGATGAGCAAAGTCAAAGATCAGCCTCATTAGTGTGTATTTAAAGAGGTTTATGTCCAATAGTGAATGAAAGTAGGCTATTGTAGCGTTTGGTTTAATACTGTTTTAAGCAGCCCGAGTAATGCGCGATTAATTTAATATGTTTTTAAGTAAGTTCAAGTAACGTGATTGGGATATCCGCTTAAATTGTTGTTTATAATTCCGTCCAAATTGAAACATCCGGATCACAAAGAAAAACCTCCTGTTTCATCTTCAAGTATTTGTTCCTGTGTGGAGATCGAACCCATGTGATCTTAAAGTAAACTGTTAACCAATGTGCCAACGGGATTGTTAAAACCGCTGGTTTAAAAGTTTAAACCGGCGTCTTTAATAAAAACTTCCTTATTGCATTAAATTACATAATACCAATATCAATAATTTCTCAACCTTCTATATTATTATTGTTAAAATGAACTTTAACATGGCCTTGGATACTAATAATATATTAAATATATATTAATAGTTCGGTGAGCCAAGTTAAATAACAACATTCATTAAAATAACAAGTATGGTATGCTTCGGTGGAGCTTAGAGAAAATTGATGGATTATTCCTGCCACATGGGGAATAAACTTCTGCCAGTAATTAATACATTGCTCTCATATTTCCTGCTTGAAGTTATTATCTTAAAGTAAGTGCTGTACGACAATCGATAATAATCGATATATCGATTTTAAACGTTTAAATTTTGCACATACACTGTAAAGTGACTTAGTTTCTGTTTAGAAATGTATTTTTATCGTCATCACATATTTTTGATTACAATTTTTGTTGAAATACTTTGTATATGCGATTTTAAGGAATAAGTACCTATGGTTAACTTTTTCTTACAAATTTTTACACGTGCATAAGTTTTTAGTGATATTTAAACGTAATATCAATATTAAATTTCTAACGCTTTGAGTCAGCCAAAAAATAATTGGAAAGACGGCCATTAATAAAGAAAAAAAAATATACCATAAACCTTGCAGAAAATAAATGACGCCTTAATCGATACCCTGTAATGGTGGCATATATTGTACAATAATAACCAATATTTCTGTAATAACCATATTGTTAGTCAATTATTATTGTAAGTTATACAACACATCTCTACCGAAATACGTAATTATAATATAATCAATAATAAACGCTTCCTCTAATCAAAATATTAAATTTTGAACAATGAGAGGATTTTGTAGATCTTCTCTTACGCAATTATAAAAATAAAGTCCGAAATCTCTTTTACAAAAAAGAATTACATTAATCCATGTTCAAAAATTGTCGCTTTTATGTATAAACGCATATAAAAACGATACTAAACAGACAACTTAAATGTTTGATGTTAGTTAAAACTGGAGATTTTATCGATACCACCGTAAAAAAACTCACCACAGACTATGAATTTTTACGCGACTCGCTCCACAATATTCTGTACCTGAAACAAAGAAGATAATTCATAACTAATTCATAACTTCATTTCTTTTGGCTGTAAAATATTTTATGGTTATGGCCTGTAATGTTTTAATGGAATACCGCAACGGTCGCTTTATGGCTCGTGTGGAATTAATGTCATAGGCACTTTGCTTTTGATTAGAAAGAATGCATACTTTTTTGTTATGGTAATTAAGGCAAAATTGAGCTAAAATTACATTAAAAAAAAATCGTACAGTTCTTTGTCTATCATATATTATTTACTTTATAAACATACTTTTTGAACAGTTTTAATTTAAAAAGAAAAACTATTTTACTGTATTTCACAAGCAGAAATATCGTTTTGTGTCTACAATATTCAGAAAGCTATACAACTAAGATCCTTAATATTTTGTCTCACATTGCTGTCTTTCCTAAATAAATACCATCTATTGTCAATTTCAGGATAATAATTGAAGCGGAATATGAATGAGATTACCTTCAGCAAATCCAGGTTTCAGCCAATCTATTTATAATCTTAAGTACACAGCCTAAAGTATAAAATTGAAGAGACACACACAGTCCCAAAGGCCACGAGACTGTCTGGCGGCTTCGTAATGCTCCCGAGAGTCTGCAGTGCGTTTATGTAACGCTTATTATGCGAAACAGCAACGGCGACCAAATAAGACAATGGTTTATGTGATACAAATGTCACACGCATTAACATAGAAAAATAAATGTTTTTCAGCAATTAACGTTAATAGAATAGAATAGAATAGAATAGAAATATCTTTATTCATGTAGGCTCCACAAAAGCACTTATGAATAGTCATAATAATACAAAATAAATATTCTACCGCCAGGTTCGGAACGTTGATTCTACCGAGAAGAACCGGCAAGAAACTCGGTAGTTACTCTTTTAAATCGCCATGTATACAATAACAATGCTACTTTATATCTACTTCTACAAATTTATATAATTCAAATATAATGAATGTAATACATTACAATAGGAGAGTAGACCATGCAAGAATTAGAGCGCAGACTGCAGATTCCTGTCATTGAAAAAGTCTTCAATTCTATAATAGCCCTTTTTCATGAAAAATGTTTTCATATGTGATTTGAATTTATGAACGGGCATTTGAATTACCTTATCTGGTAACTTATTAAATAACTTAATGCTAAGCCCCACAAAAGAATTACTGCTTTTGTGAAGTCTAAGATGTGGAACGACAAGCTTGTGTTTATTCCTGGTATTCAAACTATGATGGTCAGATTTTTTGGAAAAGAGATTAAAGTTCTTGCGTACATACATAATACAATCAAACATGTATTGCGATGCTACGGTTAATATATTGGCTTCTATAAATACCTCCCTAAGCGAATCCCGTGGTTTAAGGCCATATATGGCGCGGATAGCCCGCTTCTGCAATACAAAGATATTTTGTATGTCAGCAGCAGACCCCCACATCAGAAGGCCGTACGACATTACGCTGTGAAAGTAGCCAAAATAAACCAATCTTGCCGTTCCAACATCAGTCAATTTCCGTATTTTTGTTACGGCATATGCTGCGGAACTAAGTCTTCCCGCTAGAGCAGCAATATGAGGGCCCCATTGCAGTTTAGAATCAATGGTAATGCCCAGAAATACTGTTGAGTGAACTATTTCAATAGGTTCATCACCCATGTTTAAATTAATATTTGATTGCTTAACATTAGGCATTGTGAACTTAACACATTTAGTTTTACCAGCATTTAAAAGTAGGTTATTAATCGTGAACCAATGTAGTACGTGAGAGAGAGCATTATTTACGTCGTCAACATTTGGGTGTTTTCTGTCAACTTTGAAAATCAGAGAGGTGTCATCAGCAAACAACACTATCTCACACAGATCTTTCGTATAGTACGGAAGATCATTTATATAAATTAAAAAAAGTAAAGGCCCTAATATTGAGCCCTGTGGCACCCCCATGGATAAAGGAGCACCAGAAGAGTCAGTTCCATTGATATTAACCCTTTGAATCCTGTCAGATAAATATGATCGGAGTAGATCAAGTGACCTACTCGTAACACCGTAATGCCGTAATTTCATCAGCAGCGTCTGGTGATCAACGCAATCAAAAGCTTTAGACAGATCGCAGAAGACTCCAATAGCGTCCCGCTTGTTTTCCCAAGCATCAAATATATGTTTGATGAGAGCTACGCCCGCATCAGTAGTGGATTTACCTGTAATGTAAGAATAAGGAGTGCGGTAGCTCAATGTCAAGGACATGCGCCTTTGTCAGGTATTTTTTTAGATCAGTGGTTCTTTTTTAGTGACCGAAGACCATTTTCACCTCCATTTTGTTTAAAATAAACTATAACCATCTAAATATAACCTTTTTTATGCATAGCTTTTTTAAGTCTCTCGCGGCCTTTTATGGTCCGCGGACCACAAATTGAGAGCCGCTGTTCTAGAAGTATATTAACCGCGTTGTCAGTTCTCGACATTGAAATCCCCTTACTGACCGTTAATAGACATTGTTCCCCTACCATTTTAAGAGCAATCAGCTCGTTTGCTTTCCTTTAATACATAGAAAATGACGAGTGTCGAAGACGTAAAATAGATTTCGCATTTTCTAGGAAAGAAATTGCTCGACACAGAACTGAAGTCTCTTTTAAAGATGTAAGAGCTGTTACCGACTGAAATAAGAACATTCGGTTCGACGTGTACAAGTTCGTCTTTTTAAGGCTAGTGTAGTGTATGTTTATAAATTGCCAAAGGTATAGCAATAATATTTTTAATCCAAATAAAATATTAACAAAGATCACAATCAATGAATGAATTAGAATTAATTAAACCTTTTTTTTATCAACGATTATAAATAGGTAATTTTTTTATAAATTTAAAAGTCCTACGCCGCAGCTACTGTTTATATCGTAATATTTAATTTAATATCAATTTTGTTATACAACATACTTATATCACTAACAAATGTACAATTACTCTCGATAATATTTGTCTATAAACAGATGCCATTTACAGTTAAAGAGACATTTAAAAATCAGCGGGAGAAAAATGACGAACTCGACTCCTGATAGCGTGTGATTAACGCAAATGATGGCACAGGCCGTGGTCCTTATTTACGAGTCCTCCGCGCCTGCAGCTCTCGATTACATTGCGTAATATTCTGGTGTTTATCAGGTCTCGCAACACGGCCGTTAATACGTAGTGCTCGCTTGATGAGGTAATTATGGACTTGGCCATCGTTTAGCGAGCGATATGGGAATGCGCAACCATTCTGCGGAGTGGAACTGATATGGATGTATCAACTTGTAAACGTGTTGAGAACTAAAGCCTCTATGGTTTAAATTTAGTTTTAATCTTTTTTCATCTCGCGTTCCATATTTGAATTTAACGCGTTTTATTTTTCATGCAAAATATTATTTTTCTGATTTCAACCAGGGCTTTGTAATAGTTCAAACTTTTTATATTTTAACTAAGAATCCTAGTATATTTTTCGCTTTTTATTCGACTTATCCAAACCCCGCCAGAATCATATTTGACCTTACTGTTAGCGGCTATGACTACAACGGCCGAAACAAATAGCTATGTGCTGCGTAATACATGCCGCGTAGCACAGTTACTATTACATCTTTTACATGATAAAAAAATACACTATGGCATGCCACAGACAAGATACCGTACTTTATGAGGCATAGCGATCCTCAAAAACGACCTCAAGAAAAAGAAAAATATATCTTATTAAAGGAGGGGAAGGATTAATAACTCTTATCCCATCTCTATATCTCCATATTTGTATCTCGTCTATATTCTTAAATATGTTTTTTTTTTTCATTTGCGTTATTAGACACGCAGATTTTCTTTATCATTTTAATCACCTATGTTAAAGATATGTGAAATCAAAAGCTTTGAGTCAAAAAAAAAATAATGCCAAACAAAACGTTGACTACATTTTGCGCCATTACATTTCCTATTGAGAAGTAATATTTCTGTCTATCCAAACGTTAAATTTTTCGCTATTCAAACGTTACATATCTCGCTATTCAAACGATTGCCTAATGCCCAATATCGACGATTGGAGCTCTGATTGACAATCCGTCATATCGCCATGTAGTTTGCAAATGTCATTGACATTCTCATTCAATGCAGCTCTGCTGTTATGGAACATCGGAATGAATGACTGGATTCAAGAGCATTTCAATCAAATCCTACTGTGACTAATAGGGATGATGACTGCACTAAAAAACTAGGATTCTATTTAGTCCGTCAGTTAGATTATATAAAAATACTAGACACATATTTTTCGCTTTATCAAATTAACAAAAAATCACAAAATTAAAGAGCATCAAAGTTTTGGAGTGGGGGCTTGCGACGTCACTATTTAGTAAAATTTGTACAAAAGCGTGACGTCACGCGCTACTTAAATACATTGTACCTTCGTCAATGTTTGTTTAACAAATATATAAAAAAATACGTGTTTAATATTTTTGTATAATCTAATTGACGGACTAAACAGAATTTTTAGGCATCTAGCCCATTCATGTTAAAATGCAGAGCGCTATCGCCTTTACACTAATATTATAAAGAGGAATGATTTAATTATTTGTTTGTTTGCTTGAAGTAGGCTCCGAAACTGCTTGACTGATTTGAGAAATTCTTTCACCAATAGAAAGCTACATTATCAGCAAGTAACATAGGTTATATTTTATCCATACATTCCCACGGGAATAGGAGCTATGCGGGTGAAACCGTGGCGCGCCATGATATTTAATTAAACTTTCTCGGGTAATGTCTAACGAACATACATACTATCACGCTCGCCATCCCGGAAAGTCATAGGCGGAGTCCAAAAAGAAATAAGTTCTTTAAACCACATTTAGTCATTTTACAATTTTCATTTGACTAAAATAAAATTTTGTTGGGTTATATGAATAATTGTGAAACGTTGTGATTATTTAGTGCGTTAAATAAGATATATTATATAGATCAGCAATCAATATATCGGATCATCATTTTTGAAAGCATATTTGGTCCAGATAGGTAGGTCACTAAAGCGCCTCAAGAACATTTTTTGCATAAGAAAAATTGTGACTTCAAAAATTCATAGCTCACTAATGCCCCACAACCTCCCAGCCAGTTTGGCCATTTCATCATCCACACATTCGCAACTAATCAAAATTAATATTTTCAATGAGCCTCAAATATGTAAGTAGGTACTCAAAAATGGCTGCCAGCTGAGGCTATTATTATACACAGATAGGTAACTGTGGGCTATTATGAATGACCCACAGAAAAATATAAAAAGAACGAACACATTCTATATTCGAAAATAACATGACAGCCCAATAGGTACTGGCGCTAACACAAAGTCATAAAAGTTACTTCTATTTGACAGATAAGCTGATTGGACAGAACCCTGATGGATATATCTATTTTCTGCTTCATTTTCCACTGTAATAACATGTCAATAAGCAGTCATGTCATGTTCCTGTATCTCCGCAAGGGTAGGTATGTCATTGCTTCAATTTTGTCGTACTAAATAATATAAATGTGAAATAGTATTTGGATTTTTGTTACTTAATCATGTTTTAGCGGCTGGACTAAATTATCCCTCACGTAGATAGACTTTACACACGACATGACTTTTAAGTACCTATTGCTTCAGGTGCTTAAAACAAATACTCCAGACTGACACCAATTCCCTAGTACAAAACTAAGCTTATAAGCTTGTGCTATGGATACTAGGCGAACGGATAGACATACCTACTTAAATGTTTATTAACAATCATGACTCCAGTAAAAATGTCCATGTTCATCACACGAAACATTTACCTCCAGCGGGATCAGAGCTAGCGATCCTTGATTTTGTGATTCACTAACCACTCGACCAACGGGCCTGTCAATACTATTCCCCTTTGGCTCAATTCTTTACCAACAAAAGAGATTGCGGGTAGGAACAAGTATTCTATATTTTCCGACCATATTTACTTGTACACACCCACAGCCACAATATTGTTGATGTCGCGAGCACGCGTGGGCTGAACAATACATTATTTCAGCTCAATAAAGTACGTCGCACCAGAAACTCGCAGTTATCCCCGTTAGGCTAAGCTCTCACGGTTGTCTAAGTCTGATTCGTTGCGATGAATAAAAGTAAGGACCTATCCCTACCTTGCCGTAGCATTACATTAGCAGTTCAAAATCCAAAAGGTTCTGGATATATGAGCATGATTAGGTTTGTATCTGCATTTTGAGGAATCGGGTAGTTAACAATAGGCACTAAGCAATTATTGTGACGCAATGAAAACTTGAATCGGATGTTGTACAAGTGTAGCTAATTATTAATGATGACGAATGATTACATCTTATCTTATAAGTTGAATAATAAATAATAATTAATAAATATCCGACTACATCACATATATTAATCTGATTCCGAGGTAAGTAGCTTAAGCACAGTATTACAAATATAACACACAGACACAGGACAAACACAAGTATTCATCACACGAATGTTTGTTCTGGGATCGAATCTACAATTCTTGGCGCAAGGGGCAGGGTCACTTCTGAATGCGCCATTGAGCCGGTTAAATAATATGTACATTATTAGAGTGCTTTTCAGTAGTCTCCGTGAATTATGTAATAGACTAGAAAATTGGACACTGGACATAAGAAGATCGAATATTTTATACCTCATAGCAATACAGCATAGGTAAAATACCACAAATCACGTTGTATAATACAACGTATACAATAGAACTTGTATTGTTTATTAAAGGCTCACCTACCACGACCAGATTGGTCGTGTATTAAAAGAAGGTGATGTTAGGAGTCATAAAAATCGTAGAGCTTGTATGAAAAGGATTATGAATGTTGAAGAATGCGAGTGAGGTGTGTAAGGATCGTGCCATATGGCGTTCGGTTCTCTCTGCCTACCCCGCTAGGGAAGTGGCGTGAAGTTTAGTTAGTTAGTTAGTTTGTTTATTAAATCTATAAGATCAGTATGCAAGCATCAGTAACATTTTTAATCAGAAAAAATACAGCGAAAGTAACCCGAATTTCATTCCAATCCAATAGCCCTTAAATCCAAGATTTACAATTCCAGTAACAGTTTTCGTAATCCCGGACATAAGTTCGCAGCCTTACGAGAACTTCCCGATAATATGAGACAAGAATGTTTCATTAAACACACAGGAGCCATCAATCATTTGGACAAAAACATTATACGAAGACTACAAATAAATCGTGACGGACAAAACGGAACAGAATAAAGACATACCGCACCGTCAGCTTACGAAACAATATAGCAGGCTTTGTGTTATTGGAGTAATTCCTTTTCGAACGCATCTCTGTAATACCATACGTAATTGAGTAGGTGGACTCACAAGGAGGCAAGAGATAAGAAATAATAGGGTATTTGGCCGTCATATCAATAGTGATCCTTTTTGTAGGATTTTGCCTCATTGATTCTATTTGGTAGGTAAGTTTTGAATGGTTCATAGTTATAAATGTGTTTCTATGAAACTATGCTTTGAACTCTTACATCGTTATTCATCATCCTAGCGTTATATCCCGTGCTTAGTCGGGATCTGCTTAGATCATAATCCAGGATTTAGAGAGTCTGTTAATTACGTTGAAACGACTACCGATATAACCTGTGTAACCCTTATATAGGTTTATGTATATAGGTTTTGACTGGCTCGATGGCGCATTTGGTAGTGACCCTGCCCCATGCGCCAAGAGGGGGTGGGTGGAGTGGGTTCGATTCCCCCCCAGGACAAACATTCGTATGATGAATACTTGTGTTTGTTCTGTGTCTGGGTGTTATTATCCAATATTTAAGTATATATTTGTAATACCACTGTTGATTCTGATATCCGTAACACAAGTGCTTAAAGCTACTTACCTCGGAGTCAGATCAATGTATGTGATGTAGTCAGATGTATAGTATATATTCTGATAGGGGAACCAGACAACTTTTGTATCATAGTTACATTCATAGCTGTTGGAATGTTCAAGTTCAAGTAGTAGTGGTATAAATACGTACATAGATTTGAAAAATGTAAAGGGACGTACTTACCCGAGTTTGAACCCGCACTCCTCGGTTAAGAGGCGCGTGTCCTTACCATTGAGCTACCACCGCTCCTCTATACTTTAAACGACGATAAAAAAGTATTTACAAAGTATGAAAAAGTATTTAAAGAGATAGCACGATACCTATTTGGCATTATAAATTGCGATTTCAAGACTGGCATTTAGTATTGAGTCAATATTTAATTGCATATGTAGTTAGTAAAAATACTACAAATTCATAGACCGAATAGAACCAACATTTACATTAAACCGAATTTAAGCAAAGTGCATAGCAAATCTTGCGCTCTCTGGCAGTGAATTTTGCTCGTAAAATATTGGAATCTTACATCAACTCGTATATTATTGAACACGAACTGCAAAATGAACGTCTTGGAAGATATTTCCAATATGCAGATATATCTGGAACCACTCCTCGAGTTGTTCAATTCTCGGATCGCGTAATGTAACGCTCAGATTTTCGTAACATTCTATGAATTTGCAGTCGCACATTTGCAAGTGTGAATATTACTATGTTAGAAATATTTGATAAATTCTATGAAATTATTTTGTAGGATTATTTCAAACGCATTATCTATCTATCTATATAAATAAAATGGAATGGCGAAAATTTATGTATGTATGCATAACTGAAAATTAATGTAACGAGAAGGTTTTTTAAGAAGGAAAATAATTTTATATTAAAAATCTCTGATAAATTGACAGATCAACGAATGTCTGTTCAGCCAGTAGTTGATAAAACAGACCTTTTTGTCAAAAAAAAAGAGAGTTTAAAGCTGCTATAAATCCGGCTCGAAGGACCGGATACTGTCTGAGAATGCCCGTTATTAACAAAAGTTATTTGATATCGATAATGATCATTATCGATAACAAGAACTTACTAATAAATTGGAGATGAAGTTAATAATACCTTTACAAATAAAACAATTACTACACGTCACTCAGTGTTACAGAGAAAGAGGCAATAAAAAAATAAATGGCAAAGTGGCCCTTGGAACTTTATCGGGAATGTTCCGGAAAATTTATCCTCATTGGGAGAGGAACATTAAATTGTTGAATTAATCACGCTAACAATGACGTATGATAAGGAAAACTCAATAAAGGGACTTAATATTCTCCCTTTTCTAGTGTAGATAAAATATAAAGACTTTTAGCGTCTAGTGAGTGCTTTTATATGGAAAGGATAGGTTTAGGTGCCGTAAGCAACAAGTAGATAAACATAAAAAAAAATTCAGTCGAATTAGAACCTCCTCCTTTTTTTGAAGTCGGTTAAAAATAAAGTTTAAATTGAACTGTTATTTTTTCTATCGACCGTATTAGTAAAAGTTAAGTGAGGTTTGATCAGAGCTAAATAGAAAGTAACCTTAATTTGTTTGATCCGATCCACAAAAATACTAGGACCAAGTAATATATTTTTGTAACTGCCTACTAAGAAGATATAACACAACAAAACGCCTCACTGAAAATATGTTACGAATTCTCTAGTAACTATCGAAAATAAACGAGCTTTGTAATACTTATAAGAAGGCTGGGTCAAAAATAAAAGTATTTCTTGTATCTTGAGTGGTGAATTACGTGTTTCGGAGATATTTCGAACCATTCTGCCTGAACTAATTTAGAAAAATAGGCTTTCAGCGATCGAGTATAGAACATTAATATGTTTCACATTTTTTGATTACAAGAAGATTAAATCTAATAAATTGGATTTAAAGATAATAATCAGAAAGGTATTCTTTTCACCAGTGAATTTCGGAACGATTAGCAAAATCTGGACATTTTATTTCGGTTGACCAAAAATCTGACTAATATTATAAACGCGAAAGTTTGTGTGGATGTTTGTTACTCTTTTACGCAAAAAGTACCGCATGGATTTTAATGAAACTTTACAATAATATAGCTTATACATTAGAATAACACATAAGCTACGTTTCATCAATGTACCACGCGAGCAAAGCCGCGGGCAGAAGTTAGTTAACACATATCAAATCATTTCTGTTTCAGGTAAATTTGTGAAGACCACACGAAGCCCAAATCACCAACCAGTAAACAATAGAGGTGTCCGCCATCGAGTTCCGACGTCATAAATCAAAGCCCCAAATAAAAACCGGGAACCTCCACAATTTCCCGGGACACGCTTTTAAACAACAGGAAAACGTGTTTTTTTCCCCTTTGTAGTTGCTCAAGGCTTTGCTCCAGACATTCATTGTGTGAAGTGAATGCAGTCTTATCGCAGAACGGAGGTCCAGATTCAGCAATGTTTTACAAAGTATTGGCCTTTCTTAACGAACGAGTAATTGTTGGTCCCTCTTTTGTTCCTGCGGCGATTGTACAGAAAATTGTTAATGGTATTGAATTCGAGAAAGAAAATATCTGCCGTCGTTATCAACTTCGCAATTCAATAATCGATTTCATTGAAACAAACAAATCCTTTTAACTGGGTGAGAAAGTTCTTTGTGCTGAGAAACAAAGTGTACTCGTATTACATGAATTGGTATCTTTATAATAATATTAACACGTGAAGCATAAACTTACAAAGTTTATGATTTTTACGAACAATCCGCAGACGGACGAGTATGCGATTTGGCACAGTTGAAGTTTGGAGAAAGACTGCAGAATGCAAATATTTTAATATATATTGCGTTAGAAATTCAATAAAAAAATTAAATGAATTATGGTCGAATTCCGACCACTGGGCGACCACAAGTGCTATTTTAATGTGCGTCAACAAAACGTGTTGGATATCAATATTTGCGTTAGATTATATTATTTAATACGTAAATTTCCTATCTAATTATATTCACTTTATAAACTAACATAAGATGCAGCTGATAACTCATCATATCATAAATAACTGGTCCAATTTGGAGCTTAGTTATAAGTGTGGAAAAGGTACTATTAATCATTCCTTATTCACAAATATCAGTCTGCATGGACAAGTCTTCAAGACTAAAACGGCCTTATACTTTGAGGCAAAGAAGTAGATATAACACACACTCGAAGAACAATGCCATTCTGGCAAAGTCGAATATTTTTTTTTAACCCATCTCAACGTCAGCGAGTGTAACACGTTCAGTTATTCAATTGAGAGTATTGCTCGAATGTATCTGTGAGCGTTCGTGTAATCTTGTTTTCTATTTAAAGGCCTGTTAAATATGCATATAGGCCAATTGGATTGGCCGGCAGGGCTTCGCAGCACTACTTTACTACCTGCTAACATGCAAAGGTCACGATCCAGGCTTCTGGCATAATGGTTTAACAATGATGACAAGAGCAGTACACCTGACACATAGCCTGTAGTGGCTGTGGGCGGATAAAATTGAAGGCACATCAGTGATTTGTCACTGATAATATGTCATCCAATTGAGACTAAACTAATCAATGCTTGACCAATTAGTATCTTGTTGTGAATCCGTCGAATCTAGTGACCAATCCAAACTGGAGCGAATCGTTTTGGCAAAATTATTCTCAAACACACTAAATAGAATGAACCAATTAATTATGTACATATCTATTATATATAAAGCTAACTATATAGTCTATGTATCGTATTTATCGGTGTTGTTCTGTTCTGTGTTCTGTTCTATTATTTTAATACTACGATTTTGGGATATCTATCGAGTGTCAAGCAACACTGAACAATATTCATTGAAGATTAAGTTATTAAGTTGTTACGGAAAGAGTAGTTGCCATGAAATCTATGAAACAACACTAAAATCCTAAACAACCGTGTTTTAGACAAAGAAAGAGGTATACGACGAAAGTCGATAATTAACATTACTATATCAGCTTACAAACACCACCAATATTGACCATTAGCAACTTCATAGAATAAACCAATTTGAACCGTTTAGTTTATATCATTCAATCGGATTTAATCACCATCGAATGCACATCAGCGCAATTCCAACTGGTTAAAATGCATAATTTCATTTTGCCTGACACGAAATGCATTAGCCGTGTCCATCACTGAAATATAGCTCTATTAAAGCTCGGAATTCCGTTATAATAAAAATCTATGGTCATATAAAACTGCTTACTTTTGTTGCCATGGCTTTAGATATTACTTGTATATAAAAGCCTTATATAACGATGAAAGTAAAATGTAATATTTAGAGTGAAAGGTCCGGTAGTATGGTCCGTTGATTTAGAAAATGAATTTTCCAGTCTGTTATTATAAAACAGGTATAAACCAATGTCTATGGAAATTTTCAACAGTAGTGATATCACAAGTGCGTAGCCGAACTTGCGAAGTAATAATTATTCAGTTGATAAGAAACTTCTCACAAGCATTGCTAACTTGAAACCAATCACGTTTGTAACTCTAGATTTATTAACCTGTGTAAAATGCTTTCGAATATTAATATAAAAAAATATCGTACTTGTGACAATGATGAGGAACTATAATGACAATATGGCCTTAACACGTTATACTATTGATTTAGTTAGATATTCTTGAAAACAATTGGCTGGTGGAACATATCGGCTTAAAACTTTACATACCCGATAATTAGGGTTTGTAGTCAATTACATAAAAGTTTTTAGTAACTTTCTCGGAACCTAAGTTTCAAAGTTATATAACAATGAAATTTACATACATACATACATAACATCACGCCCATAATCCCCGAAGGGTTAGGCAGAGTCAAAGGGGCAGCATGCCCCTTCAACCACATTCAGCCAAAAATAAAGCCGGGCTGGATTATTATGTATGTGTATGTATGTAGAAAATTCCAATTCAGCCTAACCTTGAGCAAGTCCTAACCTTCCAAGGCAACAAAACAGTTTCAACAAATTCCATAACCGTTCGTATAAAGGAATTTGCATATTGCTTCATTAAATTTCGATATTAAAGCGAACTACTGAGCCCATAAGTTGCGATAGGTTGTCAGCGTGACGTCACAGGCTACGTCATAAAGCATGCCTCAGTTGACGTGGGTGGCGCGTGGTCTAATCTTATTGACCGTCGTTTGCGCTCGGCTTAATATAAGGGACATCGTGAATATGTAGCTGAGAGGAATTTTTATACATTTGAAGTTGATGTCATCTATTTCAATTTACATCTACAACCACACATACATATACGTACATTGTTATTTACGTTACGTCCATAATCCCCCCGCCTTTAACTACATTCAGACAAAAATTAAACTGGGCTGGGTTAGGTGATTTTTTTTTTTAAAAGTAGTGACAAGTGGCTAGGTTGTAGCCTACACAATTACACACTCAAAACCCGATATACCATTAGTCACCTTTTACGGCATGCTAGGCAAGCAACACAGTTGCACATTCTTTTAATGTACCAGACCAACATGGGATACACGATAGCGGTAATGAACGTTTTTGTTTTTGGAATCTTTTATTGAGAGTGTTTAATTGAAACTCCATCAGAAAATGCATAAACATAGGATTGTACAAAAGTATTATTATTAATCAATAAATAAGTATCCGACTATATTCTAAAATAATAATAGATATGATATATTAAAAAAAATCTATCAATTGCGTATAAAATAAAACTACACAACATAACCAAAAAAAGTATAGCCAAATTTACAAAAAGATAAAAAAAAAGCTTTTCAACCACACAAATTATAAAGGTTGAATTATTTGTTATGTTCTGTCAATTTCGAAAAAAAAAATACACAACATAACCAAAAAATAACATAGCCAAATTAACAATGAGATTACAAAAAAAACTTTCCAACCGCACAAATTATAAAGCTCGAATCAACCCGTCTTTCATATTATTTCACATTCTGTACAATACTGTACTTACAACATAATGAACTCTTATCAAAATTACAATCTCCAAATATCGCTCCTTGTTCGGCAAGTCCATATTTACATTTCGTCATGAAATCCCGCATAATTGCACTACCTATATAGAGCTCCGTTTTGGCCATAAAGCATACCTCGCTCACGATTGATGCCAGTGTAGACGCGGCCTAATCGCATCGCCGCTCGGACTCACTCTGATGAATGGCGGAGGGTCGCAGAGCGGTGCAGGATAAAGGTATGGATTACCAGTCGCTGGTTGTGCGAAGGTATGTCGGAAGATTTGCTGCTTTTTTAATGAAAAAAAGGTGGATTTTTAGGAGAACAAAAAGGCAGGAATATGAAAAATGGTTGTGCAGAAAAAAAAATACTGGTAACATGTTTTGCCTACACATGGACAAAACCCATTACTCCATCAGTCACTTTAAGACATGCAAGACAAGGAAAACTGAGCACATTCTTAAGTCACAATCTATTTTTTTTACATCTTTTAAAGTAGCACCTTGTTTATATTATTGTTCATTATTTTCCAGTTCAAATTACCTAGTTGTTTTCCTTATCCGTTGTGTAGAATTTATAGCAAAAGCATATACAATGGTAGTAGGTGCACCTTAGAACTGAAGAATTGCAAATGTCATAAATGTGGTTTATGAAACGCATAAACAAAGGATTACTTTTCTAGGAGATGAAAGAACCCCATGAACCATTAGTTGCCTTTTACGACGTGCTATGCAAAAAAACACAGTTGGCATATTATTTTTAAGTCCCAGACCAACATGGGACAAACAGGACAACAGGTTAACATAGAAGATCTATAGCGTCAAATGTACTTTTGTCCAGCAGCCAAGTGATTGGTGTTCCGATCCTATTGACTCGGACACCACTAATCCATCACTGTCGCTACAGCTCACATCGACCTATTTCGTCACAGCCCAGTGTCTCTCATTTCACCAGTGTTTATCTCGAATAAATTCACGACTGAATCGTATTTTGATTTAGCCTTTGAAATGATTGACTGATGATCATGATTTATGTTTTTTTTTCCGTTTACCCAAATAAGTTTACGGATTAATGTCATTTGATTTAGTTACAGATATTTTTTTTTATTTTGTGAAACAAATCTGATTGAAAAGGGATTTCCATAGTTTAGTTCAAGGCTGCTTAAACTTCGAGTTGGACCAGATCAGATGGTTTTTACTACTGTACATATTTATTATTCATTGAGCTTAAAGCTTGTGCAGTATTACACAATATTATGGAATTTGAAACTGGCTTTCGTGGGCCTGGAGTTGAAAATCTAGTTTTGGCCTTGAAGTTCATGGAGTCTTAAACAGTAGTGAAGTTTTGCTAGGTTCAGATGCGATGTGGATTAAAATCTTTGTACATACAATTTAAGTCACAAGTTGGATCTATCAAGTCTTTTCTAACAGATAACATTAACCTCTCATCGCTTGGAGCTAATCAGAACAATGGTAAACCTCATAAATATAGTAACATTATTACTAGTATATCAACATGAACCCGTCGAATCGCAAGTCAATATATCGCTTCGTAATTTGCGCGCTATGTCATACGCTTCGGCATTACCTCCCTCGATTTATGGGGGTGTGGACGCGGCCTAATCTCATCGTTGTCGTTCGACTGATGTATGGGAGGGACCCGTGACGGATTTTGGAGATCAGCCTTGAGCAGTAGCGAGTAAATCGTTTAGGTGAGTGGGAGATTTGTGCAGCTGTTTAAAGGTTGGTGCCAGATGTTGTCTGCTTTAACTAAGCTTTGAGAAGGCTGATGGTGTAGATTCGTGCAATCTATTTTGATTGCAAAGATAAGGACGATATAAAGTACGAGACTCGAGCTTTGGAATTAGAAATTAAACTCCGGATATTTCCGCGAATAATTAGTTATCAATAAACAAGTCAAGTCTGAAAGGTGGCTTTTAAACATCTCTTCATTCCTTGTCTTTAGATTCAGAGTCTCGGATGTTCTATCCTAGAATTGCAAATTGTTATCTGGTTCTATTAATCTATTCTATTAATTCTATTAATCTGGTTATAAGTGTTATCTGGTTTCATAAACGATGGCCTAAACCAATCCCGTGCGTTATGGTTGCCAACATGAGCTTTGACCATAATCCTACTTTTGGCGGGTGTGGTTATTACGTTGAAGCGATTTGCTTCGTAACCTTAAGGGGAAAAGATGGATTGGATCATCCAGATTTATGTAATGTGTGTTTTAATCTGTAGTTGTTTATATAAATCCTTATGATTTTAATAATCCATACATCCATCCATCTATTCTACGTACTTGGGATAATTTCTCACAGCATGAGCTGAAAGTACAACTAAGACTACTCAATTGGAATCGAAGTAAGTGCAGTATACGGGTTTGGTGTTCTATAAAAATGCATTCTCATCATCATCTTCCTAGCGTTATGTCCCGTGCTAAGAGGGGGTCCGCTTAGGCCATGATTCAGGATTAAGCGAGTCTGGTAATTACATTAAAGCGACTGCCGATCTGACCTTCGTGACCCCAAGATAGGGGAACCAGACAATTTTTGGATCATGGTTCCAAATCCAAAGTTGTTTGAATTTGAAGGTTTCATCACGATGTTTTCCCTGACCGTCGAGCAAGTGGTATAAATACGTACATAGATTTGAAAAATCAAGAGGTACGTGCTCAGGTTTGAACCTGCACTCTTCGGTTAAGAGGCGCGTGTCCTTACCATTGAGCTACCGCCGCTCCGATAAAAGAGCATTCTGTAAATCAGGAAAATTGTAAAAAGTCGTAACAAGCTCGTCGCTACACACAAACACATACGCAAAATTATTTTAAGTGCCAGACCAACGTGGGACAAACCTTTTATGTTCTCTGTTTATATAAAGTAATTCGTTGTGTGTGTATGTATAGAACATGTAGCAAGACGTGAAGTGATCCTAAAATTAACCCAATATCTGAAACGGTATATGTTCACAATATAACACAATATATAAAGCCAACCATTGTTTCCAGGTCTTGGGCTCATTAGACAAACGATAGCAATGCTTGCGATTTCTCGACCAAACGTTCACTCGACCAAATGTTAAAATATCAATAGTTCTTTCGTCCAAAAGTCTTTTAGTCAGATGTCTATTCGATCAACTTAAGAATGATCAATAGTTTTTTCGGTCTTGGGATAAACGGCCAAATATAGCTACACCGAACTATGAGCTACACCGAAAATTCACTTCGTTGGAAGCCCAATTTCCTTGTTTACTTGCATCGAATGTTGACTGAAACTAGATGCATGTTGATCACTATCGCCGGGTGGTCTTAGCAAACCATCACAGTGTAATCGCTGTACGGGCGCGGTAATCTTGTTGACTACAGTAGTAACAACGTCCAAGCCTGTTCGGAATACGTTGACGTATGGTGCAAGACAGGGTGGGTGAGGTGAACGTTCGGCATATCACGCCTCTGTACCTACATGAAGATTACATACAATACAAGGTACTGATTCGTAGTTTGATTACGAGTAGAGCCCTTTGAAAATGTGTTACTTACGTAGTGGGTAGTTTCCATCTATGAAATTGTATCGTTATTTTTTTATCGGCTACACTATGTGGTAATTTAAACTAAAAATTATTGAATACCAATATTCATATAGTTGCAGGTTTTTTCGGAATTATAAAGACGGCTATTTTAAGGAAAACTGTGTCTAGAAAGTCAAGAATTGGGCATGGCGTTGTGACGCGTTTTTGAAAGAAAATTGAAGTTGTTGTGGATGGCTGTGACTCAAACAAATATATTATGGCATTAGTGTGATCTTTGAATTAATTTAGGAAAAAGAAAATCTCCGCCGTAGTAAGAAGGTCGTCGTGTAAAAATACTTTTATACGGCTTAAATAACGAAGCGTCCGGTAGTAAAGTGCTCCAATTAAGAGAGGAATAAGTCGGAGCCTTTTATGACGTGAAGTGTGACGTCACACGACACTAACGAGGGTCTGTTTGGCTACAACTCCGCCGCTCGGGCGGGCAGCAGCCGAGTTGCGTCACTTTGACAGATGACGGAACCGGCGTTTATTCTATTGCTTTTGGCAGATTTCAGCGACTTTGGTAACGAACGGTTCTTTGTTTTATGATGAGACAATATTGTGTGACTGAATGAGTTTTCTTCGTTGCCTGACATAAAATAGAAATGTCAATCGATTTAGCCCATATATGTATTTATTTTCATGTGTAGAATTTTATATCACGTGCGATACTGTTCCGCAAATTAATGGAATAACAGAATAAGGTATTTGTCTTGATTACACTACACTTTGTAGTTAATACCCACACTTCAGAGAATAAAAAAGCGAACTGAGGCATACATTACAAAATCAACGATTCTTCGGTAGAATCTGAGTTCAAAATGGCGTCATAAAGTAAAAAAATATTATAAGACGAGAAATAAATCGAAGCTGTCATAAAGTGTGACGTCACACGGACACTAAAGAGGGTCTGACTGGCTACAACTCCGCAAACTCGATCAACGGGCAACAACGTTAGTTACCTCCGTTTGACAGATGACGGACCGTTAATTATGTAGGTGTTTTTTATGAAGATCTGCGTTAAAACCTATGTTAACTGGTTCCCTTGGTATTGTAATGAGACTTAATACTAGTAGATTTTTTTTATAGGAGATTCCTCTTCCCCAAACAGGTTTATCTTGTACCTTTCGATCGGCCATGTAAATAGTCGCTTCGACAACTGACAGATCCTATGTATGTTCTATTCGGAATAGTAGAATCAGATCATTTTGATAATGGAGACGAGAAAGCTTTAGCAACATTAAAACATAAATAAAAAATACACTATTTTCTGTAATTAATGTATTTCCTTTGTGTAATTCTCCATGTTCGAAACGCTCGTTGTCATTTGGCTAATCCATGGAAGGTCTAGAATATGAAATGATTATTCCTTTTGTGAATAAATACTCGTAAATTTCTAGACGGACTCCCCTACTAGTAGTAGATGATTTCTAGATCAGATATTGGTGAGAAACAATTAAGTTAATTCAGAAATTACTACGAGACCACAAAATCGCAACAACTTGTCGCGCTTCACGCCTGGAATATATAATGTTACTTTTCCTCAAAGTTACTTCCTAAACACTCAATTCGCATCAGTGTGGCCGGCCGGTAACTCCCAAAACTCAAGGCATAAAATATTTACGCAACTAGTCCCCTAGTAACATAAACACTCATCATTTATAAGTTAGCCGACAAACGCGACTTATTTGCGATTCAGATCGACCTCGGCGCCCGCCAACTCAGATTACTGCTGGAATATTTATCGATAAAAAATAGGTACATCACTATTAATTGAACCGATAGGCGTTGTATAACTATGAATATTTAAATTTCGCGCTAATTGTCACACGCGCTTAGATTAAATATTCGATAGGTTTTATAAAATTTATAAAAGAATAGGGGGAATAGCTAATTAACAATATATAGGACAATGAGTCATATAAACGAAGTTATTGTTACTATCAAACATTGTAAATATGTAGATACTCATTTCTATAGTCGGTGCTATATAACAACTTTAAGTAATTTTACCATCCAACTAAGAATGAATAATTTATAGTAACAGCACTATTCTTGCGGATATTGATAGAACTTATTTTATTTCTTTTTAAACTATGTTTAATATCGATAGATCGCTGATAATTTCAATATAAATGTACAACACTAGTCCGAATCACAACCCTTTTGGGATTAAGCGTTAGGGGCTAACTTTATATTGAGGCAAAAAGTGTTTCGTGTGTTCGTAGTTAACATTGGGGGTAAAACTTCTGTAATTGTTATTAAATTATGGCATAATGTTTAAACTGTAATAGGCTTAATATTTAGAGTACGTGAGGGTAGTTTTATTAAGGTTAACGCAATTTAGAATAGATTAATCGGGAGGGTAATGCGGTATGCTCATAAGAGAACCGTGTTAGACCGAATGTTCTCAGAATTGTGAAGAATTCTTAACTGTCCAAAATGGTAGTGGAGAAGTCATCATTCCTCTCTATCCACAAAGATTGTGGTCACCCTAATAAATAATTCAACTAAAATTCGACTACTTTGGTGTAGTTTGATATAAGTTGTTATTAATTTTTTCAAAATCCTACCAAAAAAGGCAACCGCGTTCATCCCTCTCACCGATATCTAAATAGTCACCTTTAAATATCTAGACTAAAGACCAAATACAAACCTAATAATTATTCGTCCACTAATAGCAATGGCACAAAATATGATTAGTATTTAACCCAACGGTTGACATGGAACCAAAAACAAGCTCAATTAATTTTGATCAATCAACGATTTTAAATCCTTCATAGGCCAAAACCATTGATTGAATAATGGTGTTCAGGCCTCTATGAAGCCAAGCATTGTGTTCCAGTCGCCGGAAGCCTTGTTAATAGTGCGAACTGATTTTTATCAGTCCGAGGCAGCCTATATACCATCCTATCAAAGAACATTCACGCAAAGTAGCAGTATTCAACTCCTGGTATAAAAAAAAGGCTACATTGTTTACACCATAGGTCAGTAAACTTGTTGCGCATGCAACCTTTCGTGATATAAACATGTTTTTACTCAGCGGGCCACTGATTGAGAACCACTGAGCTCCGCCGTAGTGATTTCTTAATTTCACCTTTAAATAGAATATCGATCGCACTAACCACCATGTAGCCGAAGTCGCTGAAAATAGTTTCGATATTTTTAATGTCACTCGCCGAAAATAGATGAACTTCTATTTGCGTCTGCATTGGATTAACATTTTAAATGTAAGGCCGAAAGACGTCAGTCTATGGCTCCACTAGCTCTATGACGTCAATCAGAGGCGAATTATTGAAGTCGGGGCCCCTATTGTATTTCCCTATTTTTTTTCCACAAACCACTTTTTATTGAGTCGCGGCCCCAGACGCAGAGCCCCTAGACAGTTGCCTAATCGGTCTGCTGCAGTGGTTCTTAACCTCTCTGTCACGAGGGACTTCTAGACAACATTTCTGACTTGTCTAGTCATAGACCACCTAATTGATATATTGTTTTGAAGACTATTTATTAACATAGTTGAATGGAAATAAAGGGCCCTCTCCCGCACTCGTGCACTGACTCGCGCCACGCCTGTCGCTTTGTGTCGACGCGTTGTATATTGTTATTAATAAGTGATTTTTATGGATGACTCCGCGGACCACTTGGGATGCTTTCAGGGACTACCGGTTAAGAACCACTGGTCTAATGGATATTCCGGCTCTGACGTCAATCTTGTATTCGAGTTTCAATTCCCCGATATCAGTCCGACCATTAGCAAGTCAAACCGTCATCGTAACGGCTACGAACTCGTATTATTCATTCGAATAGATTATCTTTCACAATTTCATATTGCCGGCGAAATAGAATTACCACCGTAGATTGCTTGGGAAGCTTTCCATTTTAATTGCTTGTAGGGTTGCGCAGCAAAATGTTACATATAGGTATGCAAATGAAATGATGAATAACGTGTTTAGAATAGACATAAGGGGTCTTTTTATTTTTTTTAGACAATTTAATGTATTTTTTTTCTGACAATAAATATATTTTCATTTTCTTTTCACTTTAAAGCATGGTTAATACCGTTTACTGCCAGTATACAATTTTATTAATTTAAATAATTAATTTGATACATTTCAATAAAATGTGTCTTTTTTCCATTGAAAACTGATCAAGTCGAGACTGATAGTAAATAAAGTTAAATAAAATTTCAATATTCAATTAAATTCAAACATGTAAACCTTGCTTAGGTGTGTGTCAGGATCGTAGCAAATGAAGACGAAGGATGTGATCTCTGCCTACCCCCATGGAAAAAAGGCGTGACATTATGTATGTATCTTGCTTTCTAATTTCCCTCCGGAAAGTATTTCAAAGTTTTATATTCAAATGAGGCTCAATAAAAAGTAACTAGGTATTAATTTTTTTTTTTGTATATGAATAGAAATATTTTTTTAGATCGAACTATTTTTAAAAGAACAATGCAGAATATTACGGATAATTTTTATATTATTCATTTTTTCAATTATTTCCCTTTAAATTACTACTATAAAACATAATTTAACTAACAGACAGTAACCCTAATCGCAAAACCACCGGAAGATCGAAAACGGCGCGATCCCTTTGCACCGGCACTTTACCGGTAGAATAACTCCTCTCAAACATCACCCGAGTGTTATTCAAACAGTGCTCCTCTGCTCTTTGGGATTTTTACCTTTTAAAGAGACAGTTTATTCAGAGACGCTACGTATGACTCTTTAACTTGCATACAATTTGATTGTAAAAAATGAATTTTTGAGGTAATATTATTTTGTGAAGGCGCATTCTTCTTTTGTTTTATTTTTAACCGACTTCAAAAAAAAAAGGAGAGGAGGAGGAGCCAAACTACAAAAAAAGTAGACTCTTAATAACAAATTACCTTACTGATAACAATATGAAACAAATTAGTTAAAATATGAGTATATTAACTTATTATTGATTTTGTATATTCAAAACCTATTTTACCACCTTTCACCAAGAAACAAATAATTGCAAATTCCGAAATGATGATATAATTACGCGGGCTGGCACCGACTCCAAAACTAACTGATTATTGTAAATATTTAAATATGTGTTAAAGATTAATACTTTCATCGAAGCAGTCGTAAGAATTTATTTTATACTTTTTAGTGTTCAGACATTTAAATAGCTATTAAGGCAGTTTTTACTTGTGTTTTTTTATAAACATTTTTTGCGGGGTTTTTTGAAGTCGGTTTTGTATTTTGAGTTTCTATGCAAAACGCCTTTGCATAGTTTAATCCTATGTCAAAGGTCGTATATATCTTGTTTTAATTAAGGTGTTTATAAAATGAAAGTCTTTAAATTAAAACATCCAAAAGATGGCGTAATTGTGACGTACGGTCTTGTTACCCTACTCATAGGTAAGTTTTCAGAACAAACTGTATATCATACATATCACATTGAAGGGTCCCACAACGAGGTCAACAAAGAGCCAATAGTGACAGTGATAAGACCACGAGACTCCCTCGTGCAATCTGGCGGTTTTTATATTTTTTTAAATCCTCATTCATGACATTCATGTACACCTTAAAGTTGCATTGAAAATAAGTTGTATATGCAGATAATTTCTGATCATTACTTTTTCTATTTTTTAACCGATTTTATTACGTAGACAAATATAAGTTAAGATAACCTGCCCATTCAGATAACAAAATGCATGAGTAAACAAATTTACCTGTCACAGAAACGAAAAATATATGGCAATTGCTTGAATATAACTAAAGACCAGAACCAGACATGCTAAATCCAGCATCAGTCTAAGGGGGGTCTCCTTAGCCGGCCCATCATAGTAACGAAGAATAAATAAAAATAACCTAAATATCACCACACTCGCTTAATCTGCGATCATAGCCAAAGTGAATCCCGACCTGACAAGGTACCCTAGGAATAGGTTACAAGATTAGATACTGGATTTCCGGATTTCCTGTAACAGAAACGATTCCACAGAACGTGGTCAGTTTAGGGGTCCGTGCAGAAATAGTTTCCCCATTTGGTATTCAAATGCGAATCCACCGGTCCAGGTGGACTGGAACTTTGCCCGAATAATGTGTATTATTAGCGAAGTTAAATATACTTTGCGCTGAAGTGTGGTTTAGGTACTTGGAAAATTTTGCGGCAGTACGTGGGTCGGCCATGCAGTTACATAGCCTAGTCAAAGTAGTAGCTCTAAAACTAACATCAACTAACAAAGTTTCCAAACTTTGTTAGTTGACTTTAATTTTAAAACAATTTGTATAAAAAAAACTTCTTTATTTTTGTCTCCAAGTAGTCGATGATATTTTTTCACGTGTGAGACGAGACGTATGGAAAAATGCATGGCATTTCTTGCGTGAAAAGTTTACAGTAACAAAATAGGTAGTTAAATATATATTTTTTTTATTTTGTTTCTGTAACTTCTTTTATAAAAAACAGCCTTTTTTATAAAAGCTAGTTACTGGAGTTTCTTATTTCTTCTCCTAGGTACGTACCTTAAAGAATTGTATTTCAGAGACTATATTGTTCGTTAAGCAAAATACATACGAACATGTACTGAAGAACATTTAGCGGTGATACTCTGCCCACTTACCTGAAACAAAAAATATACACATAATTAAATCTATTTTCTTTTCATTATGTTTACAATCTATTTATATTGGCAGTACAGTCAGTTCAGCTATATTTGTTGTCGAATATGTCTGATATTGAACAGGAATTAAAAACTTGAGATAGCAATCAGAAAAAGATAACACAAGATAGCAAATATTTCAGTAAAATATAATATGGAAGCATGAATTTTGACTGGCTCGACGGTGCACTGGGTAGTGGCCCATGCGCCAAGAGTTGTCGCTTCGATCCCCACCCAGGACAAACATTCGTGTGACGAATACTTGTGTTTGTTCTGTGTCTGGGTGTTAATATCGAATATTTGAGTATATATTTGTAATACTCTTAATTCTGATATCCGTAATACGAAACTGAGGGCGAAGTTAATATGTCAAGCTTTTACCCTACTAACTTCTAACCGTTCATAAATTTAAAATAATCACACCCGTAATCTGTGAAGGTGTAGGCAGAGTAAAAGGGGCAGCAAGGCACTTTAACTATATTCAGTCAAAAATAAGACTAGACTGGGTTAAATGGAAAATTGTGAAAAAGTACAAACAACAAGTGGCACATAACAAAAACCCCTTTATTAAGTAAGTCGCCTTTTACGACATGCGAGACAAAGAACACAGTTGGCACATTATTGTTAAGTAAGTAAGTTTTACATTTTCATCAAAATCTTTCTTTTGTCAATCTTCTTCCATCCATCTTTTCAACGTGCTCAAACTAATATCTGCAACTACTATTTTTATGACGCACACTTTACATCAGAGAAATCAGGAAACTTTAAAGTTTAAAACTGCTGTTTCAAACACTGGCGTTGAGAATGGAATGTCACTTTGTATGCATAGGAAACTTTTCTACCAAGAAAAGAATTCCGCAGAGATAAAATGTGACCAAGTATAAGTTTAACTTTCAAACGTTGCAGTTATATCTAAGTTAGTACGTAACATAGTGATTACTTAAAACCGCCTGGAATAGATGCATATAAAAATATACTTATTTGTATGTGACTCAACTTTAAACGAATGCACAATTTGTTTCAAAGCAGTAGAATTCAAAATTTGTAAGATAGTGTTGAACACAATATAAATATACCTAACTGTCGTATTTTGAAGATTTTCTTGTTTTGCATAGATTTATAGTAACTGAATTACAGAAATCAACATTTTCGAGGTGTTTCAAATTTTGCGGCACTGTGCTCCGTAATATAGTCTATGTGTTTATATAGATCAAGACCAATCTGTATTACGAAGTTTCCCTTCACAGTCGAGCTAGTGGTAAAATCGTATATAGATTTGAAAAATCTTAAGGTACGTGGCATGTTTAAACCAACACCCCTCGTCCTCACCACTGAGCTGCCGCTCTTTCGTAATCAGAAAGAGGGTAATGTGAAGCGATAATCATAATTCTTTCCAAATTGGACGCAATATTTCAGAAGTCGCATATGGCCAAACGCTCGCAGTAATATTCATGACAAAGTATCGGCATTAAAAGTACAATTTTGTACAAATACATAATATTTTAAAGTATTGAAAGTCACATATTGTTAACTACCATTGTCTTGCTTACATTAATGTGAATTTTGACAATGCTTTACCAATGTTTTATACATAACATCACGCCCATAATCCACGAAGGGTAGGCAGAGTCAAAGAGGCAGCAGGCTCCTTTAACCACATTCAGCCAGAAACAAAACTGGGCTGGGTTAGAAAATTGTGAACTAGATACGATATACATTAGTCTTAAAAAACAAGTACAATAATATAGGAACATAGTTGGCAAATACAATACATTTGAAATTTCTAGATAAGTATGGAAAAGACATCAATCAGCAATCATGTACGTGTTCTTGTTTGAAATGACCTCACTCCCTATTTTAACAATCATATTACTTTGAATTTTACTGGCTCAATGCTCAACGTAATCCCCGAAGGGGTAGGCAGAGTCAAAGGGGCGGCATGCCCCTTCAACCACATTCAGCCCAAAATAAAGCCGGGCTGGGTTAGATGGAAAATTGTGAAAAAGCAGTGACAAGCGGCTAACCTGTCGCCTACACAATCACACACCCAAAACCCGGTATACCATTAGTCGCCTTTTACGACATGCTAGGCAAGAACCACGGTTGGCATATTATTTTTAAGTCTCAGACCAACATGGGACAGTAGGCTGGGTTGGGTGGAAAGCTGTGAAAAAAGGAGTGACAAGTGGCTAGCTCGTCGCCTACTCAGTCACATACCCAAAAGCCTGTAAACCATTAGTCGCCTTTTACGACATGCTAGGCAAGAACCACAGGTGGCACATTCTTTTTTTTTGTCTTAGATCAACATGGGACAAGTCCCAGACCAACATGGGGCAAAAAACATTCGTGTGATGAATAGTTGTGTTTGTTCTATGTCTGGGTGTTAATATCCAATATTTAAGTATATATTTGTAAAATACCACTGTTGTTTCTGATATCCGTAACACAAGTGTTTAAGCTAGTTACCTCGGAACAATGTATATGATGTAGTCTGATACAAATAAAGATAGATGACACCAAATAGTAAGGCTTACTTTGATTCATTAAGTAAATAGGTATATTATTATCAAAGTGACTTCTAAGACATTCAATTACACATACCCCTCTCCACAAAAAAACCTTATATCCACTATTCAGACACTTTACAGAATTGGATCTTCCGTCCACACACGAACTGAAATGTGCAAAGATTTGAAGAGACGCCATCCTAAGCTAACAGCGCTTTGGAAATGCTAAGCCGGCCTTGTCCCTCTGTGATTTCGCCTCTAGGTCGATCTAGTCAGCTATTCCCGTAGCTACCGTAGTCTCTTGTTAGGTCAGTGATGTTATCTAGGCTTATCTAAGACCTAAATCTTTGTTTATTTATCAAACATATAGTTAAATGTAACATCGTTATATGACTCCCTCAGGCTCAACCTTTCGGGAATAAGAACAATGTGGCTTTTTGTAGATTTTGCAATGCGCTTTTCGGTGTTTTCTGCAAATAACGCTAATAGTGCATAAACTGTCGAAGAGCCATAACCGGAAAAAATATTCTTGGTGTCCATCTAATACTAATATGTCTCACGTTTGGAACTAGACAGGTATTACTTTCGTACTCTGCAATGCGAACTTCACTCACACTAATTAATCTATATTTGAAGGTACTTCTGACCTGTTGTTTAATATTGTCCTATTTGATTATGGATTTGAAATATCCCATGTTGGTCTGGGACTTTTAAGGAGTTTTGGGTAAGTGATTGTGTAGGCGACGTGCTATCTACTTGTCACTACTTTTATACAATTATCCATTTACCCAGCCCAGTTTTATTTTTGGCTGAATGTGGTTAAAGGGGCCTGCTGCCCCTTTGTCTTTCGGGGATTGTGGGCGTGATGTTACGAATTATTATGGAATGCCTAGTTTCACACTAACTATTATTTACTACCATTAAAATTAAAGTATGGCCAACTACCAAAATATCAAGAAAACTGTTCACCCTCAGACCGGCTGTAAGTTTGTTCGCCACATTCGTGGTACAAGTAAGTTTGGTTGTTACTTTCGTGGTAAAAAATATATAACTAGAACACTTGCGACACAAAGAAATGTCTCGAAACAGTCGCCCGTCACGTGACAACGTTTTCGCCACAAAGAGCACGGAAATGACGTAAATCGCGCTTAATTTCCTCCAAATGTCAAAAGGTGGTGCTTTAATTTACGACTCCCTGACCTTTATTGCTACAATGAGGTCGAAATGACCCCATTATGTACAGAGGAACATAATATTTGAACTTTTTAAATAACACCTGAGAATAGTGCTGTCATACACATAATGTTTTCTGACGAAAGTTTATCGATATAATTATTTTCTTACAAAAGTCATAAGATGCTTTTAAACTTTTTTGAGGCTTTTGCAAAGTCAATAGTTTTGTAACCTATTTATTATTTAGCAGCATGTAGAAAACATGTATTAAATTACATAAATCATTAATTAAATGACACTATCAATCGATAATACACATATAAATTGCATATTATTTTATTAATCGAAGAGAAACGATAAGAAAGAAAGAAATTTTGCTATCCTTTATTTTTATGATATTTGTTATACACTCATCCAGACACTTATTTAGGCACTTATCAAACATTATTTTAGTTAGCTAATTATTTTAGTTAGCTAATGACAAATGAATGAATAAGCCAATGCAAACAATATTTTACATGTAAATTAACAGCACATCGACAGTCGATGAATCTCCTCCCTAAACAGTGAACCGTTTAGTCGCCCTCAAGGAGCGGCCAGGGTGAAATCACCGCATTTATCACTCATAACTGCCCCATCTTCCTCTAACCCACGCATAAATTCTACAAATCGATTTATAAATGCGAAATAAATTTACGAGCGAAAGCTGTCTGTTATTACCCCGGCCTTGAATTATATTATTAATATTTTATTAGACTATCGACCTAATGCCTATAAATTGAATTAATACTAGATAAAATTGATTGATTGCATTTGAAGGGTCATCCATAAATTACTTCAGTCTTGGGTCAGCACTATAGCACAGTCGGGTGAAAGGCAGTGAAGCATCTCTGTACTGTTTTTGGAACGTTGAATATGCGTTAAGCAGATATGTTTTTGTTTTTTATGTCACAGTCGCCAACGCTACCATTGTGACATGGATAAGTAGCAAATATTTACTGTCAGTCCTGTTCCAAAAAAGAAAAGGTTTATGGCCGATTGAACAAGTAGATGAAGCGAAAGCAAATGGAAGGATGTGATCTCTGCCTAGCACCATGGGAAAAAGGCGTGACATTATGTATGTATGTATGTATACAATGAACAATTATTTAAAAAAACATTTGTTATCTAAGGATTAATTAAACCAAGTACAGACTTATTTTTTTAATAAGGCTGTATACGTTATATTTAATTTCAGAAAGCGCCAGCTGTAAAAGTTACGTATATTCTCTCCCACTCATAACCACTAATATTTGTGTAACTGCGCAAAGTCTTTAAACATGAACTACTAAATACACAGCACCTACTGTGAACTTTATTTTACTAGCACTATTGTTTAAGCAAACTAATAATATGACATTTAGTTTCAAATTAACCAAACTAAACTAAACAATAGAATTCGTTAGCGGCCGATTAAGTACATTTCACTGTTCACTATTTAATTGCTGGTAAACAGCACGGTTGCCATTCTAACTTAATTTTAAGGGTGCGATTAAACCTCAGTTACCCGTTTCACGTTGATATAACGCCATATTATAAATTTGCCATCATAAACTCGCTAGTTTATGATGGAAAATTTATAACTTTTTAATTATGAAGTCTAACGGAATTCTACATCTAGAATAATTTAGTACTAATATAAATATGCATGTGAAACGAAACCTGCATATACGAGTATATATTGATTATACTAAAACTAGTTTTAGTCCCATGTTGGTCTGGGACATGGCCCATGTTGATCTGGGACAAAAAAAAAGAATGTGCCAACGGTGGTTCTTGCCTAGCATGTCGTAAAAGGCGACTAATGGTATATCGGGTTTTGGGTGTGTGATTGTGTAGGCAACAGGTTAGCCGCTTGTCACTGCGTTTTCACAATTTTCCATCTAGCCCCGCCCGGCTTTATTTTTGGCTGAATGTGGTTGAAGGGGCATGCTGCCCCTTTGACTCTGCCTACCCCTTCGGGGATTATGGGCGTGAAGTTATGTATGTATGTCTATGTATGTATGTAGTTTTAGTAAATACGTAAATGTGTACGGCAGGAAATGCAACGATATTTTTTGATTCAGAGGGGTGGGTGACAATACAATATAACATTAACCAAACAAACAAACCCTTCAGCTTTATAATATTGACTTGACTGGCCGAGTTGGTCTAGTGGTCAGAGACCCTGGCCACGAAACCAAGGGTCGCGGGTTCGAATCCCGCTAGGGGCAAATGTTTCGTGGCATGAACATGGACATTTGTCCTCGAGTCATGAATTATTTTAAACGTATTTAAGTATGTCTATCCGTTCACCTAGTGTCTATAGCACAAGCATATTAAGCTTAGTTTGGAACAAGAGAATTTATTCATTTTTTATTATTTATTTATTAAGTATAGATATATATTCACCTTTATAATATTAAATATAGATAAATAAAAGATAAATTACGTTTGTAATATTAGGGTGTGAAGGTTAACATATGACACAATCGATAATGACAATGAAAAACATTTAAATGAACACCTGTCTAGAAACATCGCGGGGAAACTTCAGCACAGCCTTGTGGCATTATAATTAATATTTCATTTGCAGCTGACGTGCTTTCCGTGGGAATATTAACGTGGGAAAATTATTAATGTATGAGTTTGTGGGGAAACATAAATGTTTAATATTTTTCTACGCAAATACTGAACAACTATTAAAGATAATATTTTAAAGACCGCTCGTAATATATATACTTACTTATTATAAAGCTGAAGAATTCAAATTCAAAATCTCTTTATTTATATAGGCTTCAAAAAAGCATTTATAAATAGTCAATTTAAACAGAAAAAAGGATTACCACCGGTTCGGAAGGCAGAATCCATCGAGAAGAAACCGGCAAGAAACTCGATAGTTACTCTTTTAAATGCAAAGATTTACAATTTCGTGCTTAATATTCTATAGGTACTTATTAGGTAACAACACTGCAGGTGAACACTTCATTATGAAGTTAAACATAAATGTAAAGAGTTTGTTTGTTTGCTTGCTTGAACGCGCTAATCTCAGAAACTACTGGTCCGATTTGCAAAATTCTTTCAGTTATAGATAGCCCATTTATTGAAGTAGGCTATAGGCTATATAACATAAACGCGGACGGAACCGCAGGCAAGCTAGTTATTTAATAATTTAACAAATCTTAAATTTACTTTCAAATTATTTTAAGGCAATTACATTAATTTAAGTTTGAGAAATTTGACTTTAGGACTGTAAATTGTATAGTGTATTTTATATGTTAGAGACTCGTTGTTTAATGAGTATTAAATTAATGATTAAATGGCGCCCGGTTCTTTCTGCCTGCCCTACCAGGGAAATAGCGTTAAGCTAGTTTAATTTTTACTTTAATGATTAAAACAAATAACCATTTCACCTCTCCCATACCAATTCTCTTTATAAAAGCTTTTGATTAATGTAAACGTACAAATATGTATTACAGAATCCAGAAGCAAAATACGTTTAAATAGCATTATTTTACATAGTAAGAATGTTAGCGAAATAAAAAAAAACCACTGATTCTTTCACTAGCCATTCACTGCTATACTATTCAAGCGCTCACTGTAAGCAACCTAAGAAATTGCACAAAGGGATTTTCCTTACATAAATTGCAATATTGCATGGGAATTTATGAATACAGCCCGGATTACAAGCCTCGTCCGAGTCCGTTGCACATAAAGCCGGTTTAAGCCTTCTTTGACATATAATAATGGTGGAAAAGAAACAGAAAATGTTGCTAAGAACCACGAAACTAAGATAAATCAGCGGTATTTTTTTCAACTAGCGGGTAAGCGAACCATTTGATGCATTAAGAAGAAAGCTTGCTTATGGCGTGTTTTAGAGAGCTATATTTCAACGGGGAATGTGGTAGTATATTAGATTGATGCAATATGTCACGCAGGTGTGTCGCTTTTTAGGGTTTTGAGCCAAAGGGGTGCAATGGGACCCTGTTATTACCCGTCCAATGTCTGTCTGTCTGCCTGTCTGTCTATCAGTGAGTATATCTCATGATACGTACAGTATAAGTATGTATATATAAATTTCTTTTGTCATCATAATATAAAAAAAAAGTAAACAATGCAAAAACAACTTCAGATAAAACATATGACACATAGACTGTATATATTACGGAACCCTTAATGCAAGTCGAACTCACATTTCGCCGGTTTTTCGTCAGTTTCCATTACATTCATGGGAAAAATCTCTGCAATTTAACTAAGTGAACCTCCGACAGACCCCACTATTTTCCAAACAGTATGTCCATTCGCTGTCTCAAAAGAGTGTCATCAGTTAATTTTTTGAAGCGGTAGTAGGTAGGTACTACATGCATATATTAAGCCAGTAATATTCAGACTTCATACCGAACGCAATGAATAATTATCCGATGGTTGCACCAAAACAGATTAAATCCGAGCTGTGGAATTTGTCTGTTCGTCTGATGGAATATCACTCATAATTATGTTATCATAACACGTGGTATAAGAGGCTTCAGGCTTTCATGCAGCCTTTCTTTCAATATACCCACCCAAATATTATAAAACTGTAAAAATCGAACGAGCTATTAAGAGGCATATGCCAAAGTTTGGCACTGCGTCAAAAACTCGCAGCGAGCTCGGATAAAAAGGAATGACGTAACCTTTCTTATTATGACGTCATACTACATGAATTATAACACAATATGCGGTTTAATTTGTTTGAGGGCCGTCGGAAATATTTACTGCCCGTTTTAATGACTTACGATGACAGATGTTAATTTTGCGAATAATTAAGCCGTAGTTAAAAAGATTATAAGGGTTATTTGACGCGAGTTGCGTGACTGACATATTGATCGTCGATAGATTAGATTAGTTTAGGTATAAAGGATTCCTCATTGTTGTACGTTTAACATGATACCCATTGGTTTAGTAAGTTTACTCGTCGTTACATACATCCCCTGATACCTACAATATTTAACACATCCTACTAATATTATAAATACGAAAGTTTATATGTATGAATGGATGTTTATTACTCTTTCACAAAAAAACTACTGAATGGATTTTAATGAAACATAAGAATAATATAGCTCATACACTTGAATAACATATAGGCTATATTTCATCGATGTGCCACGCGAGCGCAGCCGCGGGCAGAAGCTAGTATTTCATATACATCGTTTACACAATGATTGTAAATACGATACAAAAAGGCGTTAACTCTGTCCTTAACCATCTCAGTCGTATCCCACTAAGCCGTGGGACCTGAAGTCCAATACAATAACTACCAATAATTCCGTCCAGGTTACTTTATACGATTTTAGTTTTCCGAATATTGAGCGTGATATTAATATGTATACCCATGTCAAATTACAGCTTTCTACCATACTTCATAGTCTCTGAGCTAAGTTACGTCTGTAGCCTGTGGGCATTTGTAGCAAAAGTGCATTGCTGAGTTTGCAAGGAGTCCAACAAGCAATACCTACTCATATTTTATACAACGTTGATCTTTCATGAGAATTATCGAATTCTCATGCATCTCTTATGGTAAAGTGTCGACTTTATCATGCTGTACCCAGTATCTGACTATAGCCTGGCTATGGACTGGCTCGATGGCGCATTCGGTAGTGACCCTGCCCCATGCAGGGTAAACATTCGTTTAATATATTATTACTTTGTGGTATAATATTAACATTTGTGTTTGTTCTGTGTCTGGGTGTAAATAACCAATATTTAAGTATATATTTGTAATACCACTGTTGTTTCTGATATCCGTAACACGAGTGCTTAAGCTACTTACCTCGGAGTCAGACCAATGTATGTGTTGTAGTCCGATATTTATTTATATTTGTACTGCCCCACTAAACCATTTTAAGAAAGTAATATTTTTCCCAGATGAAACCTTAACTTTTCACAAGCAAAATTTTGATGGATGGCAACATACACGAGTTTATAAGGAATTTTGTTACGAAGGACGTCATCCTGTAGCTCCTTAGGGATCGTGTTTAAAGGGATGGAAGGGTAAAATTCAATACCTTGGTGTATATTCCCTGAGGTATTGTACCAGAAAGAGCCTACACACGCTAATCCGTGCTAATTAATCCACCCGTAAATGTATTTACAATCCGATCCTATGTCAAAACATTGCAGATATTGTTAATAATTTAACCATATTTCAAAACAAATTCGACACCGATCCTGTAGTATAAAATGTACACACGTGACATGGTTCAAAATTGTGTTTGTTTTCAGCAATAATGTTAATGTGAAATTACGAAATGTTTGCATTCTTGTAGCGACATGTCACGATTATTGGTAATTAACGGGTTTGTCGAAAATTAGCCATACATATTTATCTTGAGCCAATGACACATACATGACAAATAGGGGACAGATTTTATTGGGTTTTATGGTGAACGTACAAGCCATTTGTTCCATGTTGGTCTGGGACTTAAAAATAATGCGCCAACTGTATCCCTTGCACAGCATGTCGTAAAAGGCGATTAACGATATATCGGTTTTGAGCGTGTGATGGTGTAGGCGACAAGCTAGCTACTTGTCAATACTTTGTCATAATTTTCCATCTAATCTAGACTAGTTTTATTTTTGGCTGAATGTGGTGGCTGAGGGGGCAGCCTAAAAGGGCTAAGGGGGCTTGCTGTCCCCTTGAATTTGCCTACCTCTTCGGGGATTAGGGGCGTCATGATTCATAACATAATGCATGTGTAACGTATAAATTAGCCACGTGCAATAAAAAACAAAAGTTTCTAACGTAACATACGTACTAAGCAACGTTAAACAACGTAATCTAAAAATTAAATCAGAGGTCAAAAGATCCTATTACCTTCAACTCTTCCTACCCCTTCGGGGATTGCGGGTGTGGTATGTAAGTATGTATAAATGGGAAGTAGAAATTTTAGATAAAACCCCCAACAAATTCTAACATTTCCGTCTTTATACCTCAATATTTGAGTGTCGCGAATCTTCCGCTTCTTCGGGCATACACACCACAAGCTTACTTGCTTCGGGATGGAGATGTTGATTGGCCCGGAAAAATACCGGTTAGTTTCAATGTTATTATATTTTGTTCATCTACTTTTACATAAATGTTGTTCTTAATTGTGTCTAATAACGCCATCACAGCAGTGGCGGACTAACCGGGGGCGTAAGCGGCGGTCCGCCCCGGGCCTCTGGTCTTGGGGGGCCTCATATTATCTCCAAGTTCCTGTGATCATCCTATGTCAAACAGTGGACCCCCCCCCCCCATTTCGGGCAAGCAACACTGCTCGTATCCCTACTAGGGACCTCGTACAGCTCTTTGCCGCTCCAGGCCTAAAACAGGCTTAGTCCGCCACTGCATCACAGTAATCCTTACTGATGGTGATTAATAGCACACATACATACTAATACTTACTTTAATATACCTTACGTGGTCTCGTTCTTTTTCATATATATATTTTTTTTGTATTAACAAGCTTTTCATTGACGATAAGTGTAATATTATATAAAAAGTTAACTTACTTAGTTTAAAAGTTAACCAGAATCGTTTCTGGTGAAATCTGCTCGAATTACTTCAGTATTATATTTCCGGTATTCCAAAACCAGTTGCCAGTACCGATTGTGGAGTTTCCGGTATTTCCCAGGGACATCCCTATTCGGGATTTACGTCTCGTTTGGCGTCCCTCCGGGCTCCCGCGGGACGCAACAAAGGATCTCAACGGTTTCACCGCGCACTGATTTCAGGAGACCACCATGAAAGAACCCTACAATGGGGACAAAGTGTCACAAAGATTTGTTTAAAAAACAAAAAAATGACGATACGACTGGATTCAGTAAACAGAAATACTTTTATTTCAGTCGTAAGAAGACGCTAAACTTTTTATATTATGAATTTCGTTGAAAAGACGTCTTTTGTGGGTAGGTTTGGGGTGCGATTTTAATATTACTTAGTGTTAAGCGAAGGTATTAAGGGGTAAGCTGATGTTGCAAAGGAAATTTAGAACAGTAAAAAGTCTTAAGAGAGACGTATTTGACGTTGTTCAGGAATACATGGAATTGGATTATTATATTCACGCTTAAAAAGACCATCATTGTTAATACTCCATCGTAAACATTTAGGTTATTTTGAAAGCACTACACTATGCCACCCATTTAACAAGTTGCTCCTAGTGAAATAATTAAGATAAATGGCGTTTAGATTTTCTTCTTAAAGTCCTCTTCAACAATGTCGCTACGAACTTCCAGATTAAGATTACTCTACCAACGTTTTTTACTTCTAGTTCGCGATCTCATTAAAGCTGGCATTCCACCAGAGAAGAAGAAAATATCTAAATAAAGTGCAAAAAAAAAAACTTTACAATAATTTTAAAATAAATCTTCCGTGTTGGTCTGGGACTTAAAAAGAATTTGCCAACTGTGTTTCTTGCCTAACATGTCGTAAAAATCGACTAATGGTATATGGGGCTTTGGGTTTGTGATTGTGTAGGCGACGAGCTAGCCACTTGTCACTAATTTTTCACAATTTTCCATCTAACCCAGACCATTGTCCCGTGTTGGTCTGGGACTTGTGCCAACTGTGTTTCTTGCCTAGCATGTCTTAAAAGGCGACCAATTGTATATCGGGTTTTCGGTATGAGATTGTGTAGGCGACGAGCTGGCCACTTGTCACAACTTTTTCACAATTTTCCATCTAACCCAGCCCAGTTTTATTTTTGGCTGAATGTGGTGAACGGGGCATGCTGTTCTTTTGACTCTGCCTACCCCTTCGGGGATTATGGGCGTGATGTAATGTATGTATGTAATAATCAAAGAATGATAGAGATTATTTAACTGTGTTTACCACGTCCAAGATAGTTACCGTCATAGAGAAACTAAAACTACAAACGTAATACTGAATACTAAAAAAGAAAACAGAACATTTTGAGATATTCTTGACAAGAGATTCTCAAATTGCTATAAGTATTGTTTAAAACAAAAAACTTAAGAACATAACTAATTTTAGAAACTGGCTATTAATTACAAACATTACACAACATAACACACACGCACATAACTTAACATCACGCCCATAATTCCCGAAGGGGTAGGCAGAGTCAGAAAGGCAGCAGGCCCCCTTAACCACATTCAGCCAGAAACAAAACTGTGCTGGGTTAGATGGAAAATTGTTAAAAAGGGGTGACAAGTGGCTATATAGCCTGTCGCCCACACAATAACATACCCATAACCCGATACACCATTAGTCGCCTTTTACGACATATTAGGCAAGAAACTCAGTTGGCACATTCCTTTTTAAGTCCTAGACCAACATCAGACCAACATTACAAGTACAATAAAAGCTTGTAAAACAGCTCCAGCGTGTAACCTGTGAGTAGCACAGCTTAATCGCCTACGTCTAGTGGAATTTGACCCTAATGGGGCAATATCTGCGACTTGACAAACAGTGGCAACTTGCCTTGCATCTAATTAAAGTTAAGCCGTTCAGAAAATCTTGCTCCATCTAAAAGTTTGGGCCACTCACTGGCATTCTCCTGAAATGTTTGGGAGCATTTCTCAATCCTTTTGGGATAGCCCCCAAAAATGTTTCATTATATATAAACATTGGGAAGTAGAAGAAGCTCGCATAATTAGTTAACTATTAAGTCGTACTCTTTTAAAAGAGAAAAGGTAAATAAGATTGATAATATACTTACTTTTAGTTTTAAATAATAACTATAATATGAAAAAAAACATATTTTTTGGTAGACTTTAACAGAAATATAGTTAAATAAATATCTCCTTTCAGTTTATTCAACTTTAAGCCTTATTAGAGATCTCTGACAAATAAGTTATAATGATATCCTTTGATTTGGCATTAAGTGAGTGCCCAATGAACCAGGGTTTAGAAACGCCGACTTTAAGTACTAGGTACAAACTTGTGAAGCTTGAGAGCAAAGAAAATGTCGGACGCAAAGAAAATTTCCGAAGGCGTGTCGGGTCAGGAAGCCGACGTTGTACCTATTGACTTGTGAACATGGGGGGCATTCGTAATGGACGCTAGTGATGTGACTGTGCTGATGTCGATATTGTCCATACAACTTAGGCAGGTACGTCATTTACAGCTGTAGGTACGTTTTGATTCTGAATTTAGTGCCTAAATTATCAATATAATGGGCATTTCATCTATTTTAGTAAAGACCTAATATTACCTTTTTCCTGTTTTACATGAGAAAACGAAATTTATTAGGAGTTATTGCTTACAATTTTTTGAAGTAATAACACATATTGTTTAACCAGGTGGAATTGTAAGGATGAAATTCTGCAGATTTGTTTTATTTGTAACTGTAGGTGAGTAGTTAAAAAGAACCACACAGAAATCGTAGGACGGTATCATCGCAAAGTTAGTAAAAAATTCGCGGATCTTCTATCCTAACCGATCAAATACAACAGTAGATTATGGACGTAATTTTAAACATTAATAATCTTCAATCATCCAACGACATCACTTTGTGCCTATAGCTTATAGTTCTATCGACACACAAGTTACATCGATAAGCAATTTCCGTTCCCGGAGCATCACTACGGCCGACCTGCACTGTGTTATTGGATTTGTCCGCCACTCGACATGCAATTTTCCAAATAAGGAAAAGCACTTTGTTGCTTTTGAAGTTTTACTTGATAACAACTTTAACATAAATACTTTGATAATCGTAAAACCCAAAGCGTATCTCTACGATAGTGCCCAGTTTATTGCGCAACTTCGTAGTAAATAAAAATGAATGGACCTTTCCTGATATCTTTCACAATCTATAAAACTTCTAGGGTTTTATTTATGACCTGCGTATAATAAGTGGGCTGATTTGGGTCAAAAAATAAAAACTTTGTAACACAATTTAAAGAAAAGTCAGAGTATACCTACAGTACAATTTGCGTCATGTGGAAAATAGTTTAAAACGGAGTTACAACTGGTAACGCTTTACGCGATGAATAATTAAATTAAATTTAAGTAGGTATATCAAAATAAAACATGAAATCACATGAAGAGAGAAAATTAATTGATTAATAAAAAAAATATAGATTTTTCTTGTACATATTAACAATTCATCGATATATAATATGATGTATATTTTACAACAGCGGCAAAAAGAAAATCCTGGCACTTCACTTTAGTTCTAGTATAACTGTGTTCAGTTATTATTGTGCGATTAGATCGGACAATTGCACAAACGACAATTGAATAGGATAATCTCATTCAACTGTCACTTTGCGGTTTATCAAACGTGATAAATAAACGTTTGCACTCGACCCGCTGAAATTCGCCGTATAGTAATAGATTGTGAAAAATGGATTTATGATTGTGCGTCTCGCCCGCGAAATGAATTATTATGCGCCTGCGTTCGTTTAGGGCCGTTTACACAGATTTATTGTTTGTGTGGCTTAACAAATAGTAGTGTGTCCAGAATTCTGTTTTACAAAACCTAGTCTGGCTTGGATGTTAAATAAATTGTTCGGCCTATATCTGGATTTGTTCGTATGAATATAAATGAAAGCTCCATACTAGGTACCAGTAATCGGTTCGTGGCGTGGCGTAAGGTTTAGTTAGTTAGTAATGTCGTTTATGGAGACGTTTTAAATACAGCTGTTTTTGAATTTATGAAAGATGTTCATAATACTCAGACATTCTATTAGCTGAAAATAATTAGCAAAGTTTTGCAGAAAAGGTGAAATTTTGGGAAATGTTTAAAGTAAAATTAGGTTAGGACACTAGGTAAACTAGACGTAAATAAAATAAGCATGACACTTCGAGTCTGACACGACATTAAGATGCTTATGCAATGCAAATTAGGACGATGGTAAGTAGAAGATCCAGTCTGAACAGTAACAGAGTACAATACTGGGTCAAAAACTATCATTCTATTTAGTCCGTCAGTTAGATTATACAAGAATACAAGACACATATTTTTGCTTTATCAAAATAACAAAATATAACTTACAAAGTAAGAGAGCATTTAAGTTTTGGAGTGAGGGCTTGCGACGTCACTTGTAACTAAAAATTGTACCTACATGTGACGTCACGCGCAACTTGAATCCGCTGTATCTTTGCCAGTGTTTGTTTGACAAATAATTAAAAATACGTGTTAAATATTTATTATACTCTAAATGACGGACTAAATATATTTATTTTGGTCATCAACATCAACATCTGGTTTAAAAGCCCAAAACATCTATTGTATTGTGTTGTTTTTATAACAGGAATTATATTATAGCGCGATATATTGCGACGTAATATCATGCATATACGTTTTATTAGGCATTGAACATTCAAAATTCTATATACGTTTTTATCGGTTCAGGAATATAGGAAAATATCGTAAGGCAACGTACACTATTTAAAAAAAACATTATCGATACTAAGTACTATGATCTCCTGTTTAAGAATAAAGACTATCGAGTAACAGCTTTAATGTATTAATTAGAGTCGCAAGCTCTAGTACCATGATCAAACAATGCTTAAAAAACGAGAAATGGTAATTTTTTCCCTTCTTTTTAACAATTCGCTTAATACAAAAAAACTGCCTAGCCATACCTGCAGTTCATTTCACCCTAAGTTTCTATACAGCGGAACCCGTGTTGATCGCATAATGGATGGTTATTATGTCAGGTGGAAAATACCTTGATATATTACCTTATTGAGCCCGGAAGGAACACGGAGGGAATATTTTCATAACCGAAGGGCGCCATTGAAATATCCAATAAAGTACGACGCGACACGTGTTTGTAAAACGCGGGAACAATGTTTACCTTCGGTGTGTACAACTACGCGGAAAATAAAATCATAACATACCAAAATGTTGACTTAACCTTTTATAAACATACTTATTTATGTATAATTACTGCGATATATAAATTGATGTAGAGGTTACGGTGACCAATTTTGGAAATATTGTCCAGTTAACATACATGAGGGCCAGGCTTGGGCTCTAGCAATGACCTCCTTAAACCACATCAAATCCATCTCGATTTTCGGCTGAATATGGTTTAATCTGGGAATTGGGAGCGCGATGGTCATGGGCGCCGGGAGAGGGGTGCAAGAGGGTGCACTTGCATCCTCTGTTAGGAATAATAGTACAAAGAAAAAATCCGACTGCAACAGCGGGAGGGTACCCCCATGAAAGTACAATATATAAAAATACATGTATGTATAATTCTGTCTATATTTAAATTGTTTATATTGGTTAATAGTATAAGTAGATGCAGATGCACTTCCCTGAAAAAAATCCTGGCGGCGCCCATGTTGATGGTAGGTATCATCATCATCATCTTCCTAGCGTTATGTCCCGTGCTTAGACGGGGTCCGCTTAGACCATGATCCAGGATTTAGCGAGTCTGGTAATTACATTGAAGCGACTGCCGATCTGACCTTCGTAACCCTAAGATAGGGGAACCAGACAATTTTTGGATCATGGTTACAAATTCAAAGTTGTTTGAATTTGCAGGTTTCATCACGATGTTTTCCCTCACCGTCGAGCTAGTGGTATAAATATGTACATAGATTTTTTAAAATCTAGAGGTACATGCCCGGGTTTGAACCCGCACTCCTCGGTTAAGAGGCGCGTGTCCTTACCATTGAGCTACCACCGCTCTATATGATGGTAGGTATATGTTTACAAAAAGAAATGCCATACACACATGTGTAATGTACCTTCCAAGTCAAAGTAAAATATACACAAGCAATGACTGCTAAATTATGAGTGACTTGCAGACAGTTGCCTTTATTAAGCAAATAAGTGAAGTTTGTAAGCGCCAAAGTTTCCATAAACACGTAGGCGGAAACACACGTTAAGTATTTCACGAAGGTTGCATGAAGCTTTTACATATCTAAAGGTATAAATAATACACTTTATATTAGGGCTGTCAAACCTAATCATGATTTGTTTCTATGAATAATCAACGTTTTAAAAATAAGTTTAATTTCTGGTAGCTTAATGGCAAAGACACATGCAAGTGTTGTTGTTTCAAACCTTGAATTTCACTAAGTACCTGACTTAAGTATTAACCTAAGTAGTTAACTTAAGTACCTAGTTTTTAGTAATTAATCCCACCTAAGTGAATATGTATTCATTTATAACATAGCTCGGCGGGGATGGGAAACAGCATAAGGTAATGTTCACATTAGCAAACCTATCTATGGACAAGTATAATCCAATTTGTCTGGTTCCTCTGCGTGAGGGCTAAGGTAGAAAGGTTTCAAAAATTGTGCCTGGGTATTTCAATATTGAAATAACCCAGTAACAGTCCGGAGTTAGGAAGTTGGCGGTTTAATCACCCCCGTGCCTCGTGCACGTCAAGCCGTTGGTTCACGCCTGACCTCTCTCCGGTAATGCCGAATTGCCGTCTCACTGGACTATGATAGTGAAGGAATAGAGAGTGCGCCTGTGTTTGCGCACACGCTTGCGCACACGCTTGTGCACTATAATATCTCCTGCGCCAATCCTCGTTCTGATTGGCCGCCGTGACCGATATCGGTTAGACATTGTTATTATTATAAAGGTCAAAAAGCAGTTGCTTCAATATAATTATAAAAAATATTGTAATTTAATATTTTGAGGATATAGGGAAGTCTGTGTACACTTCCCTAAAATTGCGTCACAAAATGTTATATTTTCACTGACGATGTATAATATAATTGGAAAGTTAGAGGTTAGTACCTAACAAACCTTTTTAAACTTTATTAACTTTATGTGGAATCACTGAGCGGCCTTTTGTAGTTGACAGCATTATTACAAACAAGTTATCACTTTGCTAAAAAAGAATAGCCGAAAACAATTAAATGTTGAAAGAGTAAATCTAACTTCAATATTATTTAATTTGAAATTGTTGGTTTATTAATATTTTGTCATAAACTTTTGTTTATTTAAATTAGGTGGTACTTAATATATATCAGACAACATCACATATATTGATCTGACTCCGAGGTAAGTAGCTTAAGTACTTATGTTACGGATATCAGAATCAACAATGGTATTACAAATATATACCTAAATATTGGATACAAACAAACATAGAACAACACAAGTATTAATCATACGAATGGTTGGTGAGGATCGAACCCACAAATCTTGGCGCATGGGGCAGGGTCACTACCGAATGAGCCATTGAGCCAGTCAATGGCAAGGAAACACAGGTATGGTATAGCTAGACACGTACTTGTGGATTTTTCAGATCTATATATGTATACCACTTATTCAGCTGTTAGGGAAAATAGCGCGAAGAAACGATCGCGTTCTAAAAACTGTGGCCATGTAACTCTTATTTAAGAGTTGCGAATATTAGCGAATGTTTCAACGATCAGATTTATTTTTATCTAGGATCATGATCCAAATTGAATGTTCTAAGCAAGACAGATTGTAACAAATGATTTTTATTTCAAAAATAAAATAAAATAAAACCTAAGAAGAAAAGAAAAAATTAAGAATAATTTAAGCATAAGTTTAAACTTAATTTCCTTGTTCCATTACGTAAGTTAGGGTTATGTAAGTTATTAAGTTCCTCTATTTCCAGCTAAATCCCCACAGGTGGATACTGGAACGTTAGCCTTTATGCATAGATATAATCGCATTTTGTTCTACAATTTACTCGCACATTATTGTAAAATGTAGACTATTTTGTGAAAAGCATGATAATGGCGGACGTTAAGTCGCTTGGTGGGTACTTTAAGAAACTTTATAGCAAGTACGAAGAAATTATTTTACTTCTACGAATATAATAAACTAGTTTCACCTCGTGGCTTCGCTCGCAATAATTTAGTTTTCCATATCTACGAAGATAAAAACTCTGGTGTAGCAACAGTCTTAAGAGTTCTAAGTAGAAAAAAAAACAAATTTCCTTTCCTTAAATTTTTATCTCAAAATGATACGAACAATTTTAGATTTACGCGGTTAGCAATCCTTCACCGCTTCTAATTACATGTATCTCTAGCGGGAAGTTGAATTATTTCAAATCTTTATTAATACTCGCTTTAATGTATTACTTACAACTTTAACTTGAAGTTTAGGTCTAGTTAAACGGCACCTGAGACATTCGAACACATTTAAAAAAGATTGGTTAAAAACAAAATTGCATATGTATTAAAGCTATTTAAAGTAAGTAAGTTATCGTAAAACCTATTGAAAAATAACAAAGCATAGCATTAATTGACAGATATAGAACCCCCAGGTGTTAAACAGCGGCTATTAAAAAACACTTACCTATAAATAGATTACAATCAAGTTAGAAATAATTAGTAGCATGTATAAATAAATCAAGTAGTAGATTACAATCACCTAGTAAGGTTTTATTTTAATCAAGCAGAGCGCTCCGCGGTCTCACCCGCGTAGTTCCCGTTCCCGTGGGAATACAGGGATAAAATATAGCCTATGTTACTCGCTGATAAAGTAGCTTTCAATTGGTGAAAGAACTTTTCAAATCAGTTTAGTAGTTTTGCAGCCTATTCAATGAAAACAAACAATCAAATATTTCCTTTTTATAATATTAGTTTCAAATAACGTATGTTAGATTCCAAGTCACAACACAACGAGGCCATATTTTAATTATTCGCCATACGATTTCCAATGAATTTTGTTGGTCCACTTAGCAGAGGATACAGAATAAACTATCAAGAGCCCTTTGACACAGTTAGATTAACCACAGTAAGTGAACTCCGCAAGTATCTTGCATAAAAGTGCTATTCCAAAAAAAATATTTTTAAATTTTTAGACAGAACAAAAGAAAACCTTTTCTGATCTATAGTCAAATATTTAACTAGATTTTACATTAACAGCGATTTAGATTTAACATTCTTGTTTAGCGTTACTGACAAATCGACATACTGAATAACATATACCAAAGTACAATAAGCAATTGCATTGCTATCTAGGTTTATAACAACATTTTTCTACACTTTTTCTGATTTTCTGGATAAAATTATGTTTTGTTCCATTCCAATTATGTTTTTACATGAAAATGTGGGTTTGTTCGTTAGCCCATCTCCTAACCAATATGGCCATTTAAATACTCTGTCTCTCTGACATCAGTATTGGCATATTACTCAATCTCCGTAATCAGAAGTAGGATAGAGACTCTCTCTTAAATAAACTAATGACTTTTTAATTATGATTTTATCGGTTCACCTACCACAATCAGATTGGTCGTGCGCACATATGAAGTTAGGAGCCATAAAAACCGTAGAGCTCGTAAGAAAAGGATCATCAATGTTAAAAAAGCTAGTGAGGTGTGTAAGGATCGTGCCATATGGCGTTCGGCTCTCTCTGCCTACCCCGCTAGGAAAGTGGCGTGAAGTTTAGTTAGTTAGTATTTTGTCAATCAAAAAGTTACTAGTCATCTTACTTATATTATAAACGCGGAAGTTTGGATAGAAGGATGGATGTGTGGATGTTTGTTACTCTTTCACGCAAAAAGTAATGCATGGATTTTGATGAAACTTTACAATAGTATAGCTTATACATTAGTATAACACATAAGCTATGTTTTCGATGTACAATGCGAGCAACGCGAACAGAAGCTACTAGTTACATACGTAAACGGGTGTTCGCGCATCTTCACTGTGACCGCGCGAAGTGTAACGCGAGTGGATTTACGAAATGTTTATGTATGAACGGCCGGTCGTCACTGATTTACCGCCGGAGGTCGGTGGCGGCCGCCGTTAAATAACGCGAACGTCGCAATAAATGTGTCTTGAGGGGCAATAGGATACAGCCCTGCGTGACGCAGTTGCTAGAAAGGATTCGTAGGTAGAACATTGTTTTTGTAGTATCTTGTTGTTCGATAACAGGACCTTAGTAGTATTTTTTTTAGTTCAAGCCTGTATCTTGATTATTATAGTAATATAAAATATAAATCTTTAAAGATTTGCCGCCGGTGGTTGGCGCGGGCGCCGTTAAATAACGCAGTCGTCGCAATAAATGTGTCTTGAGGGACAATAGAATACAGCCCTGCGTGACGCAATTGGTAGAAAGGATTCGTAGGTAGAACAATTTTAACTAAAAAACCTTTTAGTACAACAAAGGCCTTAATTGTACTTTTTTTTTAGTCAAAGTCTGTGCCTTGATTTATTATTGAAAATAGACATATAGAAAAACCCAACGTGTAGTATTAGGACAAAAGAAAAAGTGCCATTGACATCCATTGAAAATTCTGTGAAAAAAAGTACACATATACGCGCGCGTAGGCAGAGTCCAAGCAATAAGCTCTATCTATAAACTATATTTAACCAAAAATAATAGTGAATTGGAAAATTGAAAAAAAAAAAAAAATACTAAATAGAGACATGGAAGTGGCTTCACACGTTTTCCTATCTGTGTATATTAGTAAATATCATTATGGATTCCCCTTTTCACACATTTAAGATTAAAGTGAAACCAAAAAGTCCTAAAGTGAACACATGCCTTGTGTTCACAATGATAGTATACGCACAATGGCCCACATTCGAGCTAACGTGCGGAAAACCACATCCCCAACTAAGTTCTTGTTCTACTGATACCACTGTACAATCATTATATGAACACGGTTCCAGGGTGATTCGCGAAAAGATTACATGTGACAGTGAAAAATTAACGGCGTTTTTAAAAAGATCCCTTTTAGAATGCACGAGAATGATAATCAACGTGTTTCCTAAGCCAGGTGAAAGCTCTTCACAGCTCTATCGTGATCTTACATTATAAATGTTCACTCAGGGTCCGGCAAATCGCCGACTCACAGTTATGTGCTATGCACAGCTCCCATGAAGGGCCGTGATAAATTGCTTTCCTTTTTAAGCTGCTTTCGGGGCCCTATGATATAGAGACGCTTATTTGATTCATTTCACATATTCAAAATAAAGAACTAACCTAGAACAGTAAGTTCCATATTTTTTACTGTCCATAATTTCAATGTTTCAATTTGGATGAGTGAGACTTATTGCGACTAAATACATAGTGTTTGATGGCTGTTACGGAGTGAAAGGGTGGAAGGGAATAAGGATATAAAGAGCTCAGAAAAGAATTGAAATAATATAATTTAAGGAATAATATAGAGTAAAGAAATATGACAGGACACAACAAAAAGTTAATGTAAATTACTTTTAATAATGAAGCGGAATTTTACAATGTCTTTGCCGATTTTCTTATAAACTATATATAATTACGTTCATAGCATCTATTAAAAAAATCTGTTCTGTTAAAGTGTTCCGGTGGAACAGGCCTCTTAGTTTAGTAAAAGGGACGTTTAGCCCTTATCGAACGGGACGGACGATTCGGGAAGACATTTATTGTAATTGAATAGCCGTATTGTTTCGTTAACGGAAGACGCTACTAGTAATGGCGATGGGATGACCGATGGTGATACTAATGTTCTTACCATTAGGCACCCTAGACTTAGCTAGTACCTATATGGTTACCAGTTTGTAGACAGACTGTCATTATTGAATTGAAGGTCTTACCTAAATTTATTTAAAAGAGCCGGATTTCTTAACACTTCTTCTCTCCGGTCGAGCTACTGGTAATTCGTATGTAGATTTTGGATATCCCAGGTGTATATTTACTCGGTTAAAAACCAAATAGCGTTAGGTGCACGTCCTTACTCCCTGCACGATCAGCGCTCTCCAAGGTACAAATTAGATCGCTATATACTTCATATACCAAGTTGAAATGTAACGAAAATGTATGTCATAAACTATCGTTGTGAATGAGCATCTGCTACTACTATCAATGAGCGACATTATGAGTATCAAGATCATTGATACTCATAATATTTATATTGAAATGAAGACTGATCCATGGTGACAATAGAAATATACTATAAGTATATTTCTATAGTATATTTCTATTGTCACCATTTATACTATAAGTATATTTCTAATAAAATAGTGCATTTACATAGAAATTTTATCAATTTTCAACTTAGGTTCTGCGAGAATTTTCCATGGGGTCCAAGTACAAAATATAAGCAACTATATAAAATACTAACTACAAATGACAACAAGGGACACCCCTATCCCCCTATGTTAAAGCTACGGCTGCATCCATGGGGGTCGGACCCATGTCAACAGATATTGATCTACGAGTCACACAAATGTATATCCCGGAATGCGTACATTTTAAATAGCTTAGAATTGTCGCAAATCCTAAATTTATGGCGTACCGTACCGCGAATGTCCATGGTAAAACTAAATGAGACGATAAAATAAGGACCAGTTTATTTAATCGCCATTTATTGTTTTTATGTTAGGAGTAGTGATGCCGATCGATAGTCGACTATCGATAGTCTATCGATAGTTAACGTCATATCAACAGTATCGATAGCCTGTCGATACTATCGATAGTTTAGTGATATCTAGCCATAACACTATCGATAGTATCGATAGTATCGATAGTCCTATCGATATTCTAACTGATTTTCGAGGTCAACTATCGATAGCGAAACTATCGATAGTTCGGCATCACTAGTTAGGAGTCATAAAAACCGTAGAGCTTGTATGTTGAAGAGGCAAGTGAGGTGTGTAAGGATCGTGCCATATGGCGTTCAGTTCTCTCTGCCTACCCCGCTAGGGAAGTGGCATGAAGTTTAGTTAGTTAGTTTTATTGTTATCAAAATCTCTTTGTTTTCAATTTGTTCTGAAGTGGTTTTATACTCTCAGCAAATTCTTCGATTACAGTACATCACCCTTTTTTACCCATAGAAGGAGGCAGTGATCACATTCGTTCATTTGCTACGAATCAGGGCACCCTTCGCATCATCTATATTCATTAATCTTTTCATACACATTCGTAGGTTGAGGATACTTTTGACCCTCTATTAATATCTCTTAGTATAATTTCTAAGTAAATTCCTAATGATAATTTTTCTTTATGGATCTCCTACTTGAATTCTCTAGAACAATACAAAGACTTTTCATTCTTATTATCTTTAATAAGAAGCAAGAATGCTAAAGTTAACAAAAGAAATATGTACGCAAACATTTCTAGGTGTTATTACGATGCCTAGAGGGAATGAAATAGTATTACCAAGTTTATTATGAAAAAAAAATGGGATGTACAATGAATCTAGTTTTCCTAGAACTTTTTTAATAATTCGACATGTTCGTTTTCGAATAGAATTTAAAAGTAGCATTCTATACCTTGATAGTGCTTTGATATTTTTATATATTTTATGTCGTTAAATAGGTTTTTTGTTTTATGACATCAAAAGCTACGTATTTTAGATGGTGCCATAAATCGGCCATAACAAAAAAATCATACAATCATATAAAAACAAATTGGGACGTCCCACACAAAACGGGACAATTGGCAACACTAGCAAAAACGTACAATCGTCCTCACACGTCCAAATTTAACCCGGCCGAAGCTTTTTAACTACCGCATTTGCATACTGTGCGTGGAGTTCGACTCCCGGCGAGAATACCGGTACAAACTGGGACCATCTAATTTCCATAGCAAAGGCTTAGCGTATATTGTGAAGTTTCGCGACTAAATAACGTTAGATTTGGTGTGGAGACGGACGTAAAACTTTACGATATTAGTCGCAATGGCGGCGAAATACTTTATACGTAATCATAAATGTCTAGCTTACGCTTGTACTATGGATACTAGGTGAACGAAGAGACATACTTAAATACGTTTATAAACATCCCTGACAAGAGTACAAATGTCCAAGTTCATCACACGAAACATTTGCCCCTAGCGAGATTCGAACCCGCGACTCTCGGTTTCGTAGCCAGGGTTTCTGACCACTCGACCAACGGGCAAGTCAATTAATAGATAATATCATTTTTTCTTCTTATGTTTGCGTAAATGAAAACAAATGTCACTTAAGACACATACAAGAATGAAACGTTCCAATTAAGACGGTTTCGACTCCTTACATCGCCCCCGCTCTTAATATATCTGCCTCTAATTTGTACATAATTAATGTAACAACACAATCATATCACAAGATACAAGACTACCTCAATGAAAAGGATTTATGGTTAATTTCATAATGAAGTGTTCACTTGCAGTGATATCTAGTCTAAGTATAGATTAATTAAGTTTACAAATTTGGAAAATTCGGCATTTAAAAGAGTAATTATTGAGTTTCTTGCCGAGTCTACCTTCCAAACCGGTGGTAACATTTTTTATCTTTTTTTTTTGTATATTGCTATTTATAAGTGCTTTCTTGAAGCCCATATAAATAAAGATATTTTGAATGTATCATTATATTATCTCGCCCCTAATCCAAAAATTTACGTTATGTAACATTCTATTATTTAGATTTTCAGTGATAACATTTTAAATTGATCGACTATTCTCTAGACTAGGTAAAATAAGCACTAAATTTTTGCAATAAGACTGAGGTGCACTGAGAAAGCTATACAGAACTAACAAGAGCTACTTCTCCTTTGAGTTTTATTGGACGTCTACAGATTCCGCTCGAAGCCTCGCAAAGACACGACTTCCAGCTCCATAGAAAACTGCAATCTCGTCTCGCCGAAGAAACTTGGCTTATAAATAAGGCATCTTGAACATTAACTACTAAATCAGTATATCAACTTTCAAAATGGTCGCAACTTGGCCGACTGTCTCGCTTAGCGCAGCTTATTTAGAATATCAAAGTTATTCTCCCGACACAATATCTACATTTTCTGGAACTTCGAGATTGTGCATGAAACTTGGTTCTTGTTTCTTGAAAACAAAATGGTTAAGAGTTATCTGCTGGGCAATCAGAAGACAGACTTGGTGAAGGATAGTTAGAGGGATGTCAAGGAGTAGTTTTCTGATATTTCAAGCGGCTTCGAGAGTCGATTCAACGATGGATATTGAGTTTTATGAGCCTAAACCGTGGCACGTACATAGTTTTTTTTTTAATATTCGACGACATCACATACATTGATCTGACTCCGAAGTAAGTAGCTTAAGCACTTGTGTTACGGATATCAGAAACAACAGTGGTATTACAAATATATACTTATATATTGGATATTAACATGAACACCCAGACACAGAACAAACACAAGTATTCATCACACGAATGTTTGTCCTGGGTGGGGATCGAACCCACAACTTTTGGCGCATGGGGCAGGGTCACTACCGAATGCGCCATCGAGCTTGTCAAAAGTTTTAAATAGTTAAGCTGTTTCACGTCATACTAGGTATGAAATCTTTATTACATTTGTCAATTTCTATATATCTTCACTCAGTATTATTTTTTTCAAACAGAGTTTATTAACTCTTCCATTCCACTTTTCAGTATATTAGCATAAGGGTATTTGTGACTCTAATTTATTGATTTTAATCTACACTGATATCATAAATAGGAAAGATTTATATGTTTGTAACAGATAAACTCAAAAGCTACTCAAAAGTTCTGGATGAAATTAGGCAAAAACATAGATTATAGGCTGGAATAGTACATAGGCTATGTTTTATCAATATACCATGCGAGCGAGGCCGCAGGCAGAAGCTAGTATATTATGTGCTACTACGACATACCAATGCTTCTCAATTGACCTGCTCATCTTATAATGACCAAATTTTACAAATAAACTTTAAATTAATCAATGCCCGTTCATTTACTCTATTTATTCAAATAAACAATGTCTTGTTTGTTGTCAACGTCGCAATTAATGACGTCACTTACATCAACCGCTGTAGCCGTAAACCCGATTCCCGGGACATAATGGGCATCAGTTCGGCAACTCCGTCTGTCCCGGTATTGTGGCGGCGGAAGTGTACCAACTTTCCCCATTACCGGGATAGTGCGTACTGGCGGGAAAACAAAATGGTATGATTCTATCTGTAAGGAGAACTCTTGGGAGTTGATTAGGGTTGCCAAATACAGTTATCCAGTATTTGATGACACAACAATTTTAAACCCTTTATGTTTAAGAGGTAGTTTTCTCTAATTCTTAATAGGTAAAAGAAACAAGAGAAAGAAAACAACATAGTACTCATGCTGAGGGTAAGTCGTAAAACGAAAGAAAATAATAATTTAGATCTGACTATTTCTCTAGCTCAAACTAAGCACAATCAATATAGAAAGGCAAGTTACTTTACATTTGTATTAGTAGAGGACTGCGCAGACGACGGACTTTTTGTCTGTCGCGGACAAAAGTCCCCCAACTGTAGAAAAAATATTCGCCGAGAATTTGAGATCATTTGTTAGCTCAATACGTTCATCACTTCCGAAAATTCCCTTGTGGGTGTTGTTAACACTTTATTACATAGGACAAACATTCCGCGGACAAAAAGTCCGTCGTCTGAGTGCTCCCTAAGGACGTTTTACGCGTTCGGGAATGTTCATAATTCATTTCAGTTAGTCATAGTTACATTTTAGTATTAACTAACTAACTTAACTTTACGCCACTTCCCTAGCGGGGTAGGTCTTGAGTTTTTTGAGTTTTAATTTCGCTAGTCATTTCAGTGTTGGTAGCCCTAGTAGTAACAGACAATTTCAGTTCAAACTTTGAATGAAAGGTTTCAATACATTTTAGAGCAGATGAAGACCGTCTATTAGGAACTTTAGCTATTGTGAAATGTTTGTTAAAGCATTACACGAGGTGTTGTTGTAGAAACAATGAATGAAAACGGTTTTTGAGACATAATTAAGAAAGATAGATATAATAAAAACAGATTTAAATTTTGGTCCGTTGTTGGTCTGGGACTTAAAAAATAATGTGCCAACGGTATATCGGGTTTCGGGTATGTGATTGTGTGGGCGGCAGGCTAGCCACATGTCACCGCTTTTTCACAATTTTCCATCTAACCCAGCCCAGTTTTGTTTCTGGCTGAATGTGGTTAAAGGGGCCTGCTGCTTCTTTGACTGTGACCAATGGGGAGAATCGCATTTATTTGGCAAGTTATACTATCTAGCCACTTACCACTACTTTTCACAATTTTCCATCTAACCCAACTCGATTTTTGGTTGTGGTTTTAGGAGTTCATTGCTTCTTAGACATTGTCTACCCCTTTGGGGATTGCAGACGTAATGATATTTTTTATGTACTTATTTAGGACTAGCAGCGCCCCGCGGTTTTACCTGCGTAGCTCCCGTTCCCGTGGGAATATGGGGACAAAATATAACCTATTAATATATAGCCTATGACACCCACAAATAATGTGATCCAGAGATTCTACAAACCTCACAAACACAGAAACTCTACCTCTTTATAAATAATTTCACCCGCATAGTTCCCGTTCCTTAGGAATATGGGGACAAAATGTAGCCTATGTTACTTCCGGATAATGTAGCTTTCCAATGGTGAAATAATTTTTGAAATCGGCACTGTAGTTTTTGAGTTTATTCATTACAAACATACACACACACAAAAATACAAAGATATGTACAAATCTTTCCTCTTTATAATATTAGTATAGATTAACAACAGCCAACATCATAATAATTCTTACAACATATCTTGCTTAAAGTTATTGGGCCAAAAACGTTATCCATAGATCCAATACATTTCATTTATGTATGTATGTTATACTCACATATCTATAGGCTGCGGTTTTAAACTGGAGAACATACCTGAAACAAAATAAATTACCAATTAGTCGGATACGATTTCAGTGAATGGTACTAATTAGTGAGCGACTGTGGTTTTTGCTAAATATTTATTTATATAACTTACAGTTGAAATAAAAGTAATGAAACGACAGCAAAACCATCAAATACTGATTTTACTGACAAATTGATTTTCTTCTAATTGGAAATTTGTTTGAAAATAGTTATGAAGGTCACAAAAGCAAGTGAGGTTTTGTAAGGACCGTTTTATATGGCGCTCGGTTCTCTATCTATCCCGCTAGGGGATTGGCACGAATATAATTAGTATTTGTTTTGAAAACCCACGTAGAATATCTTAGCTGCTACGTTTTGATGGGTACCGGAGCCTAAACGCAGAAGTTTTGACAGTACCTAGGTTGCATATTGCGTTCTTCTCTTTTCTTTATGCTACCGGCACGATGAATCCTTAACAAAACCTTTAAAGGTTTGACAGGCTCGATGGTCGAGTGGTCAGAGACCCTGGCCACGAAACCGATGGTCGCGGGTTCGAATCCCGCTAGGGGCAAATGTTGCGTGTGATGAACATGGACATTTTGTACTCGAGTCATGGATCTTTATAAACGTATTTCAAGTATGTCTATCCGTTCACCTAGTATCCATAGGACAAGCTTTTAGCTTAGTTTGGAACTAGGGAATTGGTGTGTTAGTCCGGAGAATTTATTTATTTATTTATTATTATTATTTATTAAAGGGTCAACAATTTACCTACTAGTAATACCCCTGGTATTGCAAGCGCCTATAGACTATGATGGCCGTTAAGTACCATACCATAAATGATAAACATGTAAAAAGTTATAGACATAGAGAGTTTATATAAGCGTCGGATGAAAACATTGTAAATGTAATATTTTAAATAAACAGAAGACTTGTTTTAAAAAAAATCGTAAACAGGCGACTGCACTTTGATTTTCTTTCCAACTTTCGAAAGTTCTAAGATTTAAGTAAAGCCAATGGCCACTTACGATCAATCAATACGTGAAAGCCTTAATCTTCGCCTTTGAAACTCGAAAGATAGGGTATTTGGTATCAAGAGTTCATACGAAGTACCACTTACAAGAAAGACTGACAGAGAGATCGTAGAACTGTCAGATCAAAAAATACTCTCATGTATAGTACCTAAGTACTTATAGTACGACTGGCTCATTCGGTAGTGACCCTGCCCCATGAGCCAAGAGTTATGGCTTCAATACCCACCCGGAACAAACATTCGTGTGATGAATACTTGTGTTTGTTCTGTTTCTGGGTGTTAATATCCAATATTTATTTAAGTACATATATATTTATATTACCACTGTTGATTCTGATATCCGTAACACAAGTGCTAAAGCTTTTAACCTCTGAGTCAAATCAATAAATGTGATGTCGTCGGATATTGATTAATTTACTTAGGTATATATTAGCCTGCGTGCACTTAGATTGCACCTCACTCAAACAATAATATTGAAATGTGTGTGCTAGATTATGTTCTATTGTATTCAAATGAAAATTTAAATAGTTTTTGGGGTCATTTGGACTAGTGGTTAGTGGCTACCTGTGCCCGCGGTTAATTTGTTGTAGCGTAATGTTATAGGCTATAGCATCATTGATTAATGGACTATAAGGTCTCTGAGATTAGCGTGTTCAACCAAACAGACTCTTATTTATTATTTTATTTATTAAAAGAATTCACCAACGAAAGTTTACATCGTATGCATGATACTGTTACAAATAGTTGACACATTTATGATGTAACATTCACTTATAGGTAAACACAACAATTAGTAACTAAAGTGTTTTTAAGAAAATGAAAAGTACTTACTAAAAATATGTCCATTACTCTGACAGATGTTCATACAAAATTCTAGTGAAACTTTTTATAGTGTCACTATTTAGATCAATTTGCTCATGGCAGCCATTGACGACTTTACTGCTGCTTTATATATCAAATATTCATTCAGTAATCCTAGCTTGTTCGTGCATGTTAACTGTCTGGGTTAGTCACCAACAGCAAAAAAAAAATTTGATACTAACCAAGCAACCGCCCAACTCTACAGATAATATCTTCGCAAGAGCAACTCGCTGGAAATTTTAATGAAATATCGCGGTCGGACCTCGGGCCGTATTGTGAAATATTTAGCTGCTTAAATACGAAGCAAAACTTTCACATAGTTACCGCTACTTCAGGATTAACATACATACGCGTTAACATTTAATCACTTTAATTTAAATTACGAAGTAAACGCTTGTTAAACACAAATCGGGCGTTGGAATACGTACAATTATGATTTAATTAATTATGTAGTACGTACAATTATGATCTGATTGATTGTGGTTATCATGCTTGGCTGTAAAGCAATAATATTAACAGCAAGCAATTACCAAATTATTAATTAATATGATAGACATTACAATAACAGACATTAGTTGTATAGGAATACCTAGCTAGTCAGGGTTTTTAGTTGAAACAAGTGATAATATTAATAACAGTAGTTTTTTTGTAAGAGTAAAATGCTTTTACTTTTATATTACATCCTATAAAAACGAATATTATATAGACAAAACGATACATAGTAAAATGTTATGACAATTCTCGTCTATGGTTTTATTTTTTTTAATTTATTAGATTACCAACGACTTCAAAGAGCTTATTTTATCTTCAAGCAACAGACACACAAATACGACTTAAGTCTTTAACTCTCTTCAAAGGATTTTAGGCTAAAAAACGCCTTTTGCTAGCATAAGCTAACAGGAAACGGGTGTCTTTTTTGTTACCATAGAGACTTTGGCCACTCTTTACGCATAAGTCACAAATTAAAAAAGTCCTTTAATAATTCCATTTCTCAATCTAATTTCCTGTTTGGTAACAAGACCAATCCTTTGACGCAATTAAAAGAAGGAAGCGTTTAAATTTGACTACCAAAAATGTCTCTCATAGCCGACATGATCCCATAATGGAGTCTAGAAGGAACTCGCTTATCGCCCCAACCCTTCGACAGGACCGATGTTAATTAATACAATCCCCTAAGTACTCTCTTAAAGTCATCTCGGTAATAATGAAGCTGATATCGCGAAGGCGACAAGATATAAACATTCTTGCAATAATTTTGGGACACTTTTACACTGGGCTACTTTCTGCATAATAAATTATATTTTAATGTCTGTTATATTTAAATTAGCTTTTAATAAACTAAATGCAGCGCTTTAGTTGTCTGTCTACGCTCTCCTATTTAGAATGAGCGTCGATAGATAATGTTATTGATGTAATCATTGTGTTTCTGATAGGTTGAAGTTGCAAGAAGCACGTTGAACTAACATAACATAACACATAACATAACATCACGCTCATAATCCCCGAAGGGGTAGGCAGTGTCAAAGGGACAACAGGCGTCTTTAACAACATTCAGCCAAAAATAAAACTGGGCTAGGCTAGATGGAAAATTGTAAAAAAGTAGTGACAAGTGGCTAGCTTGTCGCCTACACAATCACATACCCATAACCCGATATGCCATTCGTGGCCTTTTACGACATGCTAGGCAAGAAACACAGTTGGCAAATTCTTTTTAAGTTCCAGACCAACACGGGACGAAGTTGCACTTTGAACTAGTATCTAAATAACAACACGCCTGTAATCCCTGAAGAGTAAGCTCAGTGCAAGGAGCAATAAGATACTCAAACCATTTTTAGCCAAAAATAAAATAGTTGGGTAAGATGCAAAATGGTAGCCAAGTAGTGACTCCTATTATGTAGGCGATAACCTAGCCACTTGTCGTTACTTTGTCACAAACTTAATCTATACTAATATTATAAAGAGGAAAGATTTGTATTTGTGTGTGTGTGTGTGTATGTAATGAATAAACTCAAAAACTACTGTGCCAATTTTAAAAATTATTTTACCATTGAAAAGCTACATTATCCAGAAGTAATATAGGCTATATTTTATCCCCATATTCCTACAGGAACGGGAACTTTGCGGGTGAAACCGCGGGGCGCTGCTAGTATCGAATACACCATTATATAGAATTTCCTTTTACGACGTGCTAAGCAAGCAACATGATGTCGAAATTTGAAACCTGAAAAATATCTCGTTTGCAACGGTTTGCGTACACAACCAAAACTCCCATATCTAGTGTCAGCGATAGCGGTGTCTCAGTGACACGTGGCCTCACATTTTTATTGAGGGGCGGGCCTTTGAGTCCTCTAATGAAAGATTCGCTCCCTTTGAGCTAGCGGTCAGCCCGAGAACTTTTAGCGTCTGAGCTCTTCCTTTGCCAGTCAAAGGCGCGTGGTGAAATTTAACAAGGAGCTGCACTTGACTGCGAGGTACTGGTGTATTATAAGTGTGTTTGGTTAACCAGTTTCAGTTTGCAGTTATTCAGCCCCAAATATAAAGAAAGCCTAATTAGACTGGCTGTTTGGTCTAGTTACAGAAGCTAGTTATGAAAACCAAAGTTGGGATCGCGTTAGTTGAAGGTGTTTGTGTCATGGATGTTTATTAAGATTTATTAAACTATCTGTTGTTTAATCTGTTGCCGTCAGTTCAGCCCATAAAGGTAAATCAATAATAATAAATATCAGACTACATCACATACATTGATTTGATTCCGAGCTAATTAGCTTAAGCACTTGTGTTACGGATATCAGAATCAACAGTGGTATTATAAATATATGTATACTTATATTGGATATTATTAACATCAATGGTTATCGTTCTCATGTTGGTCTGGGACTTAAAAATAATGTGCCAGAATGTCCAACATGGGACAAAGTACATAGACTTGTATGACAAGAATACAAGGTAAACATGATTTATTCTATTTAATTCGCAGACATGATCGACAACAACAAAAATTATACTTGTTTTATTTCATTCAAAGCAGTCAAATTATATGTATATGATGATACTATATCAAATGTCTCCATTTCATTCAAAAATCTGACGTATGTAGACGTGAATATACGGCGAAGTCAGTCAACAAATATTTGAGACCTAACGCTTCCATGCGAACGGGTATGGAGCGAATATTTGTAGTTGACGACTACGGCTGAGCGGCACAACTCCGCACGACGTTATAGGGCGTTTCGTGCAGACTACAGCGTAGTATAGAACGGGGAACAGTAAAGCCACCTTAAGATTAAATATATTACTATCTACTAAACGAACTAAAACTTCACGCCACTTTCCTAGCTGCCCAGCTAGGGAGGTAGTCAGAGAGAACCGAACGCCATATAGCACGATGGTTACACACCTCACTCGCCTCTTCTTAAATACTTTAGGTAATATTATCATGCAATGATGACGCGGTTACGATTTCATGTTTATTATGACTATAAAATGTACTCTAAATAGCACATATTTCGATGTTATTTTTTCAATAAAATATGAGAACTGTTAATATTACTTGAAGGAAAGTGACATTACTTTTTAAATGACATGTGATGGTAGAGACTTAGCAAAAATTTGGTGCCATTACGCACTTTGATGTTGATAAAAAAATCTATTTGTCTCGTTTATAGGTTTAAGTGGTAGAAGACAGCTCAATAAACTAAATAGTTAAGCACACATAACATGAATATATGAAAACATACAAAAATTTATCTCAAGTACTTACTTCATATTAACATAATTTCCAGAACAATTCGTAGATTTATCAAGACATATCTTATTCTTCCTTACATTATTTGTAGCACCTCGTTAACAGGTAATTGAGATACCCTTATCAGTAATTGAGTTTTTGTTTATACATTCGTACTTAGTGAGTGACGCTAAGACTGTATATCTGCATTATAGTTAATAATTTCAAGTTCAAATTTCAATTATAGCTGATAACATACTCATAGCTGACAACTTCAAGTTCAAGTTTCAATTATATCTGATAATTTCAAGCTCTGTACATATATGCCTCACTGTCATCGCATGTTTCGCCGACCCAAACTTCCCAGCACCGTCGCGAATCCTCGACTTGTCGGAACTTTTATCGATACCTACACTTAGCAGATGAATCGGCCCAACTTGGCGTTTTCGCGTTATGACTTTGTTGTTTTGAACACGTATTTTACAACTTTGGTATTGGTTAGATCTGTCAAAATGTACGTGTATGCGTTTTTTATGTTGTTGAAAAGAATAACTACCGAGTTTCTTGCCGGATTCTTATCGGTAGATGCAGCATTCCGAACCGGTGGTAGATCATATCTCTTTCTTTATAAGTGTTTCTTTGAAACTTATACAAATAAAGAATATTTTGACTTTGACCTTGACTTTCACTTATGTGGGAGTCAGGTGGATGTCGTAAAGTCTATCTTAATGCGAGATTTTATTTGTTAATTGATGTAATTTACGCGACATAGAAGTGGCGTCAGCACATTTCTGTGCACACGCATAGGTATGTAAAACACGAAAACTTTCATAGTTACATAACATATATCCAGTCTGCTAACTGGATATTCACCCAAACATATTAACTACGCACTTAATGAATGAAGACTCAACATTCAAAAGGCTAAAAAGAAAGTCCCCTAGAGATCTATAGGAATTGCTATACATAAAGGGAGCATGTCGCTGGACTGATTGCCCTTCAAGACTAATTTATAAAAATCTAAACCTATGCTAAATGTTCACAGAAACAGATTGCAGAAATAACATGTGAAAAAAAAAATATAACATATGAAGAAATGTATTAGGATTGATGACACTGTAATAGAAGAAATGACACAGGTCACAATGCATAATGCAGTCATGGTTTGTATGTCACCAGCATTTTGGGACAGTTTTTGGCTATACATTTAATTCCTTTCTATGGATTTCTTTGAAATCGAAAAGCATTAGGATTAAAACATTCAATTCCGTCGAAGCCAGATATGAAGATTAAGTATACATTATTTCATTAAAGTGACTATAACATACTGTTCGCGTTAATAACTAACGACCAATTTTTCTTCTATGAAATTGGCATCCCCCCCCCCCATCATTCTATCACATTTCGCACCCCGACACATAGTACTGAATATGTCAAATGTGATATGATAGCAGCAAAGACATTATCATATCATTAGTGGGATATGTGTGGGAGTAATTAAATGATATTAATTAGCAACGTTACTCTCAAACATCGTTCCGGCAGCTCATTAATCCAAAGTAAATAAGAGTCAACCCATTTGTCATTCACTTCATTCGCAACCGGGATTGAAACGTTTCGTTGTTTGTGATTCTATTACGTAAAGTCGAGAATGAGTGACACTTGTGTATTAATACTGCCTGTCTACCGATGCGAAGCGAGGTAGCGGAGCAGTGAGCGAGTTAAAAAACCACCAATAGAATCGCATAAAATCTCCGCTCCTCTTAAGTGGACGTTTTCTATTCGTGGATTTTCAACTCGCTCATCGCTTCGCTCCCACGCTCCACACCGGTGGACAGGCAGCCTAAGGCTTGTCAAGATTTTTGGTTCATAGTTCATTAAAATAAAAAATAAAAACTCTCCAGGCTGACACACCACTTCCTTAGTTCCAAACTAAGCTTATAAACTTACATAAGAAATAATAAAACTACACAAAAGCCTCTACGAGTACATTGATATATTTCATTGTCCCAAATCAATAAAGGGATTCGTCTTGAATACTATTTCAAGCAAACACACCATTTGTCACCCGACAACCATTCTTGGATCGACGACTAGCTCAACTTGCAAACAGGTCCAATTCTGTTACTCGATAGCGCAAACTACCGGCACTTAATCACTATCCGATTCCTGATTTTACGTTTCGATTACTTAAGTACGCTTGCTAAAGTCGAGAGGAGATAATCTTTGGTGCATGCACATAAATGCGAATGTAAAACTTAACGAGAACTGGATTTATATTACCAGAGACAAGCCATTTTTAAAATCACAAAGATAAAAGTTGCGTTGCCACAGATCTTAAATTTCGTGACCGAACACGCAAATTTTAATTACAATACCCGATCCCTGATTTTACGTTTCAATTACGTATGTACGCTGCTTTAAATTCGATAGTAGATAAAGTTTAGTAACACATAAATGCGAACGTAAAACTTAACAAGAACTGGATTTATATTACCACTGGCAAGCCATTTTTAAAACCATAAAGATGAAAGTTTAAAACCATCAAATTTTAAAATTTGTGACTGAACACGCAATTATTACTTCGCTTTTAAATCAAATAAATTAATAACATGGTCGGAATCAACAAAGGGTTAGGCAGAAGAAAGAAGCAGGCAGCTTTTTAACCACTCATTAATAAAATTGAGCTGGGTTAGATAGAAAAATATGAAAAAAAATCAGCTAGCTCACTACCTAGACAACCAAAACCCGAACACATCTAATACACCATTAGTCGTCTTTCACGACATGCTAGACAAGGAAAACAGTCGGCACATTATTTTGAGTCCCAGATCAACATGGGACTCATATGTCAAATTACAAATAACAACGTACCACAATTTATGATTAACAAGACAAGCTGCGGTTAAAATGACGACAAAATATCGCCTAATTAGGAACGACGATTTATTTGAATCGTGCCTATTAATTAACATCGTTACGTATCGCGGTGGCGCATTAATCCAAGACGAAGCGAATAAGACTCATCTAATGCAGTAATCAGGGCGGAGGCAACTCATTTGTCACCTGAGTGCGGCTCTGGATTGAAACGTCTCCTTGTGTCGCGTTTCAATTACCTACACCCCACGAGCTCGATCGCAAAACCTCTGAAAATTCATTCAGATGTCATGTTTATCGCGTTATTTTAATATAATAATTTAATAAATGTATTAATTTTAACATAACAGTTCTTATGTACGAATAATGCAAGTCAACATGACCATGTGATTATAAATCGTAATTTACAAGCATAATGATTTGGTTTATCGAGTAACAGTATATTTGTGATTTCTGGGAGTGAAATAATGCATATATTTACTAGATATGTAATATTAGGACTAATTCGGTAGTAATTTTCCGATAACCAAGGCAATATTCACATTTAAATAACTACCTAGTACCTTTTTAAATAGGTGTAACTTTTTAAATAGTCCGGTCATCGTGTGTGGCAATAATAATAAGGAAATCATCTGAATGTTTTTAATTAATATCGTCGGAGAAGGACGATATTAATTAAGAGACTTGTCGTACTACGTATTAGTCTAAGATACAGTAAATAGGACTCATCTGGCGGTAATCAGAGCGTTGGGGCGGGCCATTTGTCACGCGCTCAGCCGTCGCGTCGCTGGCTGAGACGCGCGACGAGCCACTGTGTCGCCGTTTCAATTATAATTACAAGAGGGTTAACCTTCGAGCTAGGTATTTTATTTGAATAATGAATTTAAGATAGTGTAATAGTAATTTATTTGGAATGATTACAGAAAACAAGTAAACTCAGATTATAGTTGAGTCATACACTGACAAGATAAGAATTAAGTATTTAATATTAGTTCTTTAGGATAAGCAACGGAAAATCAGAAACAGCAACGAAGCTTAATTCAAAGATATTAATTAAGAGTCTTATCGTCCGATGTATCAGTCTTAGATACAGTAAATAAGACTCATCTGGCAGTAATCAGAGCGCAGGCGGGCCATTTGTCACGCGCTCAGCCGTCGCGTCGCTGGCTGAGACGCGCCGGGATCGCGCCGACGAGCCACTGTCGGCGTTTCAATTACGAATGTTTCTATACCAACAAGAGGGTGAATTTTTGAGTTTCTTTATATGAATAATGTTTTTTTTTAAGTGGTGTATTTGTACTTTATCCAGATTTATTAAAATATTGATGAATTTAAGATTATAGTGTACCACTTTGTCGGTTCAAAAACGTTTCTATACAGATGAGTGGGTGAAGCTTATTCATAATCATAAACCGTAATATGAGTATTGTAGTTATGAATATCAAACATGTTGCGTAATTTAGGGCCGATTATTTTATGGTCAGATAAGAATTAACCGACTGATAAAGTATAAAGTCACCAATTTGCGGATGTCATACGGTATTTCACTGTGGAAACAGGCAATGACATTTTACAGTCATCCGGATTGTGATTTATTCGATTGTCTTCTTTTATCTAAAGGCAGATGTCACTTTACGACGTATCGTAACTGCGCAGATCTTCAGTAACTAAGGTTAGACTTACACACATATGGTCATGAAATATAATTTCATACCTACATTCAGTCTCTAAGAATACACGGACGACGATTTTATGTTAATAAAGCGCTTTATCCTCCAAGTCATCACGTAGTTTACTTTCATATTGTTATCTTTATTGTACAAGGGGGAAATCTATGTCCTTTATATCTGGATACTAGTATTAGACAGTCAGACTTTATTAGACAATACTGAATGTTATCATAAATACTACGTAGCGGAGATGGAATATAAAGGAAGGTATTCATAACTTGAGTACAGATATTTATATTTACCATGTTTATTGCAGGTTAAGACTATAAAAACTTTTAAACCTACTTAATATTATACGGATAAAACACACTAGATTTCCCCAGAGGATAAAAAAAAAGCTTAGATTCTATAGATAACCCTCATAGCGCTATAAACATATTTTCAAAGTCAAACAATCGCAAATCAGCCCAAATAAACAGTCCCACGCCGATGGCTCTACTAATAATGTATACGTGACTCAAGAAGATATAGCGGCTTGTGTTGCCACATAAATCTATACCCTTATCGCCTAAAATAAATACAAATACAAACACAAACTAAGTTCATGGTTTTATCCGCAACATTCGCGAGCGCGTAGGGTTAGCGACTTAGATAACCGCTTAGCCATTAAGGCTAGTTCGGACTGGGCTAGTATTTTAATCAAGCAGCAAGTAATTTATAGCGAACTTGCCTTTAATGAGTTTTAGTCACTTACGAGTATAGGGGCTGTCAAAACGATAACTAAACGATATAGTCAGCAACTTTTACACTTGTGAATTACTAGCTTCTGCCCGCGGCTTTGCTCGCGTGGTACATCGATAAATCATAGCCTATATGTTATTTGGGTCTATAAGCTATATTATTGTAAAGTTTTATTAAAATCCATTCAGTTGTTTTGCGTAAAAGAGTAACAAACAGCCATCCATACTTACAAACTTTCGCGTTTATAATATTAGTAGAGATTAAGTCAAATTGACACACGGTTAATGGTGGTATGTATAAAATATGTTACATGTCTGACATTTAAAGCATATGTTTAATAATGGATGCCATAAAAAGGCCTTATACAGAGTCCCTTAAAAGCTTCCTTAATCTATAACATAAAGTATTCTAGGAAAACAATTTTTGTTCCAAATTTATTCAGTTTACAACATACCCTAAAAATTTCAATATGATTTATAAAACAAATTTTTATTCAATGGATAACCGTCAATATTTTTCATCTATAATATTAGTATGGATAAACTTTGTCCGCTGTACAATACCATAAGGAAAAAACCTTGCTTTTATGCAAAATTTTGTACTTATCAGCTTCCTTAATTAACTGTTAATAACCGACCTAATTTGGGGAGTCGGAACAGCCAACCCTAGTGACCGTTAGCGCAACAAAATAAGGAAAACTGGGGAATAACTCACAGCAGGCCGAGTGAGTGAAAGGTAGGGCTGCTGCTATGTAAATACGAAAATAATTCTCGTTTTCCCCTCACTTCTCACAAGAAACCCCTCGTCAATTCGACAGCTGATAATAATGCTAGTAGCATAAATAATTATATTATTGTATATTTATTATGATGACGGTATCAAGATGTATTATAGATTAATAGCGGATATTTTGAAAGTCAGAAATTTCAAAAATTAACATAACAATAAAGTTAAGTACACATGAGCTTGAGAACATCAATTGGTATTTAACTTATGAAAGAGATGTGGGTGTTTTGAAATATTTTAATGTAACGTGTTATATTTTGAGTTATTGAAAAACAACGTTCGTTAATTTTTGATGGATACATTTTTTAAAAGATATGGCACAAAATCTCTACAATTCTTACTCAACTTAAAATTTGTTTCGCTTCAGAATTCACAAAATACCAATTTTATTTCGATAAAGAAAGATAGATAGTGAAATGTTATAAAAAACAAAAATAAGTGTTCCTTATTTGTTTAATTTTTTTCCGCCCTTTAAAACCCCTTAGCAAAAAAATTATACGTTGCCCTACATTGACCTGAAACACTTCGCTTAAAACGTACACTATATCCATTAACCCTAAAGGGACAACTTAATAATATTTCACTTCTGCTGACTAACGTAAGTATGGTTAACCTATTTGAATTCTAGGTTACCACCGCTCGTAAATTATGTCTGAGATTTTCGTACAGAAATTGAAAGCGCTAAGTCTGAATTGTACTGGGTCTAGAATTAAAATGCCTAAAAATCTATGTCAATAAAATGTAGTGTGTGCGTACGACCTTTGTATTTCTTGTCCTTTACACAGACACATATAAAAATGTCTGTCTTATAGCCTTTGATACTTCTTTTATGTTTTGTTTGTAAAAAGAAATCGTTTTCTATGTTCGCTACAAGGAATATATTCCATGTCAGTCAAAACTACTGTTAGTAGATCCCAGATCGCCATAGAACACTGGTTGTTATACACACAAATGTTGCAAAAATGTTCCAAAGTCATTCACTATGCATTAAGAGGATTATTACTGACACGCTTGCCCTGCAGCCTTATGAAACCGATATGTCCGTCAAACAGGACGCGAGTCAGCCCTATTCGGCGAATTTGTTTCCGCCATTCTCTTCGCCAGCGACAATGGCGGAGTCATTTGCTGAATCAGAAAAACCGCTGTCGTGTGCCGGATACAGCGTTTAGTATACAGATTAGGCGTTTTTGCAGATAAATATGCAGGGGAGAGATAACGGGATCGTATCATTACGGAATGTAGAGATTAGCGAGAAATACGATGTTTATCAGTGTTTTCGAGAGGGGTTACTGATTAGTGTGAAAATGCCAATGAATAACATCCCATCCACATCTATTTCAGTTTCTTTAAAGCCACAGAAAAAAGTGATTTACATATTGCAGTAACTCAAAATCAGAATTGTTTCTGTTTTAGAAGGAATTTTCTTTCTTCTTAGGTTTAGTAAAAAAAATTTCGAATCAATATTTTGTTTTAACCACAGGTTTCGCCCATGATTTTATTTTATAAAACGATTGCTTTCAAATGTTTGTCTCAGCTATCACCAAAATACGTCAGGCCCGATATTAGAAATTCTTGGAGAAAGTTCACCCGGGGTCGAGGATCACGATTCTCATTAAAACTTCGTAACTTGTACGTTACAGTTTGAGTCAAATTATATTTTTCCAAAGACGGTTCGCGTTCTGCATACACATTCACACAGGAAAAAGATTTACATTCATCAATAGCATACACGTAATATATTATAAAAAGTCGTAGCATGCAATTTTGTCATACAAAATTGAAAAAATAAAATCACATGATTTAGTAAAAGCGGCTTAAAATAGGCAGCCAATTTTAGTTTTATTTAGGTAATTAAAAATAATAAAATATAGTAAAATGACATAATTTAGAAATTTTATTGAAATAAAATATATATTTTAGAAATTTAACTTATTTTTCTCAGAAAACAATAGCGTTATCCTTGTGTTACATTGCTATCTGTAATTAATTACATTCCTAAACAGGTTTACCGTTTAGTAAATACGACACGACTATATGTCTCTGTATCCGTCTATAAATATAACGCTGTCATTAAACGTTCTATGCTCCGATCTCTTATTTACTGTTCCCCTAGTTTAGGTCACCTAAATATTAGTGTAATACTCGTTTCCATTTCCTTAAACGGTTAGTTTTAAAATGTAATATGCAGGCACTGTTTGAAATTCCCACGTTGTCACACCCGGCTCTACAAGCGATTACCGCACTCGGGTCGGTACCCCCCCCTCTCCCCAAATTATGCACCTTATGACTCCATGATGTCGGCGACAAAGTTCCGCGTAATTTTACTAGTTAACGTTTCCTTCACGACATCATTTATTAATGAAGACTGTGTACCGGCTCTCAAGTTTAATGAGTTGAGCTTGAAGAAACAGACTTACGTTGTTTCCAAATCCTGATGGGTGAATAATTATAGTCTGAAAGGAATTCGAAAGTGTGTGATTAAAAATATAATAGTTGGACGAAATACTACTAAATGGATTTTGAAGAATACAGTAGAATTTGTACGCCAATACACGTCATAATAACTTGTAATAAGAAACCTAAATCATCATTGCTTATTACTAAGTTGTTCTCATTACAGTGAATCATATTGCTATAGTTTACATAAAGCTTGGCAGAGTAGTATAAATAAATTTCGAACTATAGACGTCACACTCAGTCTCTGAACGAAAACTAATCTATAGGAAAATAAAATACTTAAATAACTATGAAAATTTGATTAAAATTACTTTTATATCGTCTAAATAAAGTTGACAAAAAATACAAGCTGTTTTGAAGAAAAAAAAAATTTGATTCTTTGCTAACATTACAGTACCTAATTCAGCAACGGGGATATCAAAATTTACCCTGAATTGGTAATTCGGCTTCAATATTAAATTGGTAAAATGCCCTTAGAAACGATTTTAACGCCCACTCAAACTTCTACGCCCGATTATAATCGTTTGTTAAACTAGAATTCAATATAATATTGTTCGGAGTTTATATAGATTTCTCTGGAACTGAATTTCGTGTAGAATTGGTAAGTTTTGTATTCTTACTGGCAAACTGCCCGATCTATATATGTAGAAGCACTTACATTTGTTAGATAACATTTATGTAAGAGAGTAATATTGTTAAACACGACTTTGGATTTGCGACTATATCTATATTTAACGGATACTAAGAATCCTTTATTAGATTTGTATTATTCAACCGTTAATACTTCTCCAGACTATAAACGTAATGTTAATCCTACTAATATTATAAACGCGAAAGTTTGTGAGGATGTATGGATGTTTGTTACTCTTTCACGCAAAAACTACTAAATGGATTTTAATGAAACTTTACAATAATGTAGCTGATACACCCGAATAACATATAGGCTATGTTTTATCGATGTACAACGCAAGCAAAGCCGCGGGCAGAAGCTAGTGATATCAGAAAATAATATTAGATTAGTAGGGAGTACAAAAAGTTGCAAGTATCTATTGTAGTAATTAGAAATCACTATGTGGCTAACAAACACATCTATCATCATTCGTTGTTTACAATAGTGTTGTGAAAATCAGTTTTCAATAATACATTTCGAGCGTTAAAAGATTGAAAAATTACTTTATATCTAGTAGGTACTAGCTGACCCTGCGCACTTCGTAACGCCCCGTTCTAGGATTTTCAATACCCATTTTTTTTTATTTACCCCTCAACGTTTTTATTTTTTTCTTTCATAAGAACCTTCACTTGACAATAACTAACACAACTACAAAAGAATTAGCGAAATCGGTTAAGCTGGTCTCGAGATTTGCGCTTAGCGACACGTTCAGCGATTCATTTTTATATTATAGATTAGTTACAAAGGAATAAGTTAAACAAACATACCCACATGACATCAATATAATACATACATTATCTTCACGCCCGCAATCCCCGAACAATCCCCGAAGTAGGCAGAGCCCAAGGAGCAATAAACTCCTTAAACTTGCCAAAATCGGGTTTTCAGATGAAAAGTAAAAAAAAATGTATTGACTAGTTGCTAGCTCGTCGTCCACATAATCACAGACCCAACACCAATACAGCACTGGTAGTGTATACAGTCGCCTTTTACGACATGCTACGCAACACAGTTGGTACATTCATTTCAAGTCCCAGACCAGCATGAGACAGGGTAGGAGGGCAGTATTATTACTAAAGGGGAATATTATTAAAACTATTCCGGTATGGAGACATAGTAAAGATTTGTGTCATTGTGCGGGTACGACCTCGCTAAGTGAGCCTTGCGGGTCGCGAGGACCGAGCGCCCTCAGCTCACGAGTGGTGCAAGAGGGCCGTATCAAATTACTAAGGGAACAAGTGCCTCCTAAGGAGGGAATCTTGACTGAATACACAGGAAGATGGAGGCATTTTATTCTGGGCATACTGGGTTTTTCTGTATCTATTTTTAACTGTTTTAAATATGTTCAGCAAAACCTAGTGTGCGAGAGAGTGGGAGTAGCGATTAGAGATATAGACTTATCGAAAATGATGTAATGTTCGCTATGGTTTAGATTCAGATGGGTGACTAAATTGATCACTGCTTTTATTTTTGCCTAAGCGACAACTTTTTTAGATTATCTTGAAATAAAAAAAAAGATCCAAAAATATTGTATTCTTGTCCTAGCTCGCAAATCGTCACTTAAAATCGCATGTGGCTTGTTTGTTAAGCCGTGGTACATACGACAGTCTTTAACAAAACGAAGTCTATGCGGGCAATGAAGAGGGCGAAAGCTATAGTACTTAAAAACCTTATTGGAGATCATTAATGCTGCTCAGGCGAAGGTGGGAAAATCGCTAGTTCACATGATTCCTTATTACTGTATCCGGCGGATCTTTAAATAGCATTGCATGCTAGGCCACGCTAATAAACCGATTGATTACTGGCGACGCAAGCAACTCGGTAATTGCTGTTGACTCGATCGAAATAACTGACTCGACGTTGAAACTGTATGCGGCGTTTTGCTCACTTTCCGCTCGCAATTATATTGGAAGCGGCGTTTTGCTTACGACTTTTGATTAAGTTAAATTGATATCTTACCGCATTTAATTGTAGTTAGGTATAGAAACTTTTTGTTTATTATTCCTAAAACATCTGAATTCAATTAAAAGGAATTATTTTGGTGGAACTATCCAGTCATAAAGATATGTATTTCAAGAAAAAGTTTTAAGAGCCACGTTAAAACCGCATTGGCATCTTAACCCCGAAGGCCCGTACTCCGGAGATTCACAGCGTTTCTGAACGGTGAGTTGAATCCACAACAAAACCTTCTTCAGAAGGTCAGCAACGTGCGATTGGCAGCCCCCGTGAAGCAAGCGCCTATAGACAACGATAAATAACCCTTCACCATAAGGGCGGTTATACGCTTTGCTACCTAGCTAAAAAAAAATCAAAGACTTCTGTTGCCTTAAAACCATTGCTTTCCTTACTAACTTACTCTAATAAAGTAATCAGATTACTGACGTCGCAGGCAATCGGCTCAGTAATTGCTATTGACTCTCGTCCGTGCAACATGCCCGAGTTCGACTGGATGCGACGTCTGCTCACTTCCCGCTCGCAATTATACGGAAACGTGAGCAATTTGCTCTAGACATCTGATGAAGAATCTGGCTTTATTGCTTTTGGGAGGTTTAAGTTCCGACGGGTTAGATTCAAACTGAAGGTAATCACTGCATTCGCATCGTCCGTTAATTTGTGCGAAAAGAGTAAGAGGTATTGACATAAAGTCCCTTAAGTAACAGTCGCATAAGTAAAAAAAAGCATTTGCATCACTTAAATAGTCTACTTTATTATAGACATAAATATACATAACATCACGCCCATAATCCCCGAAGGGGTTGGCAGAGTAAATTAAATGAAATGAAATGATCTTTATTTATATAGGCAAAAAGCACTTATAAATCGTCAGAACAAAATAGATATAAATATAAACCGGTTCAAACAGCAGATTCTACCGAGAAGAAACCGGCAAGAAACTCGATAGTTACTCTTTTAAATGCCAAGTCTTAATAGCTATTATGTAGTTACAATATTTTTTTGTCAATTTAAATCTATCAGTACATACGAACAGGGGCACCAAGTTCCTAACTACAACAAAAAGTTAACCACATTCGGCCAAAAACAAATAATACAGATGTAATAAAATGTTACTTAGATGCGAACGTCAATCCGTATTACATTATCATTCTAAAATTCTAAATTAATTTATATTATAATAACCCGACTATTATTTTTTACCTGACCGTCCAAAAATCAGCAGTGACTTACATGCATTTGTATGTCATGTAAAATTGAGAACCATATGGCTTCACTTTTGTTATAAATAATAAAGTTTCTATTATACCAAGTAATGAATAGGTAATAACCGCTGGCGACAAAGCTGAAATCAATACACGTGAACGAAGCTTCCTGATGTGTCAGCCTATCGTTCTGTTCTGTTGGGTATATAAATTTCCAATGTTTAATGAACCTGAACCATTCACAATAAAATTATTACAATTATAAGTAACAAAACTACAATTAATTTATCATTATCATCACAATATCACGCCCATAATCCCCGAAGGCGTAGGCAGCGTCAAAGGGGGCAGCAGTCTTTATATCCTACTATAAATAACTACACCATTCCTACTAATTGAAAATACGAAAGTGTGTTCGTTTGTAACACTTTTGCGTCCTAACTTTATTCTTTTATCATCATGCCATGCGTACCTAATATCAGGAGCCCAGAAAAGTATACGGGGTATTTTTCATCTTGAAAAAAGTACTGGTTTCGGTTGATATAGAAATAGTTTCAAGATAATCAATGGATTCTTAACAGGTCCACTTGTATAGAAGTTTATACTGATTCTAAAATAATGAAGTATTTTGTTACATAATGAATTAAATTTATTATAAATAACAAAATATGTTAACGTATACCTAATATTGTTTGGGGAAGCACAATTATACAACAATTTACCTAACGATATAAGGAAAGCGACTCATTTAAATTGAATGTATAGGAAAAAATACTAGAATCTAATATTAAACATTTGTAATAAATAGTGCAATGTATTTGTACTAAATAAGCGTATAAACTCATTTTAAGTAAACTCTGTTCTTTATGAGTAAATAAATGTCTCTTTGATCCTATATAATAACAAACATTCCTTTTGTTAGAATGTGGTTTAAATAATCTACCACTTCTTAACTACGCCTACCCTTCGGGAATTGCAGGCAAGTTGGTATGTATGTAAAGTTTAAAGATCTCACTGAACATACGACAACGTGTCTGTATCAGACGGTGTTCCACAAGCAGGTCGCGGGCAATAGCTAGTTCATAACACATGTAGAGAACAGTTCGTAAGGTCGTCGCCTCACAGAATAGTAATGCAAATGGGGGGTAGATCTGTCACGAATGTCCTCGGAGCGCGTCTTATGAAGCCGGCAGATTTACGAGCGCGCTTCTCTTTACAGCGGGATCTGCAAGTTTCGCCGTTTCGCGTGTGATCGTGGAATAGAACTTGATGAAATTCGGTGGAAACATTGTTTATATATGAAATCATCTTTAGTATGGAAAATAAAATCCAAAATAATATGCATATTATCACGCCCGAACTCCGAAAAGGTAGACAGAGTCCAAAAAGCATCCTAAATCTCAATAAAGACTTTTTTCGTAACTGAATCGACACATAAATATCAAATTTACATTTTTTTTTTTTATATTTAAAAAGAGCGACAAAAATATGATTCGTAAGACCACCAAATACTAAGCATGTGACGGATTTGCTTAATTTCAAGAAGCGCTCATATCGGTAAAACCAAAATGATTGATGGAACAAAATGTCGAACGGCGAAGTTATAAATTGAGATATTTGTAGAGTGCTATTTAAAATGTTATATTAATGTAATATCCGTGTGTTCCATTAATATACACATACATACATAACATCACGCCCATAATCCCCGAAGGGGTAGGCAGAGTCAAAGGGGCAGCATGCCCCTTCAACCACATTCAGCCAAAAATAAAGCCGGGCTGGGTTAGATGGAAATTTGTGAAAAAGCAGTGACAAGCGGCTAACCTGCTGCCTACACAATCACAAACCCAAAACCCGATATACCATTAGCAAGAACCACAGTTGGCATATTCTGCTAGTATTATAGAACCGTACATACATAACACCGTACGCTTGTATGTTAATACATCATGTTTCAAAAGCGCTTCAGAATGCTTCATACTGATGACACATCAGATCCGTGAACGTCTCGCACAAAAAGCCAGCTTAGGAGATTGAGAGATTTACGAGCGAGCAATTTGAATTTAATGTCACGTGCGTTACGACTGCAATTAGAAGCTTGCAGATTATGGCTCAAGTAGTCAAATATAAGAGTTAGAATTCTAGTGCTTTGAGCTTTGACAATAAAATAGAATGCGGTTTGAATGCCAGTCATGCCTTCTGTAAACTAGGGCTTGTTAGGTTTATATAAAATAATGAATATATATTCTCACAAAGAAATTACATTTGAATATAAAGTTATTTAAATAGTCCGGTAGTCAATCACAGCATAGGTGACACAAATAACTTGATAAGTATTATAAGTACACTTAATAAAATTTTTCACATTTGAGATTACTCTCGAATGTGGAAATTTTCTTATTTTGTACATATGATAATTTAAAGCAGCTATCCCCGCTAGGGAAGTGGCGTGAAGTTTAGTTAGTTAGTTATATTCAGGAAAAACCAAGATCTATATTCTAGTACAGGAGTATTTAGAAGTGCGAATGTAACTCTGTATACCTGTCTGTTACGTGAAGACTGAGACATAAACTATTTAGTGATGAAATTTGGTATACCAAAGGTTTAATCCCAAAAAGGACATAAATGGATTAATATTTGACTGGCCCGTTGACCGCGGGGTCGCGGGTTCGAATCCCGCAAGGGCAATTGTTTCGTATGATGAACATGGACATTTGTACTCGAGAATGTTTATAAACGTATTTAAGAATGTCTATCCGTTCGCCTAGTATCCATAGTACAAGCATAAGCTTAGTTTGGATTAATTCTTAAGGCTTTTCGCTTCTCGGCTTTCATCGGCATTTAGAATAGTACGGGCCTAAGCCAAGTATTTATTCTTTTATATATTAAGAATGAGTGTGATATGTCGTGATTCAATTTGTTATGTAGATCTAATTTATTTTAATTATATGTAGCTATATATTATTATTATTATTAATATGCCTGATGCTACATTATTAATATCATCTAGAAAAATTAATAGATTTCGCACGCAAGATAAAGTTTTTGTACTAGACAGGTCTCGGGAAAACTCGTGGGAAAACTCTACTAGTACCATAAACATTACTAGTATGATGTATGTACCTACGTTGTATGTAAGTTAACTTAAGTGTAAGTTTGACCTACATTTAATATCTATTTAATCACATGTAGGTATTGTTGATATAATGCGATTAATAAACTTGTATTCATCCAAGTAACATGTAATTTTTGTATTCCAATCCGTTCCTCATACTAGACAGACAAGGCATTATTAAATTAAATTAGTATGAAGATTTGGCTGTCAGTATTACAAAAATGCGCTACTCTTATATGCAAGATAAAAAGCCATCGCAATATGCTGGTGAATTTGAAGGGAGCTCAGGCGACAAAAACAATGAAATACATGTCTTCCGCAGATAATGTGAGCCCCGTTATGAGATCTGAAGATTTACGAGCCAGGCGTTCAAGGAGATTCGAAAGATCAATGGTAGGTACATATTTTACGATTAGAATTAAGAGTCTCATGGTTAATGATCCTTCTGCCACAGACAAGGTTCTTATTCATGCATGTTCTATTCAGGGTACATTAAGACCGACATACATACATACACAACATCACGCCCGTAATCCCCAAAGGGGTAGAAGAGTTAAACGGGCAGCAAGCCCCTATAACCACAATTAGCCAAAATTGAAACTAGGCTGGGTTAGATGTTTAGTGACTAGCTCGTCGCCTACACAATCACATATCCAAAATCTGGTATAACATTAGCCGCCTTTTACGACATGCTAGGCAAGGAACAAAGTTGGCACATTATTTTTAAGTCACAGATCAACATGGGACTCAAACTGACAGGTCGTTATTGATCATACCTCGGATTTTGAAGATCGAAGTCTGGATTTATATACCAGTAAATTAAAATATCGTGAACATGCGGAAATACATGACTAAGTTTGCATGGCTTGACTGATTCCTAAAGATTAAAAAACATTCATGAATGTAACTCTTCAAAGATTAGCCTACCTAACATTACCGACATCATTAACAAATTAGTATATGATATTAGGATTGGTGTATAAGGTATAAAATCTATTACCTAGTTTCTACTAATAATCTCAAAATATAAACTTTAAACAGACACCACAAAATAAATATTAAAATGTTGACACGAGAACAGTAAGGGTGAGAAAGAAAAAGCCGACCAAATTATTATTAAATCCCTTTTCAGGAGTCTTAGATAATAACTTTCTCATCACAGAGATGAAATCCAAACAACTTCGTCTGTAGATACTGGGGATAGCACGCACGACTTCTTCTTATACAGGGTGGCTGAAAACAAACCTACTTTTATACAGAGATTTCAACAATTTTATTATTTATTTGTTTTCTAAACAATAAGAAGTATCATCATGATGTTTCACTACCATTATTTCTATAATTATAAAGTAGTACTTCAGTATAAGTACTTAAGTTAGTTTTATTTAAAGTTTAAGTATTAAGAGTGGCTGTTGAAGAAATCGTATCATTTATTAAATATTTATTAGGTGTATAAAAAGGCATGTTTGTTAAATATTAGGCACAAGAATGACAGACAGTCAGACTTTAGTCGCTTAAACTACATATACAAATTAAGTAAAATTTTGTCCATAAAAACAGTATTCTATGGATCTTGATCTTTAAGACACTGTTTCGTGAGCGTATTTCCTTTAAAGCTAACAGTATATCTACAAAATAATTTAATGTTACTTTTCCAACCACCCTGTATAAAGTCATTTGAATTTCGCCTACTCGACTCCGTCTATACCGCAAAGTAAAGGTTTGAGTAGATGCTAATACATCAAAAAGAATCCGTCTAAATTCCACCGGACGAAAGCTTATTTTGCTCATTCAGAAGTTGTGGGCCACTTTACATACGTAAGCTTCACCTTTGGCTATACATATTTTATTCCACGCTCCACGTGTGTTTGAGTTCAATGAAATAAAAGATTTGGTTATGCTAATGAAAGAACGTTTTCAAATCGGTTTATGTTATGGAAATCTGATTGAAAACCACTTAACATTTCACCCACAATATTCTTACTTTGAAAGTAAATTTGGAAAGCACACATACATAAAGAATATATCTGCAATATATTCTTTATGTATGTGCTTTCCTAAGTTCAAAGGATTCCAGCCTCAAATTGGATTTCAGCCAGTAATATTCCGCAATAGTCAACGCTTGCCATTTCAGAATTACAAATTACCTCTTGCTTTATTATGACAAACCTTTACTAGTATGTAAATAAGATCCAGCCACGGAATTTTGATCTGAAAATTTGCTTTAAGTAGTTAAAACAAATAAAATTGTTCAAAACAAATAATTTGTACAATTATCATTAATTTTTGGTATGGCTTGAGAACTGCTCCTTGGCGCACTCCGGTTTCGCGTTTAAATCTGAGTTGATAATATGCAACAGATCAGATATTTTTATTCGTGCATCTTTTAAATGAAATTTACTATACGAATTCATAAAATGGCTTCAATCATTTCGATTTTCTTCTGACATGTAATCAGTGGCATACAATCAAAAGCTTTTAATATTTCCATGAATGAAATCTACTGCGTTTTACATCATACAGAATATTCGCTGCCCCTTTGCTGATAGGACTAACCTCATAGTAGGTATTTTCAAAGCAATGTTCGTATCATGAAAATTACAAAGTTCTTTATTCTCTTCTAAGTATCACAAATGATATAACATTTCATATGTAAAGTCCGACAGTGAAACTTTTATTCGCCCACAAGCTAAACCGCATTTTTAATTACATCTCGACCTCGCCAGAGTTCTAGATGTGAACATTCTCAGATAAGTAAATTCATATTGACATGTCAGAAGTTCGGAACTAAACAAGTACCAGATGAAGTTGGCAACTCAAACAACAGTTGTAGTTCGCAACTAGTTGTGGTTAACGACGGACGAGAACAGGTTAATGAGACGACTGGCGATCCACGTGTGCTAGATGATTGCTCTGCGCAATTCTGGATTCTGAGTAAAGCTTGCCATTCAGGTAACATTATTAGTGTGATGTTTTCTAATTAGAAAATAGTGAATAGTGTTTGGTTAGTAAATAAAATAAAATTATACTAAGCGAGTCAACAGTAGTTGACACGTTTTGATTCAAGTAAGTGATTTAAATTAGTAGTAATAATTAGTGTCGTGCTTAATTAAAAGTAATATTGATTATTACTTTACGGCACAGATTATTATATAAATCAACATTTCTCTTAGATTTATAGTTATATAACTTTAACTTCTTATTTTCATTCCTAGAAAATCGTTTTTGTTGATTTCCTTTAATCTCCTATTCATACTATCCTCTGATATCAGTTATTCTTGAATCAACAACATGTTTCACTGGTATTTTATAAATATTTTAATTAATCTTCTTCCATCTTGGTACTAATAAATGCCTCCCTCATGCGCAGAGAGACTAGTTTCAAATTTCCTTCATTTACGAAGATCTCGGTACGTGATCAGAGTGATAGCTAGACATTAACTTCATCCGCACAGAAAATACTTTCATTAGCGAATCATCAAAAGTTTTCCCTCTGGTTGCCAGTTGCAACATCGAGAGTGGAACCTACTACGCCACCGCGATGTCTGATGTATCCATATTACTTTGCTGTGCCCGCAGTTACACCCACGGTCATGGTTAGTGTTATAAAGCCTATAGACTATATAGCCTTCCTCGATAAGTGAACTATAATAGAACACAAAATATTTTTTTTAATTCTGACCAGTATTCCTGAGATTAGCGCTTCAACTAAACAAACAAAGAAACTCTTCAGCTTTATAATTTATATATACGTAAGTGTAGATTCAGCCGAATGTGGGAATAGAAATTGCGTTTTTGTATTGGAACCAAAGTCAACACTGATGCTATCAATGTCCAGTTTAATCGCAACCAGCTCCAAACAAAAGACGATGAAAGTAAATCTTAATGAGACATGTCAAGAAAAGATGGATTATACAAGCTATATTGAAAATGTTCCGTCGGGGAAATTGAAAATAGCTTAACCAACCTAATAAACTTCGAGTTCTTGGATAGTTTTATCTGAAAATCTTTTACTTTATCTCGCTTGCTTTCTTTTAGGTTTCTCCTCGAGATTCTTATAAAATTCACTGAAGTGGTCCCTTATTGGAACAGGATTAGACTTAAGTGGATTAAAGTGCCCGATGACGTAAATATACTTTCAATTAGATAATTTGATCGAACAATCTGGTTCGAACAAGAGCTGATTTGCAATCGTTTGATAATCGCAATAGTTGAACTGGGAAATAAAGACACACCAATAGACCTTTTCCCAGATTTCTCATGTTATTCTGGGATTCAATAATAATGTACCAACTTCCTCGCATAGTATATTGTAGAAGGGATAATGGTGTATTGAGTGTTGGGTTGTGATTATGTAGACGACGAGCTAGCTACATGTTGGAATTGTAACTTCATAAAATTAATGTAAGTATCTATTAAATTTTGCGTCAAGCAATATCATGACACGTATAAATTCTGAACAGCATATTAAATATAGCCTTTTGAAAATTACGCCCCACAAATGTTCTAAACATTTCTGGTACGTATTAATGTCAATCAACTAACGTTGCTTTGTTTGTTCCAGCCCGCATTTTACAGTATATTTTCAAGATAAGATAACCATCACAGTCACGACTTCACTTCAACTTGCCCTAAGCAACAGTGTATAGAAACAAATTAATAGCTAAAATAACAGTATTCCTTGATTATGCCCGCATTTTCGAAAAAAAAAAACTCGCCAGGGCTACCAACTTTCCCGTGTGGGACCACGCAACGCCGCAAACCTTTCAAAATTAAATCCACTGTCCCTTTGATGTGACGTATAAGCCACACGCGGGCATACTTTCAGGCATCTCTATCAAGGGATATCGTGCAATATTACGAGAGAGATAAAGTTGAAAGTCGAATAAGCGATGCTGGGAAATATTTGTTCGGAGTGCTGTGACATCTGAACGAGCAGTGGGAGCTCAATGGGTATACACACGCCTCAAATGCGAGGAGTTTTGGTTCTGACCTGAGCGCTTATTTTTGGATTTTGTTTAAAAATATAATTTAATATGGTGTTGAGGAATAACAGCCTCAAAGTCAACCTGTAAGTTCAAAATAAGAGATGTGTACCAAGATCCAATTTAGGCAAATTGGATCATGGTTACAAATTTCCCCTTGTGTATTACAAGCAAAAGAATCCTTCATCAAATATATGTCCAACTGTACGGCCTGATTAAAGCCGTTCAGAGGACAAAGTGATAACGTCCACTCAAGAGGAAACCAGTGTACGCGATAAATGCCTTCCGTTCAACTTATATAAACCAGTAAAGACTTACTCCCATAGCAAAAGAGTGCATATTCCATCAGCAACCTCCAAACTAGCAGATGCAAAAATATTTACCCTGCGACTAAATAAATACTGATATAATATTCAGTCCATCGTATGTATACTGGAGTAGTAGTTGGAAACTGTATGCGCTTTGCGTCTTGAGACCGTGATTATAGCTTATTGACTTTGCAAATAGACTATAAGTGTATTTTACTATAGTTGAATGTAGTATTAGCCATTCATATACGAGTATAACATAAGTTAAGTATAAGAAATAATTTTCCACGAAAAAGCAATGTATAGCCCCATTGAGCATTTAACCAATAGGACGGTATTTGATTTAGTTTTTATGAACTGCTACATTTTTGTACTAATAGCATGTCTGGTCAGTCACATACATTTTAGATTTCGTATAGACTTGACACAGACAGATGTCGCTACAGGCATTATTTAGACTGATTAAGAGATAAAACCGAATAAAAACGTTATTATTTCACTTTTAAAAAATGATTTTTTCATAAAATAAGGTTTTTACCTAATTTTTTAGATGAATTTATTAAATTTAGGTGAAAAACATGAATATAAAATATTATCTTCAGAAGCAAACCAAAATAATCTTTGTTTTAAAATCATGAATTTTGCACAGATGGCGTATTATTACTAAGAAACAACTAACCTGTGCTGGTAGCGCCATCTTGTATTATTCCTGACAAACAGACTAAACATTGCTGTAGTTCCAACTACTCACCACTGTCGCTGTTCTTGCGCAAGTTATAGCAGTAAGTTTTCAAGTATGGGCAGTGACCCTCTGTTGTACGTAGTATATTATTACTCTGTGCTAATAGTGACAAGCAAATATTTTCTATACGCTTGATATGTATTGTGTGGTTGTGGACTAGCCCTTGTGGTTTATTGTCTATTTAAATAGACCAAAAATGGACAACAGCAAAGTTGTATATACTTTGTTGTTGCCCCATGTTGGTCTGGGATTTAAAAAATTATGTGGCAACTGTGTCTCTTGCCTAGCATGTTGTTAAGGGCGACTAATGGTATATCGGGATTTGGGTGTGTGATTGTATAGGTAGGCGACGAGCTAGCCACTTGTCACTACTTTTTACAATTTTCCATCTAACCCAGCCCAGTTTTATTTTTGGCCGAATGTGGTTGAGGGTACTGAATGCCCTTTTGACTCTGCCTACCCCTTCGATGATTGCGGGCGTGATGTTATGTGTATGTATAACTATGTAGCAAGAATAAATACATGAGCGTGTTGTAAAATATATGGTGTGACGTTGAAACAATAATAAAAGTCATCTGTTTCTGTGCTTATTGAAGTCTTGATGTGTATGATCAATAAAAATGCAATAACTTCATCATCGATTTTTAATGAAAACAGCTGTCGCCATGACTGGGCTAGCCGATAGTCGGCAAGCATGTCAAATAATGTGATTATTCCTTCAGTTCACTATTTTAGCGAATGTGGATACCTAAACAGATATACAGACGAAATTGGAAGGATGTAGGAAACGCGAAAGGCTCAGGCTCACCTACAATTACCATATTGGTCGTGTGTTAACAGAAGGTGATATTAGGAGCCATAAGAATTGTAGAGCTTGTATAAAATAATCATGAATGTTAGAGAAGCGAGTGAGAACCGAACGCCATACACACGTATGGCGTTCGGTTCTCACTGCCTACCCCGCTCGAAAATGTCATAAAGCTAGTTAGTTAGTTATTAATTAGAAATTGATCTCCAAAATACGTACAAAAAACATATCAGCGAAATCGCACTCCATTTTTATTTTCTAAAAACTCATTTCTCGGTGTTGCCACAAAATGTTCCGCTTTTATCGTGACCAAAAACTATCCAATATTCATACGTACGCGGGAAAATAATTGGGAAAACCGCGACTATGGGTATCTGGCGAAAATGGAGCTTCGTTAGTTTTTAACGAACACCATTAAACTATAAAAAATAATGCGTGTTATAAAGCTTTATATTAAAGTAATAAAGTAAAAGCGTGAAAGATTAAGTATTTGTCATGTTTTCTTTCTAAGTAAGCATTTTCTGACAGATAACATATTTTTTTTTTTCAGGTAAGATGTTTTTGTATTGTATAAGAAAGTACAAGTTGACTTTTCGGATGGAGTTGAAGGAGGATATGCCTTATTTAGACTCGTAAACTAGACTAAAAATTAACGAATATATTTTGTATCGGAAATCATTGACCTAGTCGCTACTTCTACTTATATAATATATCATCACATAGGACTGTTGGTCTCTTGGACAAAGGCGCTGACTACGAAACCAAACCGCAGCTTCAAATCCCGGCAAGTTCATGTCATTTGTACTGGAGGCAATGTTTTTGAATGTATTGAGGTATCAATTCAATCATATATACATAGTTTGGTGCTAGAGCCAAATTGGAGTGCTAGAGTGAACCGCATGATAAATCATTAAAACGTTCATTCAACTAGGGCGCCCTTTTCCTTCACACGTTAATTCCAGGGTTACTTACAGATCCAACCCGCATCCAGCAAACAGCACCCGGGACAACTAGCCGCACGAATCCCGCAAATGGCACCGAATCCCCAAATCAACGAATAACAAATGACCGCCGGGATAGGCGGGATTAGCCGGGATAGCAGGCGTTATCGCGGCCCGGGATCCCGTCTAACATAATTTATCTACAGATCACGCAAATCCGTCTACGGATATGCCTACGAGGTATATCGTAGACAATGCGGTTGTTATAAGCGGGAGCAATTATTGAGATTGAGGTTACAAAGGAATGTTGATGCCGAAATTGTATTGCTGATTAACGTTGTTGATTGGATTTAGCTGTCTGATTCTGGTGTTGATGGAGAATATGAATATTTAATCTTAGTAGAACACTGGCAGCCTTGATACAAACAAATCGGTCGAAGTGAAACAGAGTCTGAATAATAATAAACAATTTTTTTATGTAGAATATAACCCTTATTTTATTCAAATTTACAATGACATTTCAAATTGTTGAACTACTCCTTTAATTACGAATAGTAACTTAACGGCTATCGCTACTTACGATTTTTACGATGGAGAATGTCGTGACTTGGAGACAAAATTAATTATAAAGAGACACGTTTTCTTTTTCAATTCATCAGTTTTGCTAACTCAACCGATATTATAATAAATAGGTACACAGCAACGCTGTGGTATAAAAATTAAACAAAATAAATACATCTGCAGTCATTAATAGTTCAATATCTCAGTTGTTATATTTTTGATGCACAAAGAAATACTTTCTCTCTCATTTCAAATCAAAGTGACTTTACAGATTTGTCAAATGAATGACCAGTTTTGTGACAACACCCGCAATGTCATTTGGCACTCGATACACGTCCCGAAACCGAAGTGCAAAATATATTTTTTATTTCCAACTAGCTGTGCCAGCGGTGTCACCCGCGTTTATGGTTAATATTATAAAGACTATTTCCGTCATACATGATTTCTATGTAACTTTAACCATTAAGGCTGCACACGCGACGGAATCTTAAAAAATGGAGTAACTTCTCCCGTTTTCCCAACATTTCCCTTTACTACTCTGCTCCTATTGATTGTAGCGTGATGAAAAGTATACTATAACCTGCCCAGGAGTATGAAGAATAATTGTACCAAGTTTCGTTAAAATCCGTCGAGTAGTTTTTTGTTTCTATAAGGAACATACAGACAGACAGACAGACAAAAATTTTACTGATTGCATTTTTGGCATCAGTATCGATCACTAATCACCCCCTGATAGTTATTTTGAAAAGATATTTCATGTACAGAATTGACCTCTCTACAGATTTATTATAAGTATAGATAAAACTATTTCTAATGAAAGAACAGTTGCTTACACATGATCTATATTCTGTTAATTAAAGATAGTTAACACAAGCCTGTGAACACAAAAACAAAATACACCTTTTAATAATTTAACTTCTACGAAAACGCAATTAAAAACTAAGAGACAAACTAGAACTTTCATACTTATTTTTTTTATGCGTCACTTGATGTTACTTACCAACTAATCGATACGACAATTATATTGCATCACGTTAATTGATTGATATAATACTAAGCTGTATTGACAATCAAGCCATTTAATGGCTAAGTAATTAACTTTAGGCTTTCAGAAGTGCATCAGAATTATAACGGCTATTTACGACAACGGTTGACGTTTGTAAACGTTGCCTCCTCCTCTGAATGCTGTTGTAATTTTGAAATTGTCGGCGACTATTGGCAACTGCTCGCAACAATTGCCAGTTGCATATCTCCGTCCGTTTTATCGCGGATAGTTATGAATGTTTTAGAGGAAATTGTTCATTAACGAAATTAAGTACATTTATCCGTTCCCTAATATATATAGGACAATTGTAAATGATTGACATTTAGCTCAGAGCTAGAGAATTGATAAACTAGTCTGAATGATATATTTATAAATTAAAACGATGTATTTTTGATTTCTACTTCCAGCGGTCGTTCCTTTCTAGTATAGCTTTAATCTATTTCAGTTTTAATATAGTAAATTATAACCGACACTCTTATTAATGTTAGAGATAGGAAGTGAACAACGACGGTCTTATCCCGCTAAGAGACGGAGTGTTTGCCTAGGGAGGCACCTGAGCGAACAAATTCAATTTGAGCGCCTTCGCGTCTCAGAACGCCTCAAGATTGTGGAACAAGTAACCAGACCTGGGCTCAGCCCGCGATTAAAGGATTAGGAAGACGGATTAAGGGAACCTTCACTAAGCCCGCTAAATAAACAGATTACGGAGTTTTACATTATTCGTGTATCGACCGCGTTGCGTTTTTCATTTGTTTAATTGAGTTGAAGACATACACAAACTACAAGACATTGTTTATTGAATAACGGCCAATTAAAATTCCGACTTTCAATTGTTATAAATATAAATAAATAAATATCCGACTACATCACATACATTGATCTGATTCCCAGGTAAGTAGCTTAAGCACTTGTGTTACGGATATCAGAATCAACAGTGGTATTACAAATATATACTTAAATATTGGATATTTACACCTAGACACAGAACAAAAACAAGTATTCATCATACGAATGTTTGTCCTGGGTGGGAATCGGACCCACAACTCTTGGCGCATGGGGCAGGGTCACTACCGAATGCGCCATCGAGCCATTCAGTGTTATGATGATCAAATGTAATAAATGTTTCTTTCTACTTTCTTTCTTCTTTCAATAATTAGTTTCAAATCCCCGGTCAGGCCAAAAAATTGTGGCTGGGTATTTCAATATCCAAATTACTCAGTAACAGCCCGGAGTCAGGAAGTTGGCGGTTTAATCACCCCCGTGCCTCGGAAAGCACGTTAAGCCGTTGGTCCTGCGCCTAACCTCTTTCCGGTCATGTCGAATTGCCGTCTCACCGGACTATGAGAGTGAGGGAATAGAAAGTGCACCTGTGTTAGCGCACACAATTGTGCACTATAATATCTCCTGCGCAGATGGCTAATCCTCGTTGAGATTGGCCGCCGTAACCGATATCGGTTAGGAGGACATTATTATTATTATTATTAGTTGGTTGGTAAAAATGATTAGCTATTTGATAATGTTCGGTACGCTGTAACCTCATAACACCCTGACGCCGTGCAAATTTAAATTCAAGCAAGGTTGCTGCAGTCTATAGCTTGCAAATCTCGGATGGGTGACCAGATTAAAACATAGATGATAATGATACAGAAAGGTAGGTATGCTTTTGCGGCATTATACGCGTGATCTTGAAACTATAATAATTTTACTTACTACGCAAAAGTGCAAATAATTTGAAATGAATTAGGTACCACTACCGTTAAAAAGTCGTCTAAATGAACGCCTATTTCATATACTACTCAAATCCGGTTTCTAAGTGATAAAATGTCCTGTATCGGAAATGAAATAATTATTGCTTTACGTATGAAGTACGATAACTATTGAGGACATAATGACAGTAATTAAGAATTCCAAACAATGGTTCTACCAAAATCCATAGATAATGGTAACTGATACTCAGTTACTATAGTTTCTATTTCAATACACACAGGTTATCGCCTCATAACAATAAGGCATTATAATAGTGCGTGTCACAGACCATAGAGGTGCGTGTATTTAAACAATTTTCAAGGACAGAGGCATTTTCAACATGAAACGTATAAAAATAATTAATTTATTACATTTTGTTTTGTTACAACTACTGTTGGGCTCCGGATGTTTTCGATAAGATCACGGTAAGTGCTTTTTAACATGGTCATACTTTAAACAAGCATTTGCCTGTGTGTGGTCATTCGGTCAAGGCGATTGTTTCCTTTGCCTCAAGAGCAATCTTTTTTCTTGGGTTAAAACTCGGGTACGTTCCTTTAAATTTTTAAAATCTATGTACGTATTTATACCACTAGCTCGACGGTGCGGGAAAACATCGTGATGAAATCTGCAAATTCAAACAACTTTGGATTTGTAACCATGATCCAAAAATTGGTTTCCCTATCTTAGGGTTACGAAGGTCAGATCGGCAGTCGCTATAATGTGATTACCAGTCTCGCTAAATCCTAGATCATGGTCTAAGCGGACCCCGTCTAAGCACGGGACATGCCTAACGCTAGGAAGATGATGATGAAAGGACCCTATATGTATTAATTTGTAGAATGCATAGAAGAGAATTACATTCATTATTTAATAATATAAATATATATCAGTCTGGAGAATTTATTATTTATTACAAGCTGACCTGGCGCATTTTGTAACGCTCTTTTCTCGGATTTTCAATACTCATTTTTTTTTTCCGTGCAACTTTTTTTTAACTTTCTTTCATTTCTTATGAAAGAAAAAAAAAGTTACCTTTACCCGATAATAACAAACACAACTAAAAAGAATTAGCGAAATCGGTTCAGCTGTTCTCGAGATTTGCCCTTAGCTTATTCACATTCAGCGATACATTTTTATATTATAGACTATACGTAGCTATTTTTTCAACTGTATAGCTGCATAAAAATAGGTTCTGTTTCCCGCGTCCCAATGCACACACCTAAACAATGCAACAATTGGATGTTATTCAGCTGTTAACTAAACACACCGCAGCCACATAACTTCATTAGCAAAAAAAAAAAATATCTGCAATATTTCCCATGCAGTACGGCGTTTGAACTACCAACCTTTTTTCTTACACAGGCGTGTCCTCAGTTTTTTAATTTTTTTAGTGTTTTTTGTAAAAAACACTAGAATAAAGTGTACTTTATACTACTTACTACTAAGTAGAGTAAAGTGCGGTATAAAATGAATGTCATGAACATAAACAAAATATAACTTAAATTATAGCACCAACGAAAAAATAATCATAGGTGCTGTTAACATTTTCGCTCCACTATACCCAAACTGAGGCAGTCAGCTCATTAGTAGCTCGTTAGAGTAAATCATGGACGTCTTATGTCAAGCTGTTTATTGCGCGAGCCTAATTTCGCTGACACGGAAACGGGAGTGTTTGTGAGAGATTTACCATTTTCTGTTAAGTTTCAAGGCTCTTAGTAAATAACGCTGGTTCTGGGAACTTTCCAGCTACACGTAATAGAAGAGCGAATTAATGACATTCTTGGCGAGTATTAAGCATTCTGAAGTAGCGATAAATGTGTTAAAGTTCGTCTTGGTTCTAAAATAGATAAAGGATCGAAGGAGCTGTAATTTTAATCAGTAATTCTTATTTTAAAGAGTTGGTTTATGAATACTAGTTAGGTTGGTTTCGATTATAGAAATTGGAATCTCTATAAAATTAAGGTAGTTGGGTAGGTTTCAGTACCAGCCGCAGTGTTTACAGGCCATTGCAATGATGATGCGAAGTCACTGTAATGGCCAATATTCAAGTGCATCTATGTAATATACAATACTGTCGACGATACGCATCACTAAACACTCTATTCTATAACGCATCACTATATCTCGAACATATAGTACGGTACGGTAAACGCAACAGATCGCACTGTAACGTTGTAACGTCCGTACCGTACCGCATGATACTTTACCGACTGTTGTCAACTCACGCTCACTTGACGCAAGTTGAGATGCAAGCTCGGCTATTTCCCCGTAGGCCGACATGTGGTATTTGATTTTGCGCCGCGAGGGTCGGCATGGACCGGCGAATACTCTGTGCCCGAGTGGAAGTCTACGACCATATATTAGTAGGCCGCAAGATTTTTACACAGTACGACTAGACTTTGAAAAGATTTTTAATGTGAAGTTAATATTGAAACCTCGAGTAGTTGCTATGTAAATAAGAGACTTAATTTCAGGCACATTTTTATATCTGACGAGCATTCTCAACTTATATAACATAAAGAAAGAAAACTAAAGTTATATATTAAAAAAAATATATTACTGTAAAGTTTGGAACGATAAAATAGACGACATTATTGACCCTTATCAAAACTTCCTTGTACACGATAATTAAATAGAATACCATTCCAATTCGACATTGAAAAGCGTAACGATAGTTCCACTTGATAGTTCGTAAAACATAAAATACCAAATCGCACTAGTGAACTTTCATTTATAAAACGATTGGAAGTATATTTTTTGTCATTTTTTTTTTAAATCGCTATATCTAAGGGCAGTAGGAAAGAATTTCATGAGTGATATACTGATGAGAAAGGCTATTAGGGGTTTGTTCGATATTGTACTATCCGATATTATTTAACTAAACATTTAACCTGAACAGTGTTTTTAAATGCACAAATACATAATATACATATTTCATTTGACAGTGAACCTTATTACAACGTTATAAGAACTCAAATATACACACGTCATTGTCCGTGACTGCATGTTTAACTTTTGCTGTTAATTTTTCCGTAACACAAGACAATTATCTGCAATGTTTACTCAAAATCAGTGTGTGTGATTCCGCGGTCTGATATACATTATTATTACAGATGTTTCAAAATGGCGGACACAATTAATTTGAACAATGATGAATAATGAAATTGCTACAATAATACTCAAGGAACTAAACGCAATATGCATTACGTAATGCATGATTGCTTACACCTTGACGTTTCAGTGCTGTAACGACCATTTATAAAGTTGACTAAAAGAAAGATAAGTCTGTTTGTACATCACAAAGATTATGGATATTTGGTTTCTCGAAAATATAATACCACAATTTTCATACTTACGAAGAATTTAATTTAATCTTATTTTGCAAAAGTCACGTTACCTGTAACAAAATAAAATTAAAATTAGCGATTTTATATCAAAAACAAGAAGAGCATCCTTCCCCACAACAGTATACAGAATACATGGCAAAGTGCAAGTTTTTGTACGAACCCTAAAAGCTTCGCAGCAAAAAAACGAGGAAACAGCTTATGCAAGTAGTTTCCCAAAGTTTGCGCGCTGCTAGCATCAATTCATTATCCGACGGGCGTAAAGTTTGAGAAGCGTTTGTTTTTATTTTGGACTGCTGAAATGTAGTTAGTTTATATACTTAAGTTGCGTTTTAGTGTTGACAAATCCTTTTTTTAGGAAATATTTTATGAAAATATATAACTTTTGGCATTTCTACCAATTTTTAAAGAGTCTCTGATTGTGTATAGGTTTGTATATAGACTCGCTAACTCAGATACCAGTCAATATTCAGTACTCACTCAGTAATTTTAAATATATAAAGTTGTTTTTTTATTATTATTGTTTCTGTTTTTGTATATTGACTATTTGTAAATGCTTTCTTGAATCCTATATAAATAAAGATATTTTGAATTTGAACTCTAACGTTTATAATACGAATATCACAACTAACACATGTTATACTAGCAGAGGACCGCGGTTTCACTCGCGTTTATGGTTAATGTTATATAGCCTAGCCTCCTTCCTTGATAAAATAATTATACAACACAATTTTTTTTTTTTCAATTCAGACCACTCGGTTCTTGAGATTAGCGCGTTCAAGCAAGAAAACAAATAATCTCCCCAGCTTTATATATTAGTACTAGCTGTGCCCGCGGTTTCAACCGCGTTTATGGTTAATGTTATATATTCTTCTATAGCTTTCCTCGATAAAAAGGCTATATATATATTATATATATATATAACATTGAAATAACTTTTCAATTCGGACCAGTAGTTCCTGCGATTAGCGCGTTCAAGCAAACAAATAAACTCTTCAGCTTTATATATATAAGATTAGTATAAGATTACTATTGATACTAGACAACGCATACATAAATAATATTATATACATCCATGCCTCGGGTAGGTATTAGTAACTAGTTCATTGCCCGAACATTCTACCCTCCTACAGAACACCCTCTAGAGGGATTTGGACTCGCAAATAAAAAACAGAATATTTTAGGTGTAAGCATTGTTCGCACGCCTAAACACTGTGCTAAAACACCTCACTAAATGCATTTTTTGCGCGAATCCCGAAGGTTTGTGCACAAAAAACGGGAGCAGCGTATATGAGTAGTTCCCAAAGTTTGCGGCGCCGCAAGCTGACGGCCCACTTCATTACTCGACGTGCATAAACTTTGGGATGCATCCAGTTTTTATTTTGGAAAGCGTAACAGTTGGTGGTACCGAACTACCTCAGTGGCCTCGTTATAGAGGATAGCTTCTGCTCGCGACTTCGCTCGCGTGGTACATCGATGAAACATAGCCTGTATGTTATTTGGGTCTATGAGCTATATTATTCTAAAGTTTCATTGAATTCCATTCAGTAGTTTTTTTGTGAAAGAGTAACAAACATCCATCCAAACATACAAACTTTCGCATTTATAATATTAGTAGGATAGACTTACCGTGCTTACAATATGTGCATACATAATTTCACGACCGCTATCCCTTAAAGATAGAGTTTGAGGAGAAAGCTCCTTTAAGGCAAAAATATAGTTGATTTGGTTAAATGGAAATTAATAAAAAAGTCACCTAAGTTCACCTTAGGAGTCTAAAAACCGTAGAGCTTGTATGAAAAGGATCATGAATGTTGAAGAGGCGAGTGGGGTGTGTAAGGATCGTGCCATATGGCGTTCGGTTCTCTCTGCCTAACCCTAGGGAAGTGGAGTGAAGTTTAGTAAGTTACTAATAGTGTTGAAAAAGACTGGATGTTTGACTATTTTTACCATTAGTCTTTTTTGAAGACTAATAGTGAAAAGTCGCCTTTTACGACATGCAATGCGGGGAACACGGTAGATCCATTACATTTTCGTTGCAAGCCAGTTAGGGATAATATATTCAAGTATATGTACTGAATCAGGTCACTGTTTGTCATATTATGCCATAATAAATGGCCATTCAATACTTGTCTCGAATAAAACAAGTAACAAAAAAAAACAACAAAAATCAAAAAGAGAATGCAGCAAAAAAAACTAGCCAGTACCTTCTACGACATGACTGTACCTACTTCTACAAAAATGTACAGTCCAACACTTGTGTATATTTTCCCCTATTCCCCGTCAGCTGTTCCTGGCAGAGGTGGGGAGCCTGAGGGGTCGCGCTCCCGGACGTGTGCCCGCGAATGGTAATGAGTCGTGACGCATTGCCTGGGCTGGTGCGATTTATCGCTTGCTGATTTTTCCTTGGGGGAGCGTAGGCCATAATTGGTGAGGTAAATAAATAATGCCTATTACCAACGTTTCCAGCCAATCACGTCTCAGCGGGCATGTATTGGACAGAATTATGACTAATTAATCATTGTTGATCTTTTTCAATTGTTTATAACTTATGAATTATTACTTTTCTAAGTGTTAATTATTTTATACATTCAATCAGTGACAAATCAGAAATGAATAAATATTTTATAAACAACGCACAGTTTTGTTTTATTAATTCTACAGTTACACTTTTACTTATGATTGTACCTTTATTCGTATCGGCAGTAACCTGGGTAACGGGAGACGAGTTGACGAATTCAATTTTAATTAATTTTGATTTTCTCAACTCTTCCCAAATGGACCGTAGGTCTGTGGTCCGATTATAAATTACTCAAATTTAGAGAAATTAAGGTGATTTCTGACTTCCGAAGGACAAAACGCTTTAGATACAATATGTCTACTGGTGAGATAAAATTTACATAGAAGTGACTCAAATATGCATTAATGTGTAAACTAACATTTCAAGGGTGTATCTGATCTAAAACGTTTATTACCGCATAAGTAATCATACTAGAAAATGTAAATATTTTTGTCCCATGTTGGTCTGGGACTTAAAAAGATAGTGCCAATTGTATGCCTTGCATGTCTTAAAAGGTGAATGATATATCGAGTTATGGATGTGTGATTGTGTAGGCGAGAAGTTAGCAACTTTTGAGTTGTTCGTCACCTCGCCCGACAAAAACTCTTTGTTGTTGTGAGTTGGCTTTACCTTTCGAATCACCATTTCATTTAATTGCCTAACTCTTCGGGAATGACGGGCGTGATTTTAAGATGTATGTGTGGCGACCGCGCAACAAGATAGTCAATATTATAGCTCCAAATATGTAAACAGATGACGTCGATCAAACATGCAGAATCGCCATACAATCCTGCATCGCGCTGACGAAGTTATTCTCGCCACTAAGTATATCTACAATATATACAATACACCAAGGCAGTTAGTCGGACCTATGTCCCCGAGCACCTAGATCGGCGGAAGTACTTCCACTTTTAGAGCGAGCGCGTAGTTGGCACATATGTATGAAAATATTTTTGTAACTAGAGCTTAATTTTCAATCAATACGTCCAAAAAATTATTGTTCGAAATATTTAACTCTCCATAAATGAAAAAGTTTACAGATCGTTGATTATTTACCATTAAATAAATATACATTGTATTCGTCCAAAAATTTACGAGGTTGATAAAATCTGTGTAAAAATATTCCCAGTATACATACTAACACGCTTTAATCTCCAACTTCAATTAAACCCTTTAACTGCAAATAAACAAACATAATAAATACAGAGACGAATGGATCTCGCTTATTGAAAGTTATTTTAAATCAAATCGGAGAAGTTGAAACTGCTAACTCTTAAAGGTGTTAAGAAATGAAATTGGAAAAGTTGTAATTACTATCACGTAGCTGTTGAGATGGAACTTTATTTAATTAACTGAACGCTCTGATTTATAAGTGTTTCTGTCTTGTTTGAAACGATTTTATATAAATATCGTTATTGGATTTATCAATTTCAAGGCACTTGAGACTATGACGCAGTTTGTCACAGACCTACTACACCCAGCAAAAATAGTTTGCGATCACTTTGAAAAATCGGAATCTTTTTTCTTACGGTAGATTATATTATGATTTCTTCTTCTTTTTAAGCGACTTCGAAAAAAAAAATAAGAGGTTCTCAATTCGACTGAATTTTTAGATTCTATATTTAAAAATATAAAATAGAATATAAAACAGTTCAATTATTTTTCCATATAAAAGGCTTTCAGTCCTTGCTTACGCTCATTCGGTTATATTTAAAAAAATATATCAGCTTATGCTAGTGATCACAAACTTTTGTGATGTGTGTATTAGTGGGTTTAGATGCTTTAATAAGTACCTTCCACGCATTCAAATACCAAGTATTTGAACGCGTGGAAGGTTCTTATTTCTATATACATACATATACAAACCATGACGCCTGCATTCCCCGAAGGGGTAGGCCGACTTCAAAGAGCAATAAGTTCCTTAAACCACATTCAGTCAGAAAAATATATTGAGATAGGTTAGATGGAAAATTACTACTTCTAGTTGTTTCTATTTTATCTTCTGAATATACAAAAGGAAAAATTAGGAAAATTACCTTCCTGGACAATTTCAGGTCCATAACCGAATGTGGGTAAACATGGAAAACTCTGATGAATATTGTTTTCTGGTATTCCAGGACCCCGGGGGACACATAGGTACTATTTTTCTTTCGTAATTAATCAAATCACTAGTTATCAGTTTTGAATACACAAAATGTCTTTAATGGTCTTTACTTGCTAAAGATTTCCAATACATTTGAAAAAATGCTGTTTTTATTAAATTAAGACCTATGAAAGTACGATGCGCTTTTTTTCTTTATAAGTATAACATTATCATTGTGATATTTTTATTATTTTTAACCGACGAAAAAAATGAAGGAGGTTCTCAAGTCGACACGGGTTTTTATAAAGAGTGACCACGCATAACTTTTTACAGAGAAGGCTGATTTTATTCATTATTTTTCTTGTATGCTGATATTTCATTTATTCTCACACTGTCTTTAAATTTATATAACAATTCAAGTAAACTAATACAATTGATGTAACTGATAATGCCGGCATCACTGTAAGCAATTTCATAAAATCTTTCAATCCCAAACTTGTTTACTCTTCTGCGAATGATCTCCATAATCCAGATTCTGAATCACAAGGTCTCAGGCACGTTTAGGCTTCTTAACAAAACAGTTTCGCGCTAAGCTTACGTAATTAGTTTGCTTTACAGCGCTGTATAATTAGCCTAGACGTCTAAGCGTTTATACAAACGGCTTAGCCGCAAGACACCCATAAATGAAAGCTGGCGTTTGTCATTCTTTGTGATAAAAATGTTTCTTTTATTTTGAACTCGCTCTTGCCCACATTCGTCCACACGGAATTTAACAATAAACCCTTGTTTTTGGGCGGATCTTAATTTATTCTTCTAAAATAAAAGTAACGCATGTAACTCTGCAAACATCAGCTATCAACTAGTGATATTTCCATCAAAAACAGTTCAGCCGCTTCAGAGATTAGCGTGAACTTACAGATGGACAGACAATAAATTTAAAAAAAAAATTTTTTGTTGTAATTAATTAGACGTTAATTACAACAAAAAAAATTTTTTTAATTTATTGTCTGTCCATTGCTTTCATGTGTATTTAATAAATCATATTAAAAATTACCTTTGGCATTACATACAAAGATATAGCAAAAAGGGTAACATATCTGTACAAATTTATTTGAGTGGCATTATGAAATGCGCAACCTAATTTTGACATTTTTATACAAGCTTTCATATCAAAGCTGTAATATAGACGTGTCAACTACACTCAACGTACAGTGTTTGTAGATAAAAAAAATGATAACGGTTTATATTAAACCCACGTGTTACACTGCACCAACCAATATCAGCTGTCAGCTAAGTACAGACAGAAAGGAAAAAATACTTTGTCTTTACAACGACCTTACGAAATTAAAATACTAAATAGTTTAAATAGTTTTTGGAAGTGGTAGCTCAATGATAAGGACACTCGCCTTTTAATCGACTGGTGCGGGTTCAAGCCTGGGCACGTACTTCTGGGTTTTTCAAATGTACGTACGTCCTATGTGTCATGTGTCCTAAGGGGTATTTATTTATTTAAGAAATAAGGCTTACCAACCACTTAGGTACTATTACATTTAAAATTATGTTTTTTTAATTAAACTAGATAAATAACTAAATACTAAGACGATTACAGGTAAACGCCTCATGCATTAAATAACTAAAGAAAAACAGATCGTAAATAAAAAAAATTTAGAAAAAGAGAAACAAAATACATAATATTATTGCAGACAGATATTTTTAGGAGCCTCGCAAACGTTCCTACGGAATGTGCCCTGCCCAACAGAATTTATATCTGTTAGACGATATATCTGATGAGTATTCATTTATCAGGATAAAAAGTGGCCTATATATATATATATACACTCAAGGATCCTAATTATTATTTTTTATTATTAAAATTTCATTTATTCAGATAACATTGATCCAATTTTGGTTAGTAACAAATTTTACTTAATCTAAGTTAGTAACTGCAAATTTTAACAAAGATATTAAATTGACTATAATATACTTTAATCAAATTAGGTACATTAAACGGAATTAAATGAGATTGAATTACCTAAATTAAATTAAATTAAACTGAATTGAATTGAATTAAGTCATAAATTAAAATTTAATCAATTTAGATTGATAAATATGAAATAACATTTTGAAATCACAAAATAATCCAAATTATTTCATTGCCCCAGTAATAATTTTAACTTGGAAAATTTGTATAGGGCAGTCTACCTAGTCAGATATTGTCTTTAGAACACTGTTACTACTAGCACGCGTTCTATGTAACAGCGAGACGACACGCTTTCGCCTAATCGCGTAAAAATCATCTGTATGCGCATCAGCAAACATAGCGGACGCACGACAGAAGCGAGGCAGCCGCAACAGTATCCTAAAAACATTATTGTATTGAACTCGCAGAGCAATGTATGCCCTTTGAGTATAATTTACCCACAGGCTGCTCGTATAAAAAGATTGGCAGTAAGCCTTAAATAACGTTATTTTTACATGATTTGAGCAGCGAGCAAACCTGCGAGCTAACATGTTACCCCGGACAGCCAACGCCCTGCGTTCCCGTTCAATATCCGCGTTATCCGCTAGATCTTCAGTGATAATATGCCCCAGGTAATTAAACTCTTTCGCTCTTTTGAGTGGAGAACCATTCAATAAAACTTCGGGGACATCATCAGAGCTCTTAGTTCCTAGACCAAAAATCAGGAGTTCACTTTTCTTGGTATTGTACTTAAGCCCATGACTCGCGGCATATCGCTCACAGACACTAAGCATCCTGCGCAAGGCGTTGATCGAGGGACTCAGCAACACCATATCGTCAGCATAGCTTATGTTATTGACCGCAACTCCATCTATATAACAGCCCGCATGCATGCTGTTGAGTTCCTCGATCAGACTGTCCATGTACACATTAAAGAGTGTAGGTGATGAGATCCCCCCCTGCCTTACCCCACACTCCAAGCCATACTCATCCGATAAGCTATTAGCCCATCTGACCACGTTGACCTGATTAGCATACCAAAATTTTAAAATACCCACTAGTTCTGCTGGCACATTACGCCTCCTAAGCTTATCCCACAGGACCCCGTAAGAAACTAGATCGAAAGCTCTGGATAAATCTAAAAAGGCAGCGTAAACTGGTGTTCCACGATCCACATAGTACTTAGCGGTATGCTTCACACTGAGTATAGCACTCTCGGTAGATAAACCCAACTGAAAACCAAATTGGGTGGGTTGGAGTTTAAGATTTCTCCTGAGTTGCGAGTTCAGTAGATCGTCAAGTACCTTTGCTAGGATTGTGGCCAATGATATGGGACGATAGTTACTTTTGTCGCTAATGTCACCAGTCTTACTCTTCATAATTGGCACCACCAGAGTCTTCATAAGGTCCCCAGGAAGACAACCATGCCCCAGACATAACGAGTAAAACATAGCCAGCACCCGGGGCAAGTGATACCCCGCATGCCGAAGATGTTCAACACTTAGGCTATCATGGCCCGGCGACTTGCCCCGAGTCATGTTATCTATTACATTTTTGACATCCTTTGAACTGAACAAAATCTGTCTCTGAGATCCCTCAGCACAGTCATTACGTTCTACCACAGGAGGCAAAGGCGAGCTTATTCCAAAATGTGTTTTGAAAATATTGGCTATTTTCAGCGGATCCTTTACCGAATCAATGCACTCTGCCTGACTTTGCTTTACATTAAGTCTATTTGTACATTGCCAGAATTTTTTGAAATTTTTATTAGAGCGATGTGTGGCTAATGTATCCATTTTCAGTTGTTCAGCATGATCCTGACACCACTTAAGTTTAGATTTGAAATTTTTTCTTGACAGGCACATTTCATCATAGATATGCCCAGATGAGGGCTTGCCATGCCAAGTCCAATTTTTAAAATTCAATTTAGCCAAATAGTGTGCCTCTTTTACATGTATATTCCAACCAACAACTTTCTTTTTATTATTTTTGGAAACAGAATTTTTACTTTCTATCGCTGAATCTTGCAAAATCTTTATAATATTATAATACATTTCATCTAAAATTTTACGATGCTCTAAATTGTTACAATAATGATGCGCACATTCATGAAATTCCTGAGGAAAATCTATACACTTAAGCTTTTCATGACAATATATTTTGTACTGTTCAGTTTGTTCAGATGTCCTGTTACCCCATACAATTTTATTAGGTACCTGTATATTTACTACTTTTTTATGTTTAATTAAATTAAAATTACATTCTATTTCTATAGGAAAATGATCTGACCAAAACACGTTATGATGAACTTTAACGTTAGATATCATGTTACTACCCAATTCTGTGGCAACACAGTGGTCGAGCCAACGACAACAACCGTGAGAGTCACTTATGTACGTGTAAGTACCTGAGTCCCGACCAAGCTGTTCAATGTCCGCACACTTCCACTGCTGTTCCGCACAGAAGTTCATTAGCTCCTTACAAAATAGGCCGCCCGGGTGGGCATTGAAGTCCCCAAGTATAAAAACTGAGTCAACGTCACTGCTGTCCACTATTGCATGTATTTCGCTTAAGCATTGTGTAAACTCAGTTAGATTTTCACTAGATTCGACAGGCATGTAAACACAGACAATTAGCACGGTACACACACTATTTATTACAAATTTACACGCCACTATACGCTCACTGTCGCAGGTCATTAGACTGACGGAAGTAAACGCATTTTTGCGCCACAATAAAGCCACACCTCCGTATGGCCTTCCTCTCAGGATGCCTGCCGACGTATCCACCGCAGATTTTCCAACATAGGCGTAGTCGTCTCTTACAGTGTCAAGCAGGGGCAGGTCATGTGGCAACAGCCAGGTTTCTTGCAGGGCTATGATATCTGCCTGCCCGCAGAGAGACCTAACGCAATCCAGTGAGCGTTTAACGCCCTTACAGTTAAAACTTATTATTTTGCTAGGTGTAACTGTCATACTTTTTGTTTAGTATTTGTCGTAACCGGGTGTCTGTCCGCGGTTCGGTACTTAGAATGTACAAACCGACGAAAAACAATCCCCTTAGGCCACAAAGTCTCATTTAGAAATATGTGCATCGTATAACTCGGTACAAAAAATTTGTAAGCATTATACTTGTTTTCATTTTTAATAGTCAGTTTTATAAGTGCCACTTTTTCACCCGTCTTGTTTAAAATATAATCGGAAATGTCTTGTGAAGTGGTTTCCTTATGAACGTTTGTTAGATAGATAGGTACTTTTTTCTCTGCCGCTCTGAATTTTAACGTCGTGTCTCCTGATGCATTTCCAACCCTTCCCATTGAAAAATGTTTGCTCTTACGACGTTTTTGCACTGGGATCCACTCACTTTCATTATTTGTTGTGTTACTTTTTATATGTTCCTTACTCACCGCATCCGCTGACGATATTCCTCCATTCGGGGACCGAGTTATATCAGTCAACGGTAAAATATTCGCAGTATTATTACATAACAGTGTCGACGGCGCGCGGTAGGCGTGCGGCACCGGGAGCTGTGACTCAACTTTACGCGTTATTGCACCCGAGTCAGACTGTGAGGATGACGAAGGATTCTCACTTTTGCTTGATTTTTCTGTCTCAAATTGCATTGCCACTTCCTTTGTACTATTAGTATTAGTTATTATAGGGGGCATTAGGCACAACTCATTAGATGAATAACTTTTCGTGGCACTATTATCATCATCCAATAATAGACCCATTGGTCCACTATCACATTCGCCATCGTCAAGACCACTTCGCAGGTACCCTCCTCTCTTTGTATTCACAAAATTGTTTACAATTGATGTGTGCTTCACATTATCCAATTCAGCTCGCAACTGATTGACTTGATGAACTGTAGCATAGTCACTTTTTATTAAATTTAACTCATTTTGTAGCAAAATAATATCTTTTAGTAGTCTCGTGACATCGACATGATCAAAAGTAATTGGGGGTAGGCGGTGTAGTTCTTTTGCCACAAATATGGGCATTTTTTCGGGATCTACTTTTTTAAGGGTGCTAATGATGTCTTCCAGATTACGCTGACTTTTTCCTTCTCCTTTCCGGATTGTTTTCTTGACCGCAGTTAGCGAATCATACAGCAAGTCTTTAGCCGCTTCAATTTCCTTCTCCAAGAACGCCGTTAAGCAGAGGCGAATCATGCTTTGTTCATCCATAACGTCCATTTTTGACTGGATGAACGCCAGGACCTCGTTAATCACTATATTACAGTGCTGACATTTCACAACAGTAGAAGACATTGTCACTCGCGTTGGAAAGATGCGCGGACCGCGTTTACCAAGTGTGTGTAATTATGTATGCCCTAAATATTGATTTAGTATTTAGGGCTTTTTTTGAGGATGTAACTGACAGAAAAACAGATAACGAGTAAGAATAAACCTAGTAGAACGGTGATAGTCTCGAACTGAAAAATAAATTTCCAACTGTGGTACTTGCCCAGTATTAAACAAATAATCTGTCAGTCAAGAAGTAGATGTCTCCAATACCTTAATGTGTTCATATATCGATTTTACTAAATTATGGTAGACACCTTTCTGGCCGACTGTACAAACGATCAGATAACAAATCGATCGACATGTTCCCACATGTTCTGCCTAATATCCTACAACAACGTCGTTACACTAATCACTTTAGTGGGTGGATGGTATCCCACCATTATGCCGAACTATTTTGAACTTTTTGTGTTGGGCACAAGGGCGTGTTTAGGTTAGGTAATGACGCCCATTATTTACTTGTTACTAAGTCGGTTTAGTAGACAGGCCTCGAGGGAGTTCCTGATTTTAATCCTGTAACAAGTTCGTGCTATGATTAAAGTTACATTAAAGAAGGAGTACGGTGGTATAGTAGCCTAAAGTCAACATTATATAGCAAAGTCAAGCAACCTCTCCTGCGGCCGTGACTTGGATGGGTAACCAACATTTTAATATTGGCTCCTCCTCCTCATTACGTCGGAAGTTACGCTAATCTGTCAGTCCAAAGTGCTCCGCAATATTGCATTATATAAATTAAGCAACAAGAAGAATCTCATCTTTTCATCATTATATGTCACTTGTTAATACTTTTTCACAATATTTGTTTAAGTAATTCATTAAATCTTTTCGCCAATTGTGGTGAAAGAACCATTTAAGCTCTACCCATCCCAAAGATGATTTTGAGAGTGATAGTTTATAAGTCAGCTGTTATTTAAATTATTTTTATTTACCTGCCTACCCAGCTAGGGAAATGGCGTGAAGTTTAATTTAGTTAGTTAGTTAGTTTTTATTTATGGATTTGGCCCATTATTTAAGATTTAGAAAATCATTAAAATAACGTCTACGCTGCCCTCAGTAATTGCACGTATTGGTCTACCCCTAACGATCCATGCAAAAGGCTTTCGGAGGTAAACCAAATGGGGGTGAGGTTTGGTAATTAATCTTCATCATCTGGAACACTGAGGGCTGGTTAAGGGATTACTCCGTATTACTATCCCGAGGTCAAAGCAGGAGGATTTTTTAATAATTACAGGAATAGGTAAAGGTGTGAGAACTTATAAGGTTTTTAAAAAAGTATGATGTAAGTCAAAATCACATCATGTTTCGCTTTCATAGAATGTTTGTTGTGTTAAAAGCACACAACAAATATTCTATGAGGTAAAAATCAAAATTATTAGCGTAGTGACCAAAATTTTATTATAAATTAATACAAGATTTCAATCATGTATGATTGAAAAGTAGATTGCGAATTTTTCTTGAATGACATCATATACAAATCTAATCATAAAAACTGAAAATGGAACGCAACTAAAAGCAGGACATAACTAGACTAATAACTTTTTATTACCGTCCCCACAAATATCAGATAGATTATCATGTTACATAGAATATATCAATACTATGATGATGTATACATCATACATTTGTCTGATATAACAAAAGTCGTAAACATACTTAATATAGATACAATTGATAGTTATTTATAATTCATTGATGATGGATGTTTGACTACACATAAATACCTATCAGAAATATCGTCAAATATATTTTAATACAACTAAACGTTACTATTTTCAGTCACACGACTAAAATAATATTTATATTATCCTTCGTGATTTATTAAACCCGTTTAAATGAACTGATAATTAAGTACATATCGTCAACTGTATTTTTAGTCGACGAATCAGTTGTCGGGACTAAAACGGCACATTTTATCGTTTGTGATTTATCAAACGGCCGGTCCTTTCCTGCCGCCAACGCGAAGTCAAGGTCACTGAGTACCACGTTCGGCGTGATAGACATAATTGGTCTCATTTGGCCTCAATACGACGGCTAGGTATGTCATGACGGCCGCTGACCATTGACCGTAGGGCGTCTGTCAAACTCTAAAATACTAATAGAGACTCCTTTTGCTATGTATACATATTTGAGGATCAATTGACACTACAGTATTTGATTGGTATGAATTTAATTAACATACAGTTAATTAAATTCATACCAATCAAATTCAAAAAAATAATTAATTATTAAATCAACTTTTACGTCTAGATTGTTTCTATTTGTATATCACTTTGGAATATGAGTGAAAATGTCGCATCAGTGTAGAGATTTTATCAATTTTATTTTAGGTTAAAGTTGACATCGTATTTTGTATCGAATATTATTTTATTTATTATTTTAAAACAATACGGTATAATCGAATTGTCTTGAATCCAATCGTGAATGTATTCTGGAGTGACACGCTCAGGATATAATTGGAAGGTTGTTGAATGTTTTTTATTAAATTATCATTTTAAAAATCAGCCACATCTCTTTTAATAAAATTAATGGTATTTTTCACAAGATTTTTAGCCATAAATATCGTATCCGTGAAAAGCTCAAATCGACAAATTAAGGATCTAAGGATAATAATATGGTAATTTTTTTACTTATAATAAACATGCGAGAGTAGTAGTTATATTCCCGCACGATAAAATTATACAATATTTTGATTCTCGATCATTATAACTACTCAATATTAGCAAAATCTACATTCACAGAAGGAAAGCTACATTTTAAAGTTGGTAATAATTAACTAAGCCCCTTGATCCAGAGACTAAAGTATTAGACTCCAGTGTTTTGAGACTCTGGTAGGGGTCGCGGGCCAGAATCCCGAAGGGCAAATGTTCCTGAGATGTACGAACATGGCTATGTCATGATTGTATTCGAACCGTGAATAATTATACGTATTCGAGTGTATATTGTGTATCCGTCGGACAAGTATCTATCAAGCTAGTACAAGTTATATGCTTAATTTAGAGCTCAGAATTATAGTTTGATATGATTTATAGAATTTCCAAAATTTTCTTCGGAGTAACATAACATTGTAAGATATTTAAAATATTATTTTCTGTATTATTCAATATGGTCAACTTAGCCGTATTCCATACAAAATGAATAGAGGCAATTTTATAAGCCTTTTTTCATCAAACACAAATACTTACACGAACAATATTTGCAAATGACCTGTGACGTGGAAACCGCTGACAGTTAAAAATGTGTTTCGCCAAAATGAAATCCGTCGGAAATGTGGGAATGAAAAATATACCACCGTTATTTAAGTCATTTTACGATTCTACTTGTTAATCCTCACATACAACTAGTCTGCCCTGGCTTCGCCCGGTATAAATCCTCGTATCCTGGCCGCCTCATTGTAAGTGAAACCAGTTGTCAATCTACGCTTTGCCCCATACAAACGCACAAAAGATGGTTTAGCGATATTAAAAGGTATTACGAAAATCATTTCCGCAAAATACTAATATATATGGGTATTAAACTACCGAAATTAAAGGCACTGGTTCTTTTGGTAGTAAAACAAAAAGTGTAATAAATCAATCAAAAAAGCATAACCAATGGCTATCAAAAACTTAGACAAAAAGGTATAAAAAAGTAAAAATATATTTACCTTGTGATACCTTGTTATACCTTGGCATTTAAAAAAGTAAGTATCAAGTTTTTTGTCGGTTTGTTTTCGGAAAAATCTACTTTTTGGACCGGTAAAAAAATAAGGATGAATTCAATCTATGGGTATAGTAACCTTATTAGTCTAATAAAAGTAGAAAACAATATTATTTAAATTCCAAGTGAGTACTTTAAGCACGCACAGGTTGTCAGAATTGATTGAAACTTGTCCTATAATTAATGGTGGTTCGTGCCGGATTACGTTAAAGTTAAAAAAGAACTTATCGGCATTTTTGTAGAGGCCCGCCCCAAAGAAATGTCAAAATTAAACATCTGCTAGAAACACTGACAAATGGCGCGCCGTAAATCAGAAACCTCCGGCTAAACTTTACGGTATTGCTTCTCAAACTTTTGACTTTTCCAACCTGCGTTTCAATTCCAACCCAACCATCAGATGAAGGCTCAACAGGAGTATGAGTAACAAAGACAAACAAGTAAAAGCAATACATTACCCTACCCATATCTTGAAGTCCTATAGTAAATATGTCCCCTTAGTATTTTATATGTACGTACGCATTGATTGATAAGTAGTTACTTAAAGAATAAACGCAAAAAAAAGCATAGTAAATAGGACATTATTTACTTGGATTTACAGTGAAGCATTTTCAAATAATTCTTAATTTACAGGACTGTGTTTAAAGCAAGTACCTACTACTAAAAGTCTTCTACTCATGCTTATCAATCATATTTCTGTAAATGTATATAGCTTCCTTGCAACCAATGACATCTCATTGAGCATGTCAAAAGTAGGCAGGGCATATTGGAAACCTAAACATCCGTAAGACGGATATGGAATTTCCCAAAAAATCTCTTCGCTTTCCGACCCAAGAATGTAGCAACGCATTCCTATATTATAAATAAGGTTTCCCTTAAGTAGGAAATAAGTGACCCGAAATTTTTTAATAAGTAAACGCGCGGTTACGTTTTTATCAACCCATTTTCTAATTTTCAAGGGTTAAATCCCCAGTTTGAGAAACGTAATATTTGAAGATATTTTTATCTGGAAACTTAGAAATATTTCCTGCACTAATAGGTGATATTTTCGGAAAAATAGCGACGATAATAGGTGGGATTTGTGCTAACTCAACCGCAAGTATTCTTTGAAAGAATAGCGGAAAATTTCTCTCGTTCCACCTCTAACGTGGTGCCAGATCCAATTTACGGAAGAACGAGGTTCTCCACACAATAATTCCGACCGCCAAATGTTGATATAAAGGGGAGTGTTAACTCTCCGTGACCTTCGTTCCTGCGGGATAGGTAAAATTAATTATAACGGGAACACGGGACCCGTTAAGGTAACATCACATTTATCTAGAGATATTATGATGGGTTCATGTTTTGATATTTCATCTCCTTATGGTATGCTGTATTGGGGGGCGTATTATAGAATATGAATAAATTTATGTAAACGTCTTTTTGGGTTTTTTTCTTATGTTAGCTTAACTTCTATGAAGCGTTTAAAATTAAATTTTTTTTTTTGAGATATTTACCGAATAGATTCATACGTATTAGGAAGTATAATAAAAAATAAATATTAGACTACATCACATACATTGATCTGACCCCGAGCTAAGTAACTTAAGCACTTGTGTTACGGATATCAGAAACCACAGTGGTATTACAAATATATACTTAAATATTGGATATTAACACCCAGACACAGAACAAACACAAGGATTCATCAAATTTAAATGTTAATTGTTGCCTATTCATTTAAATTATTACAGATCATTTAATTTTGTCTTTATGTCTAATTAATTAAATCTGAACTCTGTTGAATTTGCTATAAATTCTGAAACTTTTCCGTGTGGACAAATATAAGTATTTCTCTAGTGGAATGGCGCCATTTCATAAATTAAACTTTCGGCTGGTTCGAGTTTTCATTCGTTATTCCTTTAATAAAATTTACTAAAAGAGAGCGTCCACTTCCAACAAATTGGAATTTGTCGATTAATTTCTCATTTATTTATAGAATGTATATGAAAGTTCTTTTAATTAAACGGTTACTTAAAGCTGACGAGGAATTACATTTTCATATAGTTATACTTTTTGGTTTTATGTCTATGATTTTAATTTTTTTTTTTTTTGGTTTTGACTTCAAATTTATCATATTATAATGGTTTTAATATTGACAATGTTTTGGTACTTTAACTTCCTCTGCGTAGGTAAAAGCAGTGCACTATCTTAAATACAGAATATTTTTTTTGTGATCAGATTTCTATATCAGTAAAGATTAGTAAGCAACGGCCTTTTTCACCATTTTCCATCTAACCCAGCCCAGTTTTATTTTTGTCTGAATTTGGTTAAATGGGCTTGCTGCCCCTTTGACTCTGCCTACCCAATCGGGGATTACGTGCATGAAGTTATGTCTGTCTGTATGTATGTATGTAAAGAATAGTCTTAATACAATTTAATTTAAAAAAACCCAAGCGATGTTTAACCCTGGCAAGTCGGTATGGGAAACGTCTTTGCGCAAGCGTCGCCCGGTTAAAAGCTAGCCTTAAATAACTAAACTCGAGGAGGCCACTCGTCTCTGAACAGAGTCACGTAACTCGATTTTGTAGTCTAACGAACCGTCCGCATCTCCAGACCTCTAGTTAATATTCTAGGCCCAAAATAGGTCGTGAAAATCTTCAGATTACCAAGCTGGAGGATAATTTGGTTGCCCCTGAGGCTTGCTTCGGATTCTGGGATGTGAGTCGTTACTTCTTGTTTTACTGTTAATGAAATAGGCTTTTTATATCCGCCCGTCACGTTTCTATTTATGGGGCAATCGTTATTGTTAATTGCTTGAACATACATTTGGTGATTTAGTTTGATGGGTAGATTATCTTTAGGGGCAATAGCTTTGAATTTCATGAGAACTGCACACTTAAATTATTTATTACTTTTAAAAATCTCAATTGAATTATTATTTTTTTTTTTTTTTAATTCTTGAGACTGACATACGAATTTCCTAGTTCCAAACTAAGCTTATGCTTGTACTTTGGATATTAGGAGAACGGATAGACATACTTAAATACGTTTATAAACATCCATGACTCGAGAATAAATGTCCATGTTCATCACACGAAACATTTGCCCCTAGCGGGATTCGAACCCGCGACCTTTGGTTTCGTGGCCAGCGTCTCTGACCACTCGACCAACGGGCCAGTCAAATGCAATTTTATTTTGTCTGAATGTGATTTAAGTAGTTTATTGCTCCTTGGGCTCAGTCTGCCCCTGCGGGATTGAGGGCGTGATGATATGAAAGTATGGATGTACTTTAAAAACTAAAGGTTTTTGAAGTAACATGATAAGGTGCTTTTCATTAAATAGTTTTTACTAAAGTAGGTTCTCAAATACGAAAATTAATGAAGTTATCAAAATAATAACTTGTAAATATAGTTACAAAATCTTTCCGTTATCAATGTTCCTGTTTTTCATTTACCCCCATACTGTGTACAAAGACAATTTGTGAACTAAACCGAACTAATTAGCCGGCATTAATTACGAGCATTCGTAGTCAATAGGGCAGTGCTCCAATTCTCCTGCAGCGGGCTCACGATAAAACATCACAATGCCATTCTTTTAATCCCTGTTTGAATTCGGGCCGAGCCTGCAAAATGCATACGCAGCGATACCGCCGTCTATGCAGTCGCCTGCAAAAGTGCTTTCACGAGACTTCAACTTTATTATTTTAAATTATTTGAAGAGGACGGTCACTTATTAAAATAATTTATAGTCTTGGCGCATCCACACCGCAGTTACTTTAAGTGGAGCAAAATTTTGCAGCACGTTAAATTTTTAATGAAATTGTCTGAGTATACTTTTGTGACGTCGTAGGTTTTCTGGATTGAATTATAATCTGGCAAACTACGTAAGATAATTCTGAATACTTTGTGTAAATTAAAAATTGTATTGGAGTAACTTAATATGTTAGTTTTAATTGACTAGAAATGTACGAATATAATCGCTTTCTTGAAAATCTTTAGGATTATGTACATTGTAAAAATTATTAATAAATAGCTTCAAAAGTGACGTAGGCCTCATACTGTTGTCATCGACTGTACTATCAAGCATTTCATTTGATTCTCAACTTTATTTCTATCTCTATAAGAATGCACAAGCTTGGCTACCGTGGTAGCCGTTTGTACTGCAGTTCTCCGCAAACAATAGATAAGAGGGCCGAGCGGAGTGGATGCTCGGGTTCAAGTGAAGAGGGGGGGGTCCATTCATCATCCCCCTGCGATGGCTCAGCACTAGTGCTGCTGGATATTTCGATTTTCGCAGTATCGCGAAAGCTTAACCATGGAGACCATCATGGTTTGATAATGATGAATCGTACAGTCGCAAGCAATGCAATTTAATTCGACGTTTTCTGCAGTTGCAATAAGGTTTATTATTCAATAGGACTGTATACTGATTACAACTGTGTGAACTCATAAATCACTTATTTAACTATAAGGAAATGGGTAGCGATCGTGTATACATACAGTGCCTAAGAGACACAGTAAATTTGTTTACAGTCGTTTAGACAAACACAAAACTGGTTATTCACGTATTAGTCAATTACTTTAAGGAGATTTGAAGTATCCATAGTACTGTCAGTCTTACTAAACAAGTACTTTAATCCTATTTGTAAGCATCTTCAATATACAGGCACTACTAACAATACACTCTTAACCAAACAGAACAGTCGCTGAGCGACTACATACCCTACATACCCTGCCCCATACGCTAAGAGTTGTGGGTTCGATCCCCACCCAGGAAAAACAATCGTGTGCTATTTTTTTTCGCTATTTCTAATGACGTTTGTAGCTCTATACATTAAAACCTATTAACCGTCAATATTGAGAAACAAATTATTACAAAAGCAGGTATATTTCTGAATTACAGTTTTTGTAACGATTCGTGCTTAACCCACAGATCATTAATTTGTCAAAACAACCTGTTTGTTTGTGAAGCTCCTTTAAGATAATCTAAGGTATTTTACAATGTTATCTAATACAAAGTGTATCGGCGGGTAAACTTCAACCGCGTCTTTTTCGTGGTTGTTTTTGCGAAGCGAATCCTAAGTTTAGAAAGGAACGCAATCTACTTAAAAAAGTTCGGGCACGGAATTCGCGTTAGCTAAGTGAGTAACAAAACTGGGAAACGCGAGTGACGCCCGGGGTTCCGCACATAAAATAAAAGTTAAATTTATTACACACAGACTAGAATAAAAATTTTGTTTCCAGGTTCCGTAACCCAAAAATTATATTAAACAGTTTCCTTACTAGTTATGTAGTTTCCCGTCCATCCAAATGCCAATCTTTTTATTGGAACGGGTGTTGCTATAACTTAAAATCCACGAAAAGTTTTAACTAACTAAACTTCACGCCATGGTATATCGGGTTTTGGGTATGTGTTTGTGTAGGCGACAAGCTAGCCACTTGTCACTACTTTTTCAAAATTTTCCATCTTACCCAGCCCAGTTTTATTTTTGGTTGAATGTGGTTAAAGGGGACTGCTGCCCCTTTGACTCTGCCTACCCATTCGGGGATTATGGGCGTGATGTTATGATGATGATGATAATGAACTTCACGCCACTTACCTACGGAGCGGGGTAGGCACAGAACTGAAAGCCATATGGCACAACCCTTACACACTTCACTTGCTTCTTTAACAATCATGATCCTTTTCATACAAGCTCTCGTTTTTATGGCTCCTGACATCACCTTCTGTCAACACACGGCCAATCTGGTCGTGGTAGATGAGCCTGGGCCTACATGCATCATTCCACATGTCCGAACCTCCGGAGCATGACTCTTCTTACCTTGACTCCGACTCTGTCTTTCAGACCAATTCTCTTTCGAACATCATCAATCCGAACGCAATCATCATGACACTTGACAAAAAATCATGTGGTCGACTGTATTTAAGACATGTCAAAAGGTCAGGTAAAGAACACCCTTAACCGACGAGCATATATGAAAAGACTTATGAATGTAGAGGAAGCGAAAGGTGTATGTCAGGTTCGTAGCAAATGGACGGTTGTGATCTCTGCCCCTCTCTACCCCCATGCGAAAAAAGCGTGACATTATGTTTGTATGTATAATCCCCGCAGATTGCTAATGCGCTGGAACCTTGTCTAATTAACACACGTGATTAACGCACGTGACGTCACCCGCAATACTCGCTGGTCAGTTTCGCGAACGGTACTGATAGGTCACGATTACGTCACCAATATGGCGGCCAGGCGCATTAGCAATCTGCGGGGATTATATTATGTCAATTTTTTCCTAGGACAGAAACCAGCAACCTTCAGTTTGTGGTTAAAGACCACTATAAAACTAATAATCTGAAAAAAACAGATCTCGATTTAATATCTCAAGAAATGCGACATACTCTTTAAATTTTTTAAAAGGTTCTTTATATACATTTAAGTATGCGCTCTTACTGAATCCTAAAAAGTATTTTTTTGTTTATGAGCACGGGTAAAACCTTTTCGCTGACATGCTTTCGCAACTCCATCAAAGTAGCGCGTTGAGCAAACACATAATTTCCTTTCTTTAAAGAACAGTCGAGTAAAATTCAAGATACATATTAAATACTAATATTTGTCCCATATTGGTCTGGGACTTGGGCCATGTGAATCTGGGACAAAAAAAAGAATGTGCTAACTGTGCTTCTTGCCTAGCATGTCGTAAAAGGCGACTAATGGTGTATCGGGTTTTGGGTGTGTGATTGTATGGGCGACAAGTTGGCCGCTTGTCGCTTCTGTTTCGCAATTTTCTCTCTAACCCCGCCCGGGTTTATTTTTGGCTGAATGTGGTTGAAGGGGCATGCTGCCCCTTTGACTCTGCCTACCCCTTCGGGGATTATGGGCGTGATGTTATGTATGTAGGTATGTACATATTAAATATATATATATTTCTAGCACTGTTCCGGTTCTTGATCGTGGTCCGCCTAGTCTAGGGAAAACATTAAATGGGCAACCATTTGCCCTTTGTAATCCGGCTTAGGAACCTTCAAGAAACTAATGTATATTTTCCTTAGAGGACGGCAACACACACGCGATTCCCCTGATATTAGGAGAGCCTAAGGGCAATGGCGATCACTTACCATCACGGGGCATGTCTAACCAGCTCTCAAAAGAAACAGGAAAATCAGACGTAATAGATTCATGGTTACATGGATGGCTAAAGGACAGAGGAAATGGTATCTTATAGGGCATACTTGAGTACGTTTATAGATGTCGATCATTAGAGTAAAAATATTAATGTCATCTCATGAACATTTTTCTGTAACAGGACTTCACAACCAATGAAATACGATAACGCTGTAGTTTTCCATCGCAGTTCAATGACAATTACTATTTTCATAAAGTTTTAAGGAAGATGCCTCCTGAGATTTCAGATCATTGTATCTCAACCTTTTAAATAAGGGTTTTTTTTAATACATCAAGTCCTTTTAATAAACTATCAATGATTATTTATCGCCATCAGCAGCGATGTAGTTTTCAAAAACTTCTAATTGATTTTTCCGAACCATGTATTTCGAAGTGGTAAATCTATATAAAATTACTTAACATTTTAAGTGAATCATAATTATGTTTAAAAATATAAGTATGTATTGTGACTACTTAGTGACAAAAAACTATGTTTTACTTGTTTGACAATCTATATATAGCTGCGTTTACAGCAAACACATTAACACTAGATAATAATGAATAAGACAAAACATTTTTGAACATAAGCACAAAAGTCTGAGTAAAAGCAACACACAAAATGTTGTTTAATTTTGTGGGCCTTTCAGCGTTCAGAAATACAACTCTTGGAAGCTCTTGACGCCTTCCCGAAATTTATTTTCATTAGCCTCAAGCTCAATAATTAAGCCTTCATTTGGGCGAGCTTTGCGAAATGAACTTTTGCATTTTTCAAAAGGCCACGAGCCTGAAAATGTTGAGAACCTGTGTCCTGAGTAATAAGCCCTCGCCCTCAAGAATCAAAGGGTTGTTGAGCGCGTAATTAGTATTCAGGGAGCGAGACCGCCCTATAGGACTAGGGAATTTTATACAGACTTCCTTTTAATTTTTTTTTATAAAATGTCGGGATTTTTTAACCGCTTTCATTGCGCCTGCGTCTTATGATCTCCGCTTTAAATTAATACTCATTTATTTGCATCGTCAGACCAAATGGTAAAGCTTGCTGGAATCTTTAAGAGGATAAGTGACCAATTTAGAGATGATTCTATAACGGTTTTCTTACTTAATTATGAAATAGTTATGATATGTTATAGTTTCATTTTCCAGCTAACCCAGCCCAGTTTTGTTATTGGCTGAATGTGGTTGAAGGAGCCTGCTGCCCCTTTGACTCTGCCTACCCCTTCGGGGATCACGGGCGTGATGTTATGTTTGTTTGTGTTTATGTAGTTACGTATTCTTTCAAATACGTATATTTGTTATTATTGTTTAAAGTATAAACTGTATCCGATCAAAATATCCGATTAAGCAATGTGCACCATAATAATAAATTTATCTAAGTACTAGTGTGTCCCTGGGTGGGCGAATTTTGATTTGTTTACCTTTGCTAACATGGATACACCATGGCAGTTTCGTCAACAAAAACCGTGATCTGATTTTGCAAGTTATCAAAGCTTATGAATCATGGGAGTAGGAAAGGACGAGTACGAATTTGATTATTTTATGGACAAGAGGATTAAAGTAACCTTTATCCTGTTTTTGAGATACTTGAATATGTTTTGACATTAAAAATGAGACAATACCTCTATAACACAGACATTCACTTTGAAGAATTACATAAGTAGTTATAACTCATTTTTTCGTTAGAATTAAAAACAAGCTACAACCCAAGCACGAAAGCTTAGAATCAACCCCAATATTGATTGACTACACAGCAACCTAAAATATTACAATTCTCATCTAGCAGTCCCAAAGTTTGTTGCACCACTATTGATTCCAAAGTCTACCCCAGGAATTGCAAGCTACATGTTCCACGTACAAAAAAAGCACAACCGTGAACTTTGTGCTGTCGCAATAAGCTTTCAAACGCGTAGACCATTTCGCCAAAGCTCGCTGTGTGCGAAGTTCCCCTTTTTCGTTGCTTTTGTGGAGAAATACAGGTTTTATCGAGCCATAGAAATGGTGCAATGCCCGGTGCAAATAAAATGCACGCCACACTTTATTTACACCGCGTGAATACATACAAGGTTTTCTATTTCAAATTGCAGGATCTTTGAGAAATATCGCGCTACTACCTGAAAGTGTGCAGAGAAAATCGTGACCAAGAAAATTCATGACGGAGAAAATAATAGCTTTGGGAAAAGATTGGTGTTTTATTTAACTCTATGCTCTATATATAAAGAAAGATAGCCTTAATGACATTTATATTTGGTTTGACATTTTATAGTAAAATAGTTCAATGAAGCTGGAGTTTGTGGTATCTCCGTTAATTTAAATTTTTATACAGTAAATATTGAAACTACTTACTTTGAATATAGATTAACGTTATGTGGTATATAATAGGTATTGATTACTGTCATTATATATTTACCTATGTGCAACACTGTGTTACAGTATTCCATTTTTCCAACCCAATCAAATACTCCGGATATGCTTACTTACGTCTTCAAATATGTAGGTACTTTAACCACTTATGATAACTTATGATATGATAAATCTATATCATTATTAACAAATAAGTGAATCATAAAAAATATTTAGATAAAGACTCCTGATGTAATCTCTATTTCCTCATAATTTCGATAACAGCCGAAACAATTTTAGATTGTGACCTAATTTGAATTGTTGCGCTTGTAAATATAATCTTTACTGATATCAAATGAATGTAATATTGAGATAAAAAATAATATGTAACACGCAATGTTTTATTGCGCAGTAAATTTTATTGTTTATACGAAATAAATTCATATTTATCTGTTCAATTTTTTTTTTTATTAAGCCGTTTCCGTTTCAGTACATAATATCTTTTTGAAGCGAATGATAAGTACCTATCAATAAACACTTGTAGTGTTTCTAATTCGCGTTGATTGTATAAATTCTTATACTGCACTTGTATTGTACGAACTGCTCTTCATTTCAAATAACAACTTTGTATGGATTTCAATAGTCTTTATTATGAATTTGTTTAGTTTTTTTGCAAGATTACAAATATTTGATGGCAATAGTTTCAATCAGACTTGTCGCAGAAATGCGAAATCATGATCGAAGAAGATCTCAGCTAACATTAGGCCACAACACTAAAAAGAAAAAAAAAACTTAAGTAGCCTATTTTCTTTTTATTTTATAAATGACCAGAAACCCGGATCAGATAATAAGCTGTCCGCTAAAGCTTTCTGTTTCAAATTCCAGTGCAGCTTGCAAAAACCACTACAACGCTGTGTCGGGCTAAAGGACTCATTGAAGATTCATACTGCACCACGTCAGCCGCCACAATGAGGAGTGAAGCTAATGCAAACTGCAGCCACACCATACGCCATGGCAGTAACGAAATTTCTCTTTCAGTTGTCTGATTAGACTTAAATCGTTTTAAGGTTAATTTTTTAACAGTCATTCAGCTAAAAGATAACATATTCGATTGTTCTCAATCACAATCTGGATGATTGTAAAATGTAACTGGCCTGTTTCCTAAATAAAATAGCGTATGACATCCGCAAACCGGTGACTTTATACTTTATCAGTCGGTTAATTCGTATCTGATCATAAAAAATCGGTCCTTAGAGTAACGTAATTTCTTTTTTACTTATAATTATTTTAGTTTTTTTGTTTTTGTCATTATTTTAATATTTTAATTAATAGAGTTAAAATGTATTATTTGTCATAGAGTAGGAAAATGAGACGTGTGATGAAAAGCTTCCTTTGAAATGCAATGTCAAAAGCGTGACAGATGCGCAAATAATAAACATACGTAGTATACAGAGTCAAAGAAACAGCGAACCACTTTCAGCCAAAAATAAAAAATGCGCTGGTTTTTTTTTTAATAAAAATTGTGGCGAGTGGTTATATGTATATGCCATACGTATAACCACATATATAATCACATATTAGTCGCTTTTTACGACATGCTGGTCAAGGAACATTGTGGGCACATTCTTTTTGAGATACAGACCAATAGTGCAAGTGATTTTTGAAAAAATTGCACTAGGGGCTTTGGAAAGTTTAAATAAGCTGGTGCAATAAAGAGTGATTAAAGTTGATTATACTGTCAGCTAATACGGTTTAGCTAAATAACATGTGTAATCCACATTAGCGCGTAAATTCGCTTAACGTGTCAGGCTTTAGTTAGGACGGATAATCGACAAAAGCGTATCACAGAGTTTCATAACGTGTAAAAAAATTAAAAGCCTATAAATATAATCGACAACAGAGTATCACAAAGTTTAATTTTGTGTAAAAAAAATTAACAGGTTTATATAAAGTATTGAGGCGGATGGGGTTCAGTTATTATGTCTTGTTCTGGCCCTTTATATCAACATTTCTATTTATAAGCTTCCGAAATCACTATTTATTTTGAATGTATAACAGTCATACATATTTCAGTTGTTTAGCAATACATATCGTAAAATTTTATCGTCTTCTAAAACCGCCTCAGCTTAAAATAGCGTTCAATACAAATTCAAATTATTTTGCTTTTTATAGGCATTATACAATCTTATAAATAGACAATATACAGGAAATATAACCATTGTAAGGACAGTGTCATATGACGCTCAATTCTCTATCTACCCCGCCAGGGAACTGACATGATGTAAGTTATTTGTTTAGTTTTATTACCACAGAGTTGCCTCACTGTCTTTTAAGCACCTAGCACTATGCTAAGCTCCGCACAGATCCCTCAGGAGTCAGTGCTCCAAGAACCTCGGAAGCACTGAATAGGACAGTTCCTGTCTGCTTTGTGGCACGTAAATGGGATTGTATTATGAAATTTTGGAGCTCCGGATTACATAAATGATACGGTAGACTCGTTTGCGCTGTTAGTTCTGTAACTCTTCGAAGGAAATGATCGGTTGAATCGGTTGATAAAAAATACATAACCATTAGTGTCATTAGCAGTGATCGGAGTAGGTAGATTGAATTAGAGTCATTGCTCTGAAACGTTTATAATAATATCGATATTTCTCCGGAATTCTGGAAATGGTTGATTTTTTCCGGAACTTTGAAATGAAAGAGGCGCAACGTAAATTATACTGAAAAGGTGTGGCGCATACTCCTGCACCGCATCGCCGCCTTTTCTGTATAATTCACGCCTTAGATTTGTATGTAATTTTAAACCTCATTTCAATTCAATTTATTATTCAACTGATAACTAAACATAAACTTAAATAGTTTTGATATCTTCCTATAGTTTTATATTGGGTAGTAATAATATCACTACTAACAAAAACATTTGTTATTTGATTTCGGAAATATCGGAAGTAGCTCCGGTATTGGGCTTATCCATGTTATTTTTTCTGTGAGCAGTTTTGATACAAGTACCAAAAATCAATCTACCTACTCCGATCACTGGTCTATGTGCTGTCTACTACCCCTATTGACTGGCCCGTTAGTCAAGTAATAAAAATCCTAGCCACGAAACCGAGAACCACGGGTTCAAATCCCGCTAGGGGCAAATGTTTCGTGTGATGAACATGGACATTTGTACTCGGGACATGGATGTTAATAAACGTACTTAAGTAGGTTCGTTCACCTAGTATCCATAGCACAATCATAAACTAAATTGGTGTGTCAGTTTGGAGAATTCATTTTACGCAAAAAAGTCACGGGCAAAAGACGTTGTAATACTTATCCAAATAACAGTTACCTGCACCAAAAATCGTACTTCAGTCACGGTACCTGGAAAAAAAGGCACAGTTTTAATATCTGTTATCAAAGGAACAAATAATAGATATGATTAATTTCAGTAGTAGATAAGAAGGGGAATGCGTGATAAACCATACGTATGTTGCAATAGTACGTCTTCTTTATTAGTTGGTAAATGGGTATAATAAATCTACATGTTTGTCTGTGCGCTTTATTTTGGCAGACGTTGCGGACCTATTAATAAAGAAAGTATGTTGTACAGACTTTTCTTGTTATTAGACTGTTAGTTAATATACGTATATAAGAGCGGTGGTAGCTCAATGGTAAGGACACGCGCCTCTTAACCGATGAGGGTTCAAACCCGGGCTCGTACCTCTGGATTTTTCAAATCTATGTACGTATTTATACCACTAGCTCGACGGTGAAGGAAAACATCGTGATGAAACCTGCAAATTCAAACAACTTTGGATTTGTAACCATGATCCAAATTGTCTAGTTCCTCTATCTTAGGGTTACGAAGTTCAGATCGGCAGTCGCTTCAATGTAATTACCAGACTCGCTAAATCCTGGATCATGGTCTAAGCGGACCCCGTCTAAACACGGGACATAACGAGGAAGTTGATAGGTATATAGGTATACCTAGTATGTATCAAACAGGCAAAGCTATCCTCGGGTGTAAGAAAAGGTATAGTATATAAACAACAATATAACTTTAAGCAGCTATGTGCTTTTGTTAAAATTATAACGCACTCAATATTGGTAGAACCAAATCTTGGTATGAGGCATCCATTATTTTTTTTAAATCCAATATATATTTTTCCTCTTATTGACAGAAGGATAAGAAAAATAGGTTGAATGGAATGATGGAATGGAAGGAATGATGATTTCTAATCATAGACGGCTTTTATTCCGAAAGCAAAATTAATTATAGAAGAGTGAAAATATATTAATATTAAAATGTTTCAAAGAACTATTTACGATTTGTATCACTCTAAAGATTATATTACTAGAAAATCTAGATTATCCTATAGTATCTGAATGTTTTTAAATGTTCGTGGTGTCTTAATAACATCTCTCAAACTTGTCAAATACGAAAAAAAATATACCCAGCTATGAAATTGTGCAACTATTTCTTTTTTGTTTAATTTTATAAAAGTATTTATTAAGAATAGTTTACTATCCTATCCGTAACACAACCATTCAATCTTAGTTCAAAACAAGGAAGTTGATGTGTCAATCTAGATAATTTAATTTATATCTATGGGTACATAGGTAATATACCTAATTTAATTCATTCATACTAAAAGCATTAACCTTCTTAATCTTCTTAATTCTTAAAAGTTCATTAACCTCCACGCCATGTTTACTAGCGCTAAGAGGCGCTTGCTGAAACAATTATTTAAACTTTGAACAAACGGCTGAACGGCCAGCACAAATTAAGCGGCTCTTGCGACCGTTTCATTTTCTTTAATGAACAGACGGACAAGAGTTACGCTGACGTCGTTACATTTTAAAACGCTGCACAGCCCTGTTATCGCTTTCAGGGTAGGGTTACCATGCATGGGCACTGAAGGAGAATCCAGTTGAGACCATGTTGGCATGGTACAAGTAAGTAATATCATATTAAATCATAGCTGACCCACTAATAAGAGGTTGTAAGCGTGTAAATCCTCACTGTATATATTTATAAATATAAATAAATAAATAAATATATTAGACTACATCACATACATTGATCTGACTCCGAGGTAAGTAGCTTAAGCACTTGTGTTACGGATATTAGAAACAACAGTGGTATTACAAATATATACTTAAATATTGCATATTAACACCCAGACACAGAACAAACACAAGCATTCATCACACGAATGTTTGTCCTGGGTGGGGATCGAACCCACAACTCTTGCCGCATGGGGAAGGGTCACTACCGAATGCACCATCGAGCCAGTCAAAATTTATGTTATAAATGCGTAAGTAACTTTGTCTGTGTGTGTTAGTTCTTTAGCCGAAACTAATTAACCGATTATGATAAAATTGGCTACTATCTATAGATAGAGATGATTGTATGATTTGGTTTAGAACATTTAAAAAAAACGTGTATATTACTCATGTATATTTTGACGCTGAAAAGAGTAACTACCGAGTTTCTTGCCGGTTTCTTCTCGGTAGAATCAGCATTCCGAACCGGTGGTAGATTCACATTGCTCTAAAAATTTTGTAAAATTGACGATTTATAAGTGCTTTTTTTTAAAGGCCTACATGAATAAAGAAATTTTGAATTGAATTGAATTGAATAGATTCCACACGACACACAATCCGAGTGTGTATGACAGACCGAATGTCACGTGAGCAGAGCAGCAGGTAGAAGCTAGTAATTCATCAAACAATCTTCTTTAAACAAGGTATATTTAGTAATTATATTAGATAAATATTTTTTTCGAATACAAACTCTTCCGCTTTATTATATTTAGTATTGAGTTAAAACACACACAAACAAAACAATTAGATCCATCAATATTTACAAATAAACAACAATGCGAAAGAAAATGGTGGGTAAACGTTTCCGAAATCACAAATAAATAAATAAATAAATATAAATATTAGACAACATCACATACATTGATATGACTCCGAGCTAAGTAGCATAAGCACTTGTGTTATGGATATCAGAATCAACAGTGGTATTACAACTTCATACTTAAATATTAGATATTAACACCCGACACAGAACAAACACGAGTATCCATCACACGAATGTTTTTCCTGGGTGGGGATCGAACCCACAACTCTTGGCGGATAGGGTAGGGTCACTACAAAATGTGCCATCGAGCCAGTCATCCAAATGATCCAATATTGATTGAAAATCTTTAAAATTATCCATGCCTTTTTCACTTATGATATTAATAATACACGTTGTATTTTAGGAAGATTGCCGCGCCCGTCTATAATAGTTGCCATCCTTGTCTAAAATAACCATCTTGCATCGTGTCATTATGCGAATTTCTAAAATTTGTTTTCCTATATTTACAAAATTTGCAATAAGAGAACTAAACAATAACATATTTTCTTTTAAAACCTTATTCTATATTCTGAAATAATTGTCCCATGTTGGTCGGAGACTCAAAAATAATGTACCAACTGTGTTTCGTACGTAGCATATCGTAAAAGACGACTAATGGTGTCTTTGTTGTGATTATGTAGGTGACGAGCTATCCACTTTTCACTACTTTTTCACAATTATGTATCTAACCCAACACAATCCAATTTTTGGCTGAATGTATTTTTTTTTTCTTTATTTACCATATTACAACACATTTTACATATTATGTTTAGGAGTCGCATACTTAAACCACTAAGATTTATAATAACACAACAATTTTCAAGGAGCTTATCGCCCCTTGAGCTCTACCTACCCCTTCGGGGGTTGAAGGCGTGAAGGTATGTATGTTTTCTGAAATAAAACATTAAAGGTTAACAATAATGCTAATTGTAGATAAATTAATACTAATTAATTTATCTAATTAATAGTTGTAGGGTGACTAACTAAGGGAGTAGGTTAGTTATAGTAATTTCTCTTTATTATTTAAACTTTACTTTACTTTAATTGCACAACACTATCCGTGCGTGCTCATGAATCATATATAATTAATGTTTGTTCAAAACAAATTAGTAATCTTAACATGACCCATTCACGTTAAAATTCCCAATTTTTTATGCATTGTCCTCAAAAAGATAATAAATTTTACTGTTTTTTTTTTTCATTAATAATGACAATGTTGATAAAAAATTTACAACTAATACCTACGTATTGATATTTTAAGAACTTACTAACTGAACTAAATAACTAAGCGAATTTTTCAAGCATATTATTTCCGCTCAATTAAACAAAACAAAGAAATGTAACCATTTCCGAGTTATCCAAAACATTCCATTAGCACTGGAAATCCTAACTACATGGCATTTTAGGGGCCATTGAACGAATGGCAAAAGGAAACCGTTCGGTCGGCCGCGGACATTCCATTCGTCCGAACGACTGAATGAACGAGCTCACCCACTCACAATGTTTAGCAATTTCCTTTCTAGAAACGCCAGCCATTTTATTGTCTGGATTCTCTTTTTTCGCACATACCTCAAACACTACGGGATTTCGAAGTTTATTAAATATAGCGGCGCCCCGCGGTTTCAGCCGCATAGTTCCCGTTCCCGTAGGAATACGGGGATAAAATATAGTTTATGTTACTCGCTGATAAAGTAGCTTCCCATTCGTGAAAAAAAAATTCAAATCGGTCCAGTAGTTTCGGAACGTCAATACAAACAAACAATTAAATCTTTCCTCTTTATAATTTTAGTATAAATTTAAACGATCTTGGAATTTATATTTCGATAAAATTGTTAACATCGTTTTCCTTCCTTCCTTGCTTGTATATCTAAGTCACAACTTTAATATAAAATATATTCCTTCTAAATATTTGAAATAAAAATACGACTATCTTTAGAGATGGAATCTCTTAAACCAAACTCCTAAAATGTAAAGTAACAGACGTGGTTGTAAATTATTTTCCCTTTTAACAAAGTCCATAAAAATTTCAATATCAAATGTGTAAAAAAAAATTAAAAACCATACTGCAAAGACCGGCGCATCGCCTAAAATTATGTCAACAAATTGACGTTACTACCAGAGTTTAATAAGCTGAGAAACCTATTTTCTCATTCCTCTTTCCCTTACATATTAATAACGCTTTCCGTAGCTCTGTCTGAGTATACCGAACCCTCTTGCGCAATACTCATTCAGTCAGTATCATGTCGTTATTAGAGCATAACTATACTCGTAGTATTAGCATAAAAACGTCTGCGAGACGAGCTGCGAATGCCCAGCGCAATGAGAATGTTAAATAGGTATGTTATTTAAGCGAATGTATAAAATATAAATAAGGGGAAGTTTAAACAAGCTGGGGGGTTAGGTACTTGATAAGGTCGTGAAGTCTAAATTGAAGAACAGGGTGGCAGCGAGGTTTGTGGGGTGAATTTCTTTGTGTAGGAGTGAAAGACTGAAGTTGTGTTTCTTGATACTTAGAAATTGGGAATTAAATCGCTTTAATACACAAAGTGTAAGTACTATAACACATTAAAATGTATATAAACCACCCCAGTATCTAAACATAATAGTTTGTTTGTTTGCTTGAACGCACTAATCTCAAGAAATACTGGTCCGATTTTCAAAATTATTTCAGTGTTAGATAGCCCGTTTATTGAGGAAGACTATAGTTTATATAACATTAGCCATAAAAGCGGGTAAAACCGCGGGCACAACTAGTTGTATTATAAGGAAAACAATGGAGGAATTTGATTTAATATGGACTAGCGATAAATACTTCCTTTTTTTAATGAACTTTTCAATACTATCATAATATATCATACTAGAGTAATATGTATGTTACAATTTACATTATGTATGTTAATTGTAACCTTGAGGAACAACTAAAAATATAAGCTAAATTCAACTACCATTTCTGGCTTCAAACTTCACAAATAGAGGTTTAACTCCTGATTGCGTCCCCAACACATTTGTCTTGGCTTTCAAAGCCCACATCAAGAAAGCGATAATCCACGCACATTCCTCAACAATATTAGGCCCGCGACAATATAGCGCAAACGACAGGGTAATGAGATGTTTCGCTGAATGGCAAGGTAATGACAATATACGAAACGTTAGTATTTGACGCCAGGTAACTGAGCTTTGAGTTATACGTAGTTAATTACAGTGTTAGATGGAAAGATTTACCGTTATACACGCGATAGGTATATCGCAGTAAAATTGTATCTATCTTTAAAATCTTTTTCGGGCAACACACTAATAACGTGCTAATTCAATCCTCTGGAGAACATTTATTTTAAGAATTAAAAAAAAAATAGTTTTCGACAATTTCATACCAAATTACCACCAAATTTTTGAATGTAATATCATTTAATTTTACTAAATTATGCAAGAATAACATTATCTTAAGTTATTACTACCTATTATTTTTTCTCTTGCCAAACCCGTCTTTACGGACCCCGACTAAGCACGGATCATAATGCTAGAAAGATGATGATTTGTCATCTGTTCAAAGTATATATTTAATAACTTTACCGTTACCACAGATTATGTTAATTTCATTTTTCAATTAAATTTTTTTTTTTCCAAAATACATATCTTGTGACACCAGGTAATTAATACATAGATATCCACTTACCTAGCAATTCACAAACACATTATTTTACAGCTTACATAAATAACAAGAACTAACTAACATTATGTCATAGACATATTTATAAAACAATCAAGCGTAGCTAAATAACGAACTAAACTAATAATGCGTTACCAAAAAAGTTTCACCATCAATTGCTTATTTATAAACAATTTAACTCGTTCGTATTAAGTCCCGAAACGCTTGGCAAGTTGCATTAAGTTTTATAATTTTAAGCCTAAGAATTGAGCAACTGCGCTTTCTTAAGACCGGATAATGAGACGTTTCAATGCCAGTAATGAGAAGTGGCAGGAATGAGATCTGCCAGGAATCATGGCGGCGGCGATATCGGAGGTGATACAATTAAAACTAAAAGCCGCCTTGGAGCTCACGGCTTCGAAGTGATGGCTCATGAAGTATAACTGCCTTTGTCTAGAGCTTACATATTCATATCTTCAGTGAAATGGCAATCTTTACTAATACTATAAATGCAAAATTGACTGTTTGTCTGTCTATTAACGTCACGCCTATACCACTCAACTAATGGCGATGAAATTTGGTTCGCCTAAAGTGTGAACCCTGAGAATGGAGTCTACCTTTTATCTTGGACAAATAGACAGATCCGTAGGACGCATGTCTTTGCAACGAATCTAATTTAGAATTGTAGAATTAAACCCTATGAAGGCGGTGGTGGCTCAATGGTAAGGACACGCGCCTCTTCACCGAGGAGTGCGGGTTCAAACCTTGGCACGCACGTCTAGATTTTTCAAATCTATGTACGTATTTATACCACTAGCTCGACGGTGAAGGAAAACATCGTGATGAAACCTGCAAATTCAAACAACTTTAGATTTGTAACCATGATCCAAAAATTGTCTGGTTCCCCTATCTTAGGGTTACGAAGGTCAGATCGGCAGTCGCTTTAATGTAATTACCAAACTCGCTAAATCTTGGATCATGGTCTAAGCGGACCCCGTCTAAACACGGGACATGACGAGAAGAAGGCGCTTGTCCTCGTCAATTGGGCCACCACCGCTAAAACACAACATAATAAAGACTAAATTTCAAAACTCCCAGCTGTTGTGGTGAATTATTAGCTTTAATTGTATCGCCGCCATGTTGCATAGCAAATCTTATTACCGTACCACTTTGTACAGTGTCTCATTACGCGGTCTTGAGCAAAATATTTCAATTGTGCAAGCTACATTTTTAAATGGGCTTTGAGACTTAGAAAATTCATTTATTATCATGACACCACTACTTATGGCAAGAGGAAGTACTTTAATACAAGCATTTAATTTTTACAGTTTGTATTATACAGGTAAAAATACATATAGGTAAGTATAACAGTTTTCATTAAAAAAAGAAATTCGAAACTTTTCATCTTTCTAACATTATCATCTCCCATGCTTATTCGAGATCCGCATAGAAAATGAACTGTGCTTCAGCGGGTCTAATATTACTCTGAAACAACTTACCAGGCTTTCTGAACCCTTTCATAAAGAAACCATTTGAACATTTATATTAATAAAACTGTTTCAAATTCAAATTCAAATGTTTTATTGCCACTAAGTGTAACATACAAGGTGGTTTATTATCATATTGCACTTTATTACTTAGTCGCCCTTTTCGAGCATTGCAATGCGTAGAGGGCACTCTACTTTAAATCTACATAAGGTTAATAACAACATAAACATTAACATTATATAAAGTACTAATTATTTTATAACTATTTTGATGAAAGTCATTCTTAAAAACACTTTCACGGACCACATTTAATAAATAATAATAATAATAAATTCTTCAGACTGGCACACCAATTCCCTAGTTCCAAACTAAGCTAATGCTTGTGCTATGGATACTAGGTGAACGGATAGACATACTTAAATATGTTTATAAACATCCATGACTCGAGTACAAATGTCCACGTTCATCACACGAAACATTTGCCCCTAGCGGGATTCGAACCCGCGACCCTCGGTTTCGTGGCCAGGATCTCTGACCACTCGACCAACGGGCCTGTCAGTCATTTGTTTATATCTCACAATCAACTATTTAGCAAGAAATATTACCTTAGTGCTATTACTATCTATTTAACTGTTATCCGTTGTGAAAAGTTTTTGCCTCAATATCAAAAATTAAATTAGTTAGGCCAGTTATATATAGAAGTGATTCATCACATCTAAATAAGAATTACCCATTTATTAATCATGGGTATTACCAAATTATTATTATTATTGACTGGCTCGATGGCGCATTCGGTAGTGACCCTGCCCCATGCTCTAAGAGTTGTGGGTTCGATCTCCACCCAGGACAAACATTCGTGTGATGAATATTTGTGTTTGTTCTGTGTCTGGATGTTAATATCCATTATTTAAGTATATATTTGTAATACCACTGTTGAATCTGATAATAACACTGAAACTACTCAAAATATATTTATTTACGTAGGCTTAAAAAAAGCCCTTGGAAATCGTCAAGTAATAGGTACAAAATAGAACTATCTTTATTTACGTAGGCCTCAAAAAAGCCCTTGTAAATCGTCAAGTAATAGGTACAAAATAGAACAATTTGAATCTACCACCGATTCGAAATGTAGCATCTACTCAAGTGCTTACCTCAGAGTCAGATCAATGTATGGATATTTATTAAATTATTATTATTATTTAACACGATTACCCTAGCCAGAATGGAAAAAGGTAAATATTAAACTCGTCATCTATAAATGACAGCTAGATAACATTTTCATTGAAAGCATCGGCGATGTGAATGAAGCCCGCACGACACGACCTGTTGAGTCAGCCAATCGCGTGTCATCGTGTTTAGACGCGCGCTTTAGCCTTCGCATAGTGATGAACACGGTTCGGCAAACACCGAAATTGGGACGAAGAGGAATGGGACAGAGACGTATAAAATAACGCTAAAGGAAGGATGCTGTTTCTGACGACTGGCCCGTTGGTACAGTGGTCAGAGACCCTGGCCACGAAACCAAGGGTTGCGGGTTCGAATCCCGCTAGGGGCAAATGTTTCGTGTGATGAACATGGACATTTTTACTCGAGTCATGGATGTTTATAAACGCATTTAGGTATATCTATCCGTTCAGCTAGTATCCATAACACAAGCACAAGCTTAGTTTGGAACTAGGGAATTGGTGTGTCAGTTTTTTTTTATTTATTTACTAGGTGTCCCGGCGAACTTCGTATCGCCCAGTAAATGAAAATTGAAATTGATCTGTCGATTGACATTTAACATTGACAGATACGAATCCCACCGTTTTATATGAGAAAATACTTTTGCTTTTATTTTGTTTTATCGTAAATTTTTTAATGTTTTTAATAGTTATTCTGTTATTCTGGACGAAGACAAATCCAACAAATCAAAAACAACGTAAATCGGTTCAGCCGTTCTCGACTTATAAGTGGTGTAACAAACACGACTTTGTTTTATTTATATAGATTTATTATTGTTTAAAACGCAGTAACAATTGCCCGGCTGCGTGAAAATTTTGTTTCAGGTACAATGGTGTCCTTTGGGATTTATTATGTTCCCGGGAAAAAAATGTATCCTATGTCCATTTTGAGAGTTCAACTTCAAACTTGTCAACTTCATTGTAATTGGTAAGTAGTTTAAGAGTGAAGTCGTAACAGAGAAAATTATTATGCATTTATTAGAATATAGCAGCGCCTCCGCGGTTTTTCCCGCGTAGTTCCCGTTCCCGTGGGAATACAGGAATAAAATATTGCCTATGTTACGCACTGATAAAGTAGCTTTCTAATAGCTGCAGTAGTTTCGGTGCCTATGCAATACAAACAAACAATCAAATCTCTCCTCTTTTCCTTTTTTCCTTCCTTCCTTATACTATATAAGTATTGATATTCATTGTGCAATAATTATATATTAAATTTATAAAAAAAACATTATTTTCATGTTCTTATAGTCGATGTAATACTGCTTTTATGGAGTCCAGATGCCAAAAAACTAAACTAAACTTTTCCTTAAACTAGTCCACACTTCAAGTGATTTCACAGCTGACTAGTAAATTTTCTACACAGCGACATTACGCGGCAAGCTTCCTAGGATCAGATTCACTCCAAGTTCAGAAGAAACTATTTGTGATGCTTATTCCACCGTAACAAATGGCTGTTGATCTTATCTTGATGACTTATCTTGGCTCTACTTGTTAGTGGCTTCATTGTGTATGTTTTCCATAAGGCAAGTACTTAAGCTACTTAGTTTCCCATCAATGTCTGTGATTCTGTCCGATATATTTAACCAAAGGAAATGGACTGCTTAATTCAAAGAGGGGAATTCTGAATGTGCCACAGATGTTATTATGGGCGGGACGCATCCTAAGTAGAAAATAGATTTAACTAGGTAATGTAACATCACTAGTTCGGAAGTCAGCGGTTTACAGAGGTAATTTTATTTTCACTGCGTATCGGAAAAGGCTTTGATTGGTATTTAAATAGATACAACATGGAATAACGAAGTGATATATTGATGATATATGAAATTCACGACTTTTTAATTAAAGCGAGTTTAGTATATTCTGCATTATTAAAACAACACTGTATTAATTGCTTCAAATTAATTGATACATCGCCGCCATTTCATCTCAAAACAATCGATAGATCCCGCATAGAAAGTCTGCCAAAGCTAGTAAGAAAATAAAGTAATGTTCTATTTATTGCGATCTTCCGCTATATTACATTCATTATTGGTTGCGACTAAATGAGAAAAGTTGGATGAAATTTTATTATTTGCAAAAAGCCCGAAGGGACGTGCAAGCGAGTTTTGGATTCTGGAGAGAGCAACTTTTCATCGCGGGCATTTTTTGTATAAAACGCAGTAAACTTAAACTTAATGGCGAATATTTGAGGATTCTGTATTTAACATAGATAAAACATAGGAACCCTACCTTTATTTTGGATATCAGAGCTTATAACAACAACAGTTGTTCACTTAAAACATAATAAAGATGCATGTTGCATAGGTTTTTGCAATTATTAGAAGACACCTTTCTTCATCTATATTCTCCCGGCATATCCTGTGCCTTTTCTAAGGGTTGAACATGTTTGCCATAAAATTACAAAATGGTATATAGATACGTGAATACCTCTAAAGACTAACATTTATAATATTAGTAACGATTGGTAACTGAAAATCTGCGTCATACTGCGACTGTATGTTTTTTCCCCTAAATACATATGGACTATTCATACATATATTAGAGGTTACTCTAACTAAATATGGGCGATTCATTTAGATATAAATATTATATATTAGAATATATATACCTGTTTGTCGGTACTACCCAGGCCGACAGAAACAGTGTTCTTCAATGTCAACTCACCACACCTGGTGCCTGGTGTCGAATATTAAAAATTGTAACATTCCGAGCACGTCGCGGCCTCGCGTGGAATTTGTGGCAATTATAATTTTACGGGGATTTGTGGAGGGCGCGTGGTACGTATGAATATTGGCGCTAAATGGAATGAGTGTAGATGTTGACCTCTTATCTATCTATCAGAAGGATTATGTTGTTTAGTTCGTGTATGTATAATTGTATAAATATACTGTAATGGATAGGTGAGCAGAGTCCAAGGAAGAAGGTTCATAAACAACTTTTATTTTGTATATACGCTCCCCGCGGGTTTACCCGTGAAGTCTCCTTCCCGTGGAAATATAGGGAAAGCCAAAACCCAAAACCCGATATACCATTAGTCGTCTTCTACGACATGCTAGACCAGGAACACAGTTGACACATTATTTTTAAGGCCCAGACCAACATGGGACAATAGGCTTTTTTAGATGGAAAATTGTGAAATAGAAGTGACAAGTAGCTAACTCGTCGCATACACAATCACAAACCCAAAACCACATATACCATAAGTCGCCTTTTACGACATGTTAGCAAGAAACATTATTTTTAAGTCCCTAACCAACATTGGACATGGAACATGCATTCACATTTATAATATTAAGCACATAGAAGCGGTAATACAGGAATTGTCATTTCAATCCGGCAGTGAATATAGGAGTTCACAATTTATAATGTAAACTACGAAGCCCTGTCCATTATTCATACAGATACAATATTTCGGCGGTACCATCGAGAGTCGAACCACGTAATGGGAAATTCGAGTTATTGACATCCCTGATGCACAGTAAAGCGATTAAGAGTAAAGCACATTGACTTTACTTTATATGGCATTTTTATGTACACAAAAGTGTATAAATAGTAAATATCTATATTGGCTGATATTTAAAAGATCCAGTGCAATAATAAGAAATGACCAATACATGTGAATATGTCGTTATTATTATCACTTGATATGAGTATTTTTCACATATGTAAGCATTCACATTCTCATGTATGTAAACATATTTTGGCATGGTGTATCATAAAGCATAAGACAATGTTGCAAATGACAAGTAATACATAGAATCATATTAGAATCTCTAGATGAAAATGAATTTTAGTCTATCTTCGACCTACGGGAATACACTACATCTCGCTAAAAATTAGGGGAATCAACGAGGAGTCGGTCTCCTTCTCATAATCCTAAGTTGCTATTTGACACCTAACTTAAATAATAAGTCGTTTGAGACGTCTCCAACAAAAGGTTCAACAAACCTGCCTTATTATAACACAATCACCCTATGGCGGTTCTCTCAGTCGACCCCGCCAGGGAATAGGAAAGATGACAAAATCTGTTTAGTCCGTCAGATAAATTATAAAACAATATTGAACACGTATTTTTTTATATATTTGTCAAACAAACATTGACGAAAATACAATGCATTCAAGTTGCGCGTGACGTCACATTTTCGTACATTTTTTACTAAAAAGTGACGTCGCAAGCCTCCACTCCAAAACGTTGATGCTCTTTATTTGTGATCTTTTGTTAATTTGTTGAAGCGAAAAATATGTGCTAGTATTTATGTTTAATCTAACTGACGGACTAAATAGAATTATAGTTTTTTAATGCAGTCCTCACAATAGCGTGAAGTTTAGTTTAGTCACACTGTCTCCACATTACATTGTGATAACTCAGTTCGCAGAGCCAGCGATCCATGATTTATCATAGCTCGGTGTCTAGGGACTCCATGGATTTTGTCAATTCTGTCGATAGATACAAACTGCGGTTTACGCACATTTACCTGATAGAATGGGGGATAGCGACAAAAAGCATAGAGCCTAGCACAAGTGAAATAGATTTTGGCAATCTCAATTCACACGTGAATCAATAACATTATTATTAAAGCATCTACTAGTATATATGGAAAATCGGATCCGAAAAGTGTATTTGCGAAGTAAATATTGAGAAATAGCTTTATTTATTAGAATACATACATACATAACATCACGCCCATAATCACCGAAGGGGTAGGCAGAGTCGAAAGGGCAGCAAGCCCCTTCAGCCACATTCAGCCAAAAATAAAGCCGGGCTGGGTTAGATGGAAAATTGTGAAAAAGCAAGCGGCTAACCTGTCGCCTACACAATCACACACCCAAAACCCGATATACCATTAGTCGCCTTTTACGACATGCTAGGCAAGAACCACAGTTGGTATATTCTTTTTAAGTCCCAGACCAACATGGGAAAGCGGGCTGGGTTGGATGGAAAGCTGTTAAAAAGGAGTGACAAGTGGCTAGCTCGTCGCCTACTCAGTCACATACCCAAAAGCCCGTAAACCATTAGTCGCCTCTTACGACATGCTAGGCAAGAACCACAGTTGGCACATTCTTTTTTTTGTCCCAGATCAACATGGGACTATTTATTTATTAGAATTCTGTCTTTTATTGAGAAGTTAACGTATATCCCGTCAGATCTATAAAATTTCCTGTGATTGAAAGTGGTTCCATACACCTATTCTTAGAGTTCAAACTTTTAGCGTACAAAATGTCATTAAAATCTGTTATTCATTCACACAAAAACGTGACAAAGAGAATGACTTTCGCATTTAATTATTAATAAGAATAACGAAAAATGCACGTCATTGTTTTAGGTTATACAACTCGTACAAACGCAATGTGTAATAGTGACTCGCCATTTGTTAAACAGAGGCCGATAATTTACTTAACAAATTATTACCTACATAGAGTTTACACACATAATATCACGCCCGTAATCCCCGAAGGCAGAGTCAAAAGTACAGCAGGCCCCTATAAACACATTCAGCCAAAACTGGGCTGGGTTAGACGGAAAATTGTGAAAAAGTAGTGACAAGTGGCTCGTCGCCTACACAATCACACCCAAAACCCGATATACCATTAGTCGCCTTTTACGACATGCTAGGAACACAGTTGGCACATTATTTTTAGGTCCCAGACCAACATGGGACATAGTGTTTACCTAACAGTTTACAAGTTTTAATTATATTGACATACTTCGTTATTGCTAAGTATGAAAGATTTATTGGAAATGTTTCGACAATTTAACACATTGTAAAAAAGCGTTATGTTAACACTAGAACTGTTTATTCATTGCAGTCTCTCCAAGAGCGATTTCTACTGAAAATTGCAAATATTTACAAAAACTTTTATAGAAACGAACTTTTTGCATAAAGGTTTCTAAAGTGGACGCTGTAGACCCCATATTGTAGTACGTTAGTCTCGTAGCACGTAGCGAGCTACAGAGCCTACGGCGTAGCAAAACTATAGTGCCTTGGTATGAAGCCAAGCTTTTGCAGTGTTATGTCAATGCAATAGGGATGTTGACTTGCTAGTCAATTGGATACTTTTTAAGAGCTGTCAAAACGAAATCACTTCATAGATTTTGTAAAGACTTGTCAACGTGTGACTTCACTAGTTTGTATAGTCAACTGACTTTATATTAAGCAGTTTTTGTAAAATTAAAAATCTTAGACTCAAGATGATACAAAACAATAAGGCTTAACAGCATATTACTTTCTTTTTCAGAATTGATATTTCAAAATTAAATATAAATGGTGTCCACATCCCAATTAAGTTTCTCGGACATTCATAATTAAATTTAGGTCCTTTTAACCAGCGAAGACAAAAAGAAACTATTTTGACAATCTATGTATGTATTTGTGTAAATATGTATGAGCATGTTCTACCAAAGCGCCTAAACTACTAATGAAAAGTCCATTATATTCGTTATGTTAATCCGGATAACACAGTTTAGTTTTAGTTTATTTTGGTTATTGTTTTATAACTCCAGTGTGATATGGTTGCCGCGCAAACGCAATTTCATTAAAATCCATAGTGCCTAATTGTACCACAATGCCACAACTACGATTGTGCTTCACCCCAAATTTACAAAAACATTTTTCCTCGCTAATACTGAACACGTGTACGTAGTTGCATACAAGGCTTACCTAATTTTTTTCGGTACGAATGGGTGACGAATATTCGCGAAACACATTCGCTTGTATTATACAATTTAACTCTTGTTGCTGACAACGGATTCGCTACTTTATCATAGAAAAAAGTTTTCTGCTATAATTTTAACCAAGTATGGGAGTATTTAAGCTATCTTATCATATTTGAAGTTTTACTTACGTTTAATGATTATTTTCTTGACAACAAACTATATGCGATAAAAATAACCGCACACCAAAAAATATGTAAACTGAAGTAATTAATAGTAAGGCAACACTATAAATTATTTACATGCACTTTTACTTTATTTATTGTTGTATTGCATATGATTATATTGTTAAATTTATTTTTCTACAATTATAGTGTAAGGCACTATACAAATAGATTGAACAAAGTTACTTTTAATAACAAGGCACTATCTACTCGTATAATCAACATCTGCACTTTATTTAATCATCATTGAATACAAACATATTATATACACGATACACCATTTCTATTTTCCCCTGCTATAAAATGGAACAAGTACAAGTTCGGCTCTATTAAATTTGATGTGTATTGCCATGTTCCCAAAATACACTCCCTTTTACGTGTAAAGTATCCACTAAAATCTCCGTTATAGGCGCTCGGGCTAAACAATGAAAATTAACCGGTTTGATGCGACAGAGGGAGCTCTGTTGTTTTAAATAAATTTTGATAATATAGAGGGAACAAGGTTGTAATAATTGCTTACAAACTGTAGTGTACTTTGGAAAAATAAATAAAATTAAACTACACTGAACTAGCTTTATGCCATTCCCCTAGCAGACAGACAGAACCGAATTGGCTAATATTGGATAATGTAAAAATTTGGTTTAAAAAAACAGAATTTAAATTACTTTACTTGAAATTGGAATCTATATTAATTACAAAGGGCTTAAACTTACACAGCCAAGAGTAAGTTTAATACTCTATAACTTAAACAATACAAAACATTCGTGACAAAGTATACGAACAGTTAGCAATTTTAATTAGTTGAATAATAATTGCAACATGGTTATTTTCCTCATTACTCAGTTACAGGTTGAATAAGCATTATTGGATTAAATAATATATTTACTGTTGCGTGTTATGAATATGTGCCATGTATTATTTTACACAGAAAATTTGTACAAAAATGGTAGCAAGTTCGAAGACCTTCACTGGAGTATCCAAAAAATTTAAGTACCACGATTCCTCTCCGTGTAATATTCACAAACACGACATAAAACAAATACAGACGTAGACAGCATATTCAAGATGTATTCCACAAGTTCTTGTTTTTGTTATTTATATTTTAATTGGGCTAGTGTGATATTGTCAAAATATACTTAGTATATAGTCAAAATATCCTACTAATAATATAAATGCGAAAGTTTGTATGTATGGATGGATGTTTGTTACTCTTTTACAAAAAAAACTACCGAATGGTTTTTAATGAAACTTTAGGATAATATAGATCATACACCCGAATAACATATAGGCTATGTTTCATCGATGTACCACGCGAGCAAAGCCGCGGGCAGAAGCCAGTTTCCATAATTTATGTACTCATCTTTAATGAATCCGTCTATATCGTTTTGTTAGCTTTCTCAGCTATTTTGTTGACATTCAAAACATCTAAAGAAACACAAGGGGTGCTTATTTCAATAAAGATATGTGGTTTAAGCAGTTAATTAAATATGTAACTAACTAACTAACTAAACTTCACGCCACTTCCCTAGCGGGGTAGGCAGAGAGAACCGAACGCCATATAGCACGATCCTTACACACCTCACTCGCCTCTTCAACATTCATAATCCTTTTCATACAAGCTCTACGGTTTTTATGACTCCTAACATCGCCTTCTTTTAATACACGACCAATCTGGTCGTGGTAGGTGAGCCTGGGCCTTCCGCGGCTCCTACATCCTTCCACATTCGCATTGTATATCTGTTTAGTCAATCTTTCGTCATCCATTCTTTCCACACATAAATATGTATTTATGAAAATCAGTGTCGAAAGCTAATTAAGCTTAATTAAGTTTAATTAACAATGGACGGAATAAGTTTAGGAGTCTAATATATGCGAAAGAGAACAATAACTACAGTGATAAATAAGTGAAAGTGTTAAAATATCCCTGCGACCCAATAAAAAAAAAAAATCAGTATGGCTACATTACAGTAACAGCCGTTCTGTAATGCTGCAAGAATATTAATTAATATTAATGAATGCTTCGAGCGGTTCCTTATCAAGCAGTCGCCACTTCGAACTATTATACGAGGGTCTCCGGAACAAGTTTTAAAAAAAGAAAATTAAAAGGTCGACTATAATATTGTTTATTAAAACTAGAATTAGAAATATGTATAAGATATAGAAATAGTATTTTGGACGACCGACCCGAACCGGGATTGAGTTTAGACTGGCTGCGCTCCTGTTGGGAGAATGACTATATGAAGTATTATGAGCTGACGCAGCAGCTTAGGAATAGGGATCAGCCATCCTCCTAACATCGACAGGGTATAACAACCCCCCGCAGAAGACTGAAGTTCGGGGTTAAAGCCCGAAGTTCAGATGTTTCTGAACTTAGGAATGGAAGAAGATCTATGATATTATTCTCATACGAGGTGGTGAAGTTGGTAAGTCTTCACCGACTGAAACTTGGATAACTGAGTTTCCTTCAGCATCTTCAGATTGGGTTGGTAGTCCATTAGAAATATGACATTTTCTCTTACATTTACGTATTATCTTATAAACCTTACAAAGAACTAGAATAATGACAATGAATATAAAAATAGAAGTTAAAGTAATGTAATGTGTCCCGTATTTTACCAGAACTGGTTCCTTTTCAATAATTTTGTCTAATTTTGAAAATATTAAGTTATTTTGTTTATTTAAAGCCAAATCATCTAAATCAATATTCTGCAGTAAAATAGGGGACATGTTTTCTTTTGAACTTATAGAAGATGAGTCTAAATTACAGCAAGAATCATTTAAAATATTAAAGTCTAAATTAGGAGTAGGTATGCTTATGTTAACTATACTATTAGACGATATAAGTTTCGTACTCTTTGTATACACTGTACACTGTCCAGGGTTATATAAAATTCCTGTGCCGAAAACTATCTTTTCCCGTAACTCTGAGATACCGCAGTCTATAGTGATCTTGCTAGAACGAGATTGCACAAAAATCCATCGATTGTTCACTAATGGTTTCCATAGATCTATTTCACCGAAGATTGTTTTAGTTTCGCACTGTTCGGGAAGGACACTGATTGTTTTTGTTAAAAGTTCACTCTCACATGTAGGGTTGCCACTCGTAAGTAACACAGTGGGGATCTTGCATAGATAGAACTCAGAGTGTATCGACTTACAGTCGCTTAGACTATCTAAATTACAATAACTTATTCTATCATTAGAGATAGCAATATATAAAGTTGAAGGTAAAATTAAACTAAAGGTGTTTGGGTTTTTAACATCATGAGGTATAGGCAATGCTAGACTGTGGTAGAGATTAAAATCATCGGAAGTAACGAGAGGTATTTGTAAAATAAACACGACTCTATTATTATAATAAAAACACGCAACATTTGAAATACTTAAAATTAAATGGATATTATCTAAACTTAACGATATGGGAACCCTAGTGCCTTTGGATAGGTGTCTATCGTTATCAGCAAGTTCCTGGTATAGCTGAGACGGTGATAGAATGCTTGGGTGTAGGATGTTTTGACGACTTATTACGATAGCGTTGGTGAGGTCCTCTAACTGAAATGATAATGTAAGTAGCGAAGCTTCGAGGTTGCTAAATATGGAGTGGACTTTTGTTTCTAATAACAAAATGTTTGAGATTTGGGTTATATTATTCGTGTGATTTAAGAGGGAGTTAATTGCATTATTTAAAATGTCCTGATTTGATTTGATTTTATTTAGGCTTTGATTGTATGATTTTAAAGTAGTAGTAGTTATTAAAATATTTTCTCTCATGAGCCGCGCGAGTTCCTTTTCGTCGTTTTGAACGGCAGATATAGCAGAATCGTACTTCTGTGCATCATCTTCGTCTAACGTGCCGAAGATATGTTTAAAGCCAGTGCCTACAGCCCCAAACCATGCAGAGCGTTTACTGCGTCTAGATAACAAATGTGATATTGAATTGAATTCGCGTTTAATATCGTTAAATCTAACTGTTAGAGGGGACAATGTGTTGTCGCATTGATGATTATTATTTGAATGTTGACACATATACCTAACTGAATTTAAGACATCGTTGAGGTTATTAAGGTGAGGACTTATATAAGAAATATCTATATGACTAATTACATCTAACTGACCCTTGATTATTCTTAACTTTCCTAACTTATCGAAGTAGATGCCGGAACTAGAAGGTAGCGGCTGTATAATTTCCGGCTGCGCACTGATCGGGGCGCTGAAATGGAATGATTATCTTGTTTAACTTAATTATATAGAATAAAAGATACTGTGTTAAAAATAGTATATGTATCTTAAATATTTACTTAAATTATTTATTTATATTTAGTAAGTGCTATTTGTTTCTGCTGGCTTAAATTGGTCAAAATGGTGTGTCACATGACGTCTGTTGATTAATAGTGTTGCTGTATGATTACCATTGACCTTGATTAATTTATACGGCCCTTTCCAGATAGGTGATAACGCCTTTCCCAACCGCAGATGATTTTTGAGGTAAACGTAGTCACCTGTCTTATATGAAGGAGGGGCTCTAGTATGAGAGTCATAATAGGACTTGGAAGACTCTTTAGATTTAAGAATATTTTCCACCGCCTTTTCTCGCGTGTGTTTAAATTTATGCTGTAACATTTTAATATAGTCGGAATACGTTGTACTAGGGCTGGTTTCATAGACGGAATTTGGAATAAAAGGTTTGTGACCGAAGACCAATTCATAAGGAGAGAACTTTGTTGTGGTATGCACGGTCGTGTTGTATGTTAACATTGCGGTATATACGTAAGTGGGCCAATTATTTTGATTAGCGTTAACAAAGGATTTTAAATACTCTTTCAGGGTCGAGTGGCTACGCTCCAAGGCACCTTGTGTTTGGGGATGATAAGGCGAGGACCATAATTGTTTAATTTTAAGGAATTGGCAGGTGGATTTAAAGAGATCTGATGTGAAATTTGTACCTTGGTCCGTAAGGATAGACTTAGGTATGCCGAAGAGAGATATAAAATGAATGAGACAATCGCTGGTCTCTTCAGCTGTGGTGCTACGTATCGGGTAGGCTACTGAGTATTTTGTTAGGTCGTCTTGTAATGTTAACACATATTTTAATTTTCCAGGTCCGGATTCAGGCAAAGGCCCTACAATATCCAGGGCTACGCGTTGGAAGGGTGCGGTGGATGTAGAAGTAATTTCCATAGGTGCTTTGTTTATTTTACGCAGGGCTTTATTTTCCTGACAGGACTTACACCTTTTGACATAGTCCTCTATGTCACTCCTCATTCCTTTCCAGTAATATTGATCTAAAATTCTATTGTACATACGGGTTGAGCCTAGATGTCCAGCTATCGGGATGTCGTGATTTTCACGAAGGATTTTGGGTCTCTCACTCAGTGTTGGGTAAATAATTTTATTTAAATAGACATGAATGGAAATTTTGGAATTGTGGAATATAAAGGTAAGTATATTATATATTTTAGTATGAGAATGTTTATCAAACGGATTACGGAAGTCCGATATTGCAATATCAGTTACTTCCTCGATTTGGAAAATCTCACTCTTTATTATTTTCAGGGTCTCAAATATCGCAGGATAGGGCGTCTCGTCGAAATGATGGACTTTGGTGAATATAAGGTAAACTGTTTTATTCATATACTTTGTTTTTAGGAATGAATATAGCTCTTTCTCACAATTTTCAATTTCCTCTTTATTTTCCGAATTTGATAGGATTTCGGAAATATAAGGATTTGACTCATCTAGATCTATTGATGTAGGAATTATAATTATTTTGTGTGTTGATTTTAGGAGATTTTCATTGTGTTCTTTCAGGATGGTGTTGGAAATAAAGTCTTTATTAGACACGGATTTTAGAAACTTGGAATAACTGTCACCTTGTGTACTATTAATATTTTCATTTTCTGTTTCAGGTTCAGGGACGAGCGGAGAAGGTTCAGAGCCAGGTGGAGAAGGGTTAGCAGATTGGTTTGGAGGTGTATTTAGTATAGTAGGTGGAAGTGGCAGAGTAAGTATCTCAGGGTCAATGCAGAGGTCGTCACCGTGGGGACCTAAGTCTCTGAGACCGAAATCATCGGCATCGAGATCTTCATTTCCTAAAGAAGGTTGGGGCATCATGGAACTAGAAGGATTTGGTTCTACTTCGTCCTGTGTGTTATTATTATTAGGACTATAAGTTGCGAGTCTATCATTTTCTAATAGATCTATTAGGGGTAAGTCATCGCTATCGAAATCGGGGGTAGTCGGGAGTTGAACTCCCAAGTCTTCTAGAGTGATAAGATCATGTGAAGAAGCAGAGTTTGCATTAGGAGAAGGTGGAACCTTTTCTTTTGGATTTTGTATTGGATTCACGGGAAATCGAGATAGAGCATCGGCATTTGTGTTGACCTTGCCCTTTTTATGCACAATGTCATATTCAAACTCCTCAAGCTTAAGACGCCAACGGACCAATCTCGATCCAGGGTCTTTGCAGCTAAAGAGCCACTGCAGAGGCTTATGGTCTGTAACAATAGTGAATGGATGTCCATATAGATAGGGACGGAAGGCTTTAGTGCCGAAGACAATGGCGAGGCATTCTTTTTCAGTCACACTATAATTGCATTCTGCCTTGTTTAGTGTGCGTGAAGCAAAGGCGATTGGACGGTCTTTTCCTATCGGACCTTGGGATAAAATAGCGGATATAGCGTAGTTGGAGGCATCGCAAGTGAGCACAAAAGGTTTAGAGAAGTCTGGGTATGCAAGAACAGGGGACGTAGTAATCTTTTCTTTAAGAGTTTCGAATGCTAGCTGTTGTTCGTTTCTCCAGCAGAAAGCCACATCTTTCTTAAGAAGCGAGGTTAAGGGTTTTGCGGATTTGGAAAAGTCAGGAATGAATCTCCTATAATACGACACTAACCCTAAGAAAGATTTAATGTCTTTTGGGCATTTAGGAACGGGGAATTGAGTGATGGATTTTATTTTCTCCGGGTTAGGTTTTACGCCGTCGTTATTGATAAGGTGCCCTAGATATGCGACTTCCTTACACAAGAACTCACATTTGTCGGGTTGGAGTTTGAGGTTGTAATTTCTTAGTCTATCGAACACAGCGGATAAGTTGCGCATATGCGAAGGGAGATCGGGACTATAAACTACGATATCGTCGAGGTATACAAAGCAGCGAGAGCCTTGAAGGCCAGAAAGACAGGTGTTCATGAGTTTTTGGAATGTCGAAGGTGCGTTTTTGAGCCCAAATGGCATGCGATTGAATTGGAAATGGCCTTGTGGTATTGAAAAGGCTGTTTTAGGTGCGTCTTCTGGAGATACAAGGATTTGATGGAAACCGGATGCTAAATCCAGAGTGGTGAAATACTGACTCTTACCCAATTGGTCTAGGATTTCGGTGATTTGCGGTATCGGATATGTCTCACCAATAGTGACGTCGTTTAATTTCCTGTAATCAATTACGACGCGCCATTTCCTTTCTCCTGATGCGTCAAGCTTTTTGGGGACGACCCAAATTGGAGAGGACCAGGGAGAATTAGAGGGGGTTACTATTTTCTGCTCTATCATTTTATTAATCTGATTTTCTACCTCTTTCTTATGACATTCCGGAAATCTATAGGTTTTCGTTTGAATAGGGACATCAGTCGTCGTTTTGATTTTGTGTTCGATAGCTGTCGTGAACGTAAGTTGGTCATTTGGAAGGTGGAATATGTCGGAATAGTCAGTACATATTTCGAAGAGAGCATATTTCTCTTCTTCGTTCAAGTGTGCAGTTCTAAGTGATTTTATTACTTCGGTAGTTCTTTTGGAAGCGTTAGAAAATGGTAATCTAGAAAGAGCTTTGCAAGATTCTAATGGTTCTAATTTCAAGTTAAGATTTGGATGAATGACCGCGGCTTCCTCAGATGTATTCACTACAGATATATTAACTCTTTTGTTGTTTTTTATTTTTACAACGCAGTTAGCGATCAAAAGAGTGTCAGAAATATGTTGGTCCAAAATGACACCTTCCTTAAGGTCAGTTCTGGACACCGTACATTCAATGACAGTTTCAGTACGAGGTGGTATTATGTAAGTTGGTTCAGAGAATTTAAGATTCAGAGTATACTTTCTGATTTTCAGAGTGGCTTGGTTGTAGTCAATATTACACTCAAGGTTGTTTAAGAGGTCATTACCTATAATACCGTCATAAGGTAGGTTTATTTTGTCAACAACATGGAATCGATGGGATATACCTTCACACCTATGTGAGAATAGATTCAAATCGAAATGACCTAAGGTAGGAGTTGTGTCATCGGAATCTTCAATGCCTTTTAAACTAATTTTTTCAGGACTTAGAATAGGTAAGGTTTCAATTGATGTCTTCTTTACGAGACTTACAGCGGAACCTGTGTCAACTAGGAACGTCAGTGGATTTTTTGAAATGGCTGTTTTCAGAAGCACGTAAGGTAAGTATCTTTTGCTGGTATTATTATTTATTTTATAAACTCTAATATTATGTTCTTTTTCAGGTTTGGCGGATGCAGTGGGAACGGTGGATTCAGTGAGTGTAAGCAAGGTCTTATTCGATTGAGTAGAATTTGATAACACAGATGCATATGATCTCTTGGGAGCGGTGGACATGGGAGATACAGTGGATTGAGTCGATACGGTGGATTTAGGAAGTACATTGGACTTACGAGATACAGTGGATTGAGTCGATACAGTGGATTGAGTCGATACAGCGGATTTAGGAAGTACGTTGGACTTACGAGATACAGTGGATTGAGTCGATACAGCGGATTTAGGAAGTACGTTGGATTTACGAGATACAGTGGATTGAGACTGAGGCAGCTTGGTGTCGACTTTAATGTTTGGTCTCGCGCGGCACCTGATCGAGACGCCTACTCGTTTAAATGGTCAGTTTCGTTGACATCGTCTGACTCCTGTATAGCATTTACTCTACGAGGCGAGTTGTCGGTTCGGTGCGGGGATTGGTAGTTTTGCTGACCTTGGGAAGTTGATGCACCGAAATGATTTCTGTTATTGTTATACTGCCGTTTACGACAGTTTTCGATTGTATGGCCTACATTTTTGCAGTATCGGCAGACTATGTTGCTAGAACTTCGGAACTGGTCAGGCCGATAGTTTTGTTGAGGCGCAAAATTATTCTGTCGTGGTTGGAAATCACGACGCGGTGAGAATCTCGGTCTTTCCGCTACATTAGGATGTTGCGGTTGGGTTCTTTTATTGATACTGGTTAATATTTTTTCTTCAGCAACCGCAAAACTTATGGCCGAGTTCAAAGACTCAGGTTCCCTACACCTTACTATTTGGCTTAAGCGTGGAAGTAAACCTACTGCAAAAGTATGGAGGGCAAGGTCCTCCATGGCGGCTAGGCGGCCGGCTAATTCTCCCTTCTTCCTGGTTGGAATAGAGATATTTATTTCGGTAAGTAATTTTGCCAGGCAGGTCTCGACTCTAAGAGCATACTGGTTCACGGGTTCTGTGAGACCTTGCCTGCACTCCTGAAGTTCTGATAAAAAGTGAGCATAGTGTTTTCTTTCTCCAAACTGTTCTTTTAAAAATGTGACAAATTGATCGAAATTATCAAAGTCTTTGATATTACATGTCGTCTCAGCTCTACCTTCTAACTGACTCAGAATATATTTAAATAATATTGGTTTTTGTGATTTACTAGCCAGCCCATAAGCATTCTGGCAGTGAGAGATAAATGGGTTTAGTTTGTCCCTAGATCCGTCAAACGGTTTAATAAACTTAAGTAGAACATTGAGGCTCACACTTTCTATTTCCTGTGAGGTGACCGACGATTTCGGCGGAGCGATTGACTTGGAGGCACTAGAAGTCCCTTCCAGATTCAGGAGAGACGAGAGATCTGACTTCAGAGTCATATCGGCCTTCGAGTCTTTCGAGGACATATTTAGTTTAACAAAATAAAATATAAGAAGCCGTCTCCTTACTTACTTAGTAGGTGGTATAATAGTGAGTCAGCCGTGAGCTTATCGGGAGAGGCGACCGAGTTATAATAACAACATGCAAGTAACAACGATTAAGACTTAATAGTTACTCTTAAGTATTATATAAAATTTAATCCTATTCTGAGTTCTAACTTATGCCGTAGAGTTTCACTAATCAGAGTAGTTCATGGACTCACAGCAAACAGAAGATGATGATCAGCATGATCACGTTAGTCATGCGGTTTTGATGTTTCTCGAACAGCAGTGGACTCGGAGACATCACGAAGGCACCTTCGTGGTAAGGCAGGATCGGCTGTAGCGTAGAACTTTGTAGTCGAGCGGTAATTGGGCAGCACTGGAACTTCGTGATCAAACAGGAACGCGAAATCGCACGTGAACGTTGAGGTCAATCAGGAACAGCGGGAATACAGCAGCAGCAGCAGCAGTAGTAGTAGTAGTAGTACTTGGCACATACACTTTATACACACACACTTGGTTCTTGCACTTGGGACTCCTCAGAGACGTATTGGGCAGGGGATAATCGGTATCCCACCGCTGCCACCAATATTATACGAGGGTCTCCGGAACAAGTTTTAAAAAAAGAAAATTAAAAGGTCGACTATAATATTGTTTATTAAAACTAGAATTAGAAATATGTATAAGATATAGAAATAGTATTTTGGACGACCGACCCGAACCGGGATTGAGTTTAGACTGGCTGCGCTCCTGTTGGGAGAATGACTATATGAAGTATTATGAGCTGACGCAGCAGCTTAGGAATAGGGATCAGCCATCCTCCTAACATCGACAGGGTATAACAGAACACATTCCTGTTAATTGCTTTTCGAGGGTTTAAGTTCATTCCAAGTTCTTCGCTTGCTCCGTAAGCACATTTGTTTTTATGATGTGCAGAACCGTTAATGCGTTGGGGTATAAAAATAAGTGGGTGAGAACAAAAATGTACTTAAGAGTTTTTTTTTTTGACATGTGAAGTGGTTTTCATAAATTTAACATGTTTTTATGTATTCACAGATCTATATGTAACACGTTATATTCCTATAAGGTATGTTTAAATATGCGAGTTGTCATATCTAGATCAATGCTTCACTACAAATTCTAGTAACAAAAATTGTGTTTAGTATTTAGAAATTGCAATCGTTTTCTAAATCTTAAGTTATCGCTTATTAGCAGTTATTCACGACTTCATATTTAAGTAGTTGTTTTTTTGTCGCAAGTAAACATATACATACCGTCGTAAGTATTTAGTAAAAAACAAAAACGCAAGGAAGATTCATTTAAATTTTCTCATTAAAACATATCTTTAATTTCTATCAAACTATCTGTCTTTTACTTTTACAAATAAGAATGTAAAAATTATGTACAATTTTATTTTCAAAAAGTACCTAAGTATAAATATCGCTCGAATGCTAGACTAGACGTGATAATTTTCTCGCGTTAACGGCACATTCGCTGAATTTTAGTGCCTATAAATAGACCTAGGCAAATCTAAATCTAGCGACACATAATTCCGCCGTAACACAGAAGATGATTTGTCAAATCGTCAATACACAATTTAATGAATTCACACGCTAACTTTCACCGGGTTCAAAAGCCCCAGTAACGCCCACTGCGCCGATCGATAAATAATAACAGTAATAAACAATGATACTGGCGTTTAATAAACCTATTTGTTTCTGATTCGATAAAAACGTCACATTAAACACTCGGTATCGATGTATCAATTGACCTGGGTAGACTCACGCGACGGTATCATCATTTTTTTAATGAACTAGCGTGTACTAGCACGTTCTACAATGGACTGTACATGATGAGTCCAGAGCATTATTCCGAAACTATCTGACCGACCGCGAGAACTCCGAATAGTCATTTCGCCGATGATATATTCTACGAATATTCGTTTCACCGCTAGTCGATTTGCCGATAGTATGATTCTACGAGCTATCTTTTCACCTATGTTCAAAAAAACGAATATTCGTAGAATATTATCATCGGTGAAATGACTATTCGGAGTTTTCACGGTCGGTCAGACAGTTTCGGAATAATGCTCTGGACTCGTACATTATATCAATCTCAAAAATATATAATGTGTGATAATCGTTCCTGTGATTTCTGCACTTTTTTTTTCATTGATGTGGTAAAAAAGCAAGATTTTTTGTCACCGTGACGACTATTTCATGTCATCTTTCTAGCGTTATATCCCGTGCTTAGATGGGGTCCGCATGATCCAGGATTTAGCGAGTCTGGTAATTACATTGAAGCGACTGCCGATCTGACCTTCGTAACCCTAAGATAGCGGAACCAGACAATTCTGGGATCATGGTTACAAATTCATAGTTGTATGAATTTGCAGGTTTCATCACGATGTTTTTCCTTACCGTCGAGCTGGTGGTATAAATCTGTACATAGATTTGAAAAATCTAGAGGTACATGCCTGGGTTTGAATCCGCACTCCTCGGTTTAGAGGCGCGTTGTCTTACCATTGAGCTACTACCGTCTCATAAACATATATTTCTATGACACGGCCAAGCTTTGATAAATTATTGTGATTTTTACACGCGTCAATTATATACATCAGTTCTTATTTAAAAAATTACATCTCAGCTTTTATTGTCAAAACTGTTGAAACTAAAAAAATGTCATCAAAATATCGCATAAAATTAATAGTTCACATAAGAAGGCCATTCGAAAATACAAAGGCTATCCGAGTTGAAATATTTGTATACAATCAAAAGGTAATTTCGCCCCATAATACGGCAAATTGAAGAAAATGAATTCTAACGTGAAAAGCCCCTGGCAATTAGGTAGCCCAAAGAGATTTTCATGAATATATAATCTTTGGGACGGGGCCGAAGTGAATTTGCATTGTCTAAGATTTCTTTAGGAAACTAAATGCGACGGCGCCTTGGCTTGCACTTAGATGTTATTTATAAGAACACTAGCTGTGTCCGCGGTTTCACCCGCATAGTTCCCGGTCCTGTAGGAATATAGGGATAAAATAAAGCCTATGTTACTTCCGGATAATGTAGCTTTCTAATGGTAAAAAAAATTTTGAAATCGGCACAGTAATTTTTGAGTTTATTCAGTACAAACATACACACACACAAATATACAAATCTTTCCTCTTTATAATATTAGTATAGATAGGCTTCCCGGATAAATGAGCTATTTAACACTGAAAGAATTTTGCAAACTAAGATGTTATTTATAAGAACACTAGCTGTGCCCGCGGTTTCACCTGCGTTTATGACTAATGTTATAGCATATAGCCTTCCCGGATAAATGGGCTATCTAACACTGAAATAATTTTTCAAATTGGACCAGTACTTTCTGAGATTAGCGCGTTCAAGCAAACAAACAAACTCTTCAGCTTTATAATATTAGTAAGTATAGATTAATTAATTTATGTATGAGCAGTGGTACCCATTGAGCTATTCCGTTGGGTAACACGCATCTTGCATAAGAGGGAAGCGAAAAAATACCCCAGGCACTAGAAGGCATTATCAGTTAATCCATTATAGTATTTATTTATTTATCTATACAATTAAATTGTATTAAAAAAAGAAAAATTATGATAAATTGTCAAACCTTGACAATACTTAGAATTATCAAAAATAACTAATCTCTTGATCTTCATCGTTTATCAAAATGAAGGATTATAGTGAAGGTACGTACCGTAAATAAAAGATAAATGTGGACTTCCACGTGGAAGTCCACATTTATCTTTTATTTACGTCATTAACTGTAGGTTTACTATTCATTAACCCGTCAGTACTGCTTTACATAAATCAATTTCGACATGAACGCTCTGATTATATTTGCAATGTAAATAAGTTGAAGTAACGTGCGTAATGCAAATTCGAAGATACATTTTATATAGTTGATTGAATGTATTACAAACACACTAGGGATTGCAAGGCTGGTTCCAGCAATCCAGCTGATCTAGCACAACTTTAGCTGCCCTGAATCCAGGAACGTGTGATGGTTAAATGCCGCTGTATGTCAATCCCTACTTGGAATGCTTTTTTTTTTCGCGGGGAAATGCTTTACCTCCCTGCCGGTGGGGGGGGGGGAGGCGGCAGGGTGTTGTGGTACTCCCAGGAGCCTCTACTCGGAGACCCCCTCCCGGCCAAAGATGGTAGGTGGCCGAAATTGGATTGGATGGATGGAAAATTGTGAAAAAGTAATGACAAGTGACTAGCTTCTCACCTACACAATCACAACCCAACACACCATAAGTCGTATTTTACGACATACTATGCGAGGAACACAGTCGGTGCACTGTGTGGTACATTCTTTTTTGGGTCCCGGACCATCATAGGACATATAATTCATTCTACTAGTATACTTTAGAGATCGAAAATATCCTTGTTATTTAGTCAAGTAAATCGAATAGAATAGATATTCGATTCGACTCGATAACACTCTAAATTCAATTCCTTAATTCTATCTCACACCTTCCACATGAATCACATGATACAAAAGTCGTCGTGCGTGCAAATGGAATGTCAACTACAAGTTGGGCGGGAGAGAATTTGTCTTTTACAACCAACAAAAAGGTACAACTTTGAACCTTATTACAATGTCTTAAGGTTAATCTAGATTATTCATTGGCCGTTTAAACAAATTGCAACAATAGATATACGAAGATGTGATTTAATACACGATAGATTTACAGAAAAAACAATGATCCAATTTCATGTTATTTTCATAGCTTTTGCCGACGATGATTGCAGGGTTTAGTTCAATTAAACATTAGTTAATATCCTTCATCTTAAATGAACTCGAAACTTCTCAAAAATTCCTTGTTAATATAAACGTGACAAAAAGACGGTGTCACTATTGATATTAGAAATTAGTATGCTATCTGATTAGCCACAATAGACACTTGATATTACTGATCTACCCTTGCGTTAACAATAAGCTATCAAACTTAGAGGCTTATAATGATAAATAAAAATATAATGATAAAAGTCAAAATAGAGATAGATAATCACAGTAAAGTGTTTTCAATTGCTTTCATCCAAGATTCCTTCTTGATTTTGCAAGTTTATCGGCTTATTCTACTAATATTATAAACGCGAAAGATACTCGTTCACGCAAAAAATACTGAATGGATTTTAATTAACCTTGAGAATAATATAAGCTCATACACCCGTTATCAGATCAGATACATTTTATCGATACAGAAGCTAGTAATGTTATATCTACAACGTACTAATCAGAAATTTGGACGATATAATTTACTTAAATTAGAACCCCTTTTGTAGTTATTTTCGGGGATAGCACAGTTCTTTTCAGAGGTTTAGTTTCTTAGCATCAAATATTTATAGGAATTATTTATATGAAATTACGAAGGACTTAAATCCTATAATTCCGAGCAATTAAAGTCACAAGACGGAACTAGTTCGTTCGTCTAAATTTCAATCTTCGCAACTATCAGTTACAGGGATCGCGTTATAAACCCAATTTGAAGACGGCTTCCGCTTTCAAGATGTCTTCAAACGATCAAGACGACTTGAAACGCGTCAACAGAAACTTGATGTTTCAATTACGCCTCAGACACTCTAATGCTTGATACTTGTTTATTAGAATTTCATATTATAAAGCTTGTTTGTTTGAGCGGTGGTAGCTCAATGGTAAGGACACACGCCTCTTAACAGAGGAGTGCCGGTTAAAAGAAAATAGGTTTATTTGGCAAATAGAGTATTTGGCACGAAACAGACCGGAATGGCGTTCTTTGAAGTCAAGAGGCCAAGACCCACTACGGATTGCTGATCCAGCGTAGTAAGTAAGTATTTGCCAAAAACATTAGTTAGCCTTAATTACATATGACACTTTGACTCCCATATTAGGCAAAGCCTGTCTTATGAGGATCAAATCAAACAGATATACCAAACACATTTGGCTAATTGTCAGAACAAGAAAAAAATTAAGTTAATATTTACAGTATCACAAACTAAGAAAGTAGTTAATGTAATTATGTGTGGAGTGTGTTATGTGTGTGTGTGTGTGTGTGAAGATGAATAGGTAAGTGAGTGAGTGTGTGGGTATGAGGGTATGAAAATGAGTAGAAGAAACCATAAAAAAAGCGTCAACTGTGTTCCTTGGGTAACATGTCGTAAAAGGCCACTATAGGTATATCGGGTTTTGGGTATGTGACTGTTTAGGCGACGAGATTGCCACTCGTCACTACTTTTTCAAAATTGTCCAACTAACCCAGCCCAGTTTTATTTTTGGCGGACTGTGGTTAAAGGGTCCTGCTGCCCCTTTGAATCTAACTACGCCTTCGGAGATACGGGCGTGAAGTTATGTATGTATGTATGATATGTATAAAAATTTTAAACTAACTTTGTTCAGGCGTACGATATGTTGAAACACTGCGCCAGATTCTGCTGCAGACAGTCAACAACTTCCTAACTTTGATATAATGCAGAGGTTTGAATTAGATTTTAAAATCTAATTCTATGGCCAATCTAAATCCAGATGACTAATCAACAACACTTGGGAGGAGCATATTTCGATTTATCTACCGCTAAGACCAGTGTGAATCGGGATAAGCCTAGACAGACAGTCTTTTAGGCTTACTTATCGAGCCTCTTGGTCTAGCTGATGGTTAGCGCGAAAGGAAACTACTTTCAAACAAAATATTCGTGTCCAGAACATGGTCATCAAATTTCTCAAATGTACAGTCACGACCAATAATATGTATACATTGTCACATTTTCATAAATATCTAAACTTCTACCAATCTAAAAACAACGTGAACAACAATTTCTCTCAAATCACCTTACCATTAAACTGTATCAACATTGGGTAAACATATGTTCCAAATAAATGGCATGGAGTGGTAGAAGTTTTTGAAAATGTGATAATGTATACATATTATTGCTCGAGACTGTACATCATCAATTTCATTTTCCCATCATGTTATCTCAAATTTCGTATAAAATTTCTAAACTATAAATATTTATTACCCTATGTATAATCTTACTAAGAATCTTTTAGAACATAAGAATGTCAACTAGGTCCAGCCTTTGGTAATCGTTTCGCTTAGCAATGATGAAGATACCTTTTCTATTTACAAAAAGATAAAATGACCAAATAGCTTATGCAAAAGCAAACTAGGTCGCCAGATAGTAAAACGATTAAGCTTGTACAAGATGAGTCTGATTCTGAATGAAAATCACGGAATTTCCCATTACGTTCGCGCTCATTTTCGGCAACACTATATCGCCAAATATATTAGCAAAACACACATCGTAATATAACACAAATATTGCCAAATAACATCATCAATGTAACAGAATCGCGCGAATCAGATTCTCGACCACAGATTCTACGATCCAAAATCGTGTAATCAAATTCCTCTCTGTCAGGGTTGCCAGCCGGTTTCCAATAAAGGGGAATACATGTTCTTTTTAGTTTTTTTTACTTATTGTACTAACTAACGCTCCTAAGTATTTCACACGAATAAAAACATAGTCAAAGTCAAAGTCAAAGTCAAAATATTCTTTATTTATATAGGTTTCAAGGAAACACTTATAAATCGTCAAATACAGGTAAAGCAACAGCTATATGATTCTACCACCGGTTCGGAATGTTGTATCTACCGAGAAGAATCCGGCAAGAAACTCGGTAGTTACTCTTTTCAATACAATTTATACAAGGTGTATGAATCATAATTAACTTTGAACCACGTTTTAGTGTGGGCCTGTTGTAGAGTATCAAAATAAAATAAAAATATAAATTACAACCAAAAACTTGACCAGACCAGAGCAAGCCAGCCCCCAAGGGCGGCACCTGTTCCCAAGCATGACGTATGTGTCAGCCATCGCTTCACTCAACCATATTTTAGGGAATGTAACGACCCGCCACATAGCGCCACCACCCCAGCGACATTTACATACGAAAAATAACCTATTTCGTAAACATTTGTTAATGTTTCGTGTTGGAATAAAAGTAAAAAAATATATATATTAAGAGATCTCTTACTGAACAAAAACTGTTTTGGTTCCAAGTAACGCCCATTCCTCTTTATAAACCTTCGGTGCCTCGATATAAGCATCTACAAAAAAAAACTGACATAACTGTAGGTATTCTTAGATCTAACTAGTATAAAAAAAGCTAGCGAATCGAACAACATATTTTTTTATTAAAATGCGTCGAAAATTATTACAAATCTCCAATAGATGAGGCAGTCCCCTGTATCTAGTACATACAAGATAACAACTAGAACCTAAATCTTTTAATTGTGACCGCTATCGCTATTAACTTCGATAGCTTATCTAAGTTAATCTAAGATCAGGGTAAATAAGTCGCCACTTAAACCTTTGATGTAGCTTATTTACATACACTAGCTTTTAACCGCGGTTTCGCTCGCGTCTTATCTTGTTTCTCCATACAAACGTCACCGTCTATCCAATACCGGAGACGTAACAAGTGCGTTGATTTTATTTTCCCGTCAGCCCTAATCTGATCCTGGTTTAGTATCCCGATATCGGGGAAAACTAGAAAATGTCGGTAGACGGCAATCAACGCATACCAACGAGAGACCTAGCGACAGTCGAATCTCAGCTCGCATTCCAGGCATTCCATCTATAGTACATCTAGACTAGACTGGAGACCGTCTTTGCTTTTGCCGTAGTAATTATAGGTATTATGGATATGAAGTTTGGAATCCGGATATATGAATAATAATTGGAATATAATTTATATGGTATCAGGTACGGTTACGGATATAAGGAATTTCTGATTATCCGGTATTATTTCAAATAGTTTCAGTTACGTACTAAATTACGTCCACTTTATAAATCAAGGATAAGGCCCCTTTAAAACAAAAACTACGAGTTTCTATATAGAAAATTTAAAGAAACAATAAGTTTGTAATTCCAACCTATCTTTATGTAGGGACATTAATATTTTCATAGCTGTTGATAAAGGGTAATTGATGATTAAAAACTGAAATGAATTTTGCAACATTATTTGCTATGACGATAATTAATGTTCAAAGTAATTTCAATTTAATCGTTGCTATAATACCGAATTATGTACCTATACCTATTTTCAGTTAATGTTAATTAATCCTCCGGTTAATGGTTTTTTATTTCTTTCTCTTTCGCTCTTTACCGCATTAGCGGTTTTTTGAGTTTACATTCCCAGGAAATTTCTCCCGACAGAAAAAAATCCATAAAAACATTTTAATAAATTTTAACAACTGTCAAATAAAAATATAATTAGCTTTGTATTAGGTCATTATAATTTTAATTTGACCGTTGTTAAAAGGCATCATCTTTAGCAATCATATTTTTATAGGTTGAGTAACTTGTAATGACATGAATTGATTTTTTTATTATCTTTCAAGAAATGTAATTTGGTTCTTAAAAATAACTATTAAACAAAAATGCTTGCATAAAGAACATATTTTAAGATATAGAGAAAGCCATAGAGATCCCGCCGGTCCCGCTCGACAAAATCAACGAAAAATAGCGACTTTAAATACCATAGATGTCTAATTAGGTAATAATAAGTGCTCTTGCCAATATCTAATTTGATATAATTTTATAAAAAGATAATTAGTTCTGTATATTGTGTGATATAATCTACCCAAAGACGACTCGTATTCTTGAAGCATACCTGTAACAAAAATAAATCAATTAAATTTTGTTGTTTAGGAAAAACATTTGGTTTAGCTAATAATATAACTAAGGGTCTAAGTATACAGTTTAATACAAATGTACTTGTATATAACAAACGCTAATGTATGACAACATAAATATTGTTGTTGTCAAGTAGTTATCTATTGTACCTAACACATACTCTTCCCACAACATTAATATCTAGAAATACAGCTTAATTACTAACAATTGAAAACTTTCTCAAAATCACATAGCCTAGCAACCTTAATCACGTGTCAAATTATTAACAAGCGTTTTATTTTCGTTGTTTTTGTCTTAAAGAGTTTATAGTCGATACTTCAATTCAAGTTTAAATGACACGTGATTATTAGGTAATAACGATGGGCATCGTCAAACAAAAAACAATGTCCATCAAACTATTACATGCTTTTAAAGTACTTTTTATATATTGGCACACAAATCGATCTAAAAACAAACAGCTATGTCAATACATCTCTCGGTTGAAGAAAACTAAATCGCGAACGTTTAAGTGCCATTACGAACAAAATGTAGACATGTAGACACAAAGATTATATTTATACTTCTATCTCTAGTTTCCACATTCAGATTCCAGTTTTGTCATAGCGAGCACACTCGACGACAAAGTGGCGAACAAAGCCTTTCGACAAACCTCCCCCCCTCTCCCACTCTCCCCCACCCGTGAACACTCCTGTCGCCACTAATGCGATTCCGTTTATTCCATAAACAAGATAGTTGTTTACTAACCTACTTCTGACGATTGACAGTTTTGATGGTCTAGTTATCTATGCTATCAACAGTTGTTAGTTTTATTTTTACGCCTCTTCACTGGGCATGGTTTTATGATGAGTAGAGTTATCTATTCTGTATTATATAAGGCTGGTCTGATAACTTAAAGCAAAAAGCATAATCACAACAGCCTTATATTATCAAAAGTTAGTTTTTAGTTTGAATCAAGTCTTAAGAATACGACCTATTTGATACTTTGTCTCTGTAGGTATAATATTAGTTATTTTCATTTTTGTAATATTCCGTCTGTCTATCTATAATCACTAACTTTCACGTTAACATTATTGATACATACCATAACGCCCGCAATAGGCATTATCCACGAACAGCAAGCTCCTTAAGCGACATTTAACCAAAAATAAAACTGAGTTCGGTTGGACGGAAAATAGCAACTCGTCGCCTACACAATCACAATCCCCAATACACCATCAGCCACATACGACATGATAAGCAAGGAACACATTTGGCACATTAATTAAGACTCAGTAATATGAGACTTCTTAACTAACCAATATTATAAAGAGGAAGGATTTGATTGTTCGTTTGCATTGAATAAGCTCCGAAACTACTGGACCGATTTGAAAAATTATTTCGCTAATGCGAAGCTACTTCATCAGCGAGTGACATATGCTATATTTTATCCCCGTATTCCCGGGTACGGGAACTGCGCGGGTGAACCATTGGGCACTGTTTTTTTTAATAAAACACAAATAACATTTGACACACTTGATCGATTCAATCTCACGTAAGGCTCACGTAATAACCACATTGAACACTTGCCTGTATTTAAAACGCATTGATATGAATGCGTATTAATTAATTCAGCACGCTAATTACCGAGTTGAAACACAATACGAAATCAACAATAAACGTATAGTTCGCTCGAAAATTACTATAAACATAATGTAAATATGATAACAGTAATTATATAGGGGTGATGTTTGTTTGTTTTGCGAGTATTTTTGTTATGATTTGTAAGATAAAATATAAATCGAATCTTAAATTACTTATTGGTATTTATTAACATCCGCTGTGATCTTAGTGCTAATACGCGGGCTGTTCAGTCTACAGCACAACACTAGCATAGCTGTCGAAATTGGCTAATTTACTCATTATTTTTGTCCGTTAGTTGGATTATAAAAAAATATTGAGTATATGTATTTTTTTCTTTATCTTAGTTCTTCTTATTTTTTAGTGGGTTCGATTCCCACCCAGGACAAATATTCGTGTGATGAATACTTGTCTTTGTTCTGTGTCTGGCTGTTAATATTCAATATTTAAGTATTTTATTTGTAATACCACTGTTGATTCTGATATCCTTAACACAAGTGCTTAAGCGACTTACCTCGGAGTCAGATCAATGTATATGATGTAGTCTGATATTTTTTTTTTCTTTATCTAATACTTAAAAAATTACAAAGATACAGCGTTTCAGGGATCTGGAGTGTGGCGCTTGAACGTCACTTGTTCCTATAATTTTATGGAGCTAGTGACATCACCATGTCCCATGTTGGTGTGGGACTTAAAAAGAATGCGCCATCAGTGTTTCTTGCGTAGCAAGTAGTGATTAGTGGCTAGCTTGTCGCCGACACAATAAACACCCAAAATCCAACACACCATTGTAATTGGCAAGAAACAAAGCTGGCACATTATTTCCCAAGTCCCAGACCAACATGGAATTGTTTAACCGTTTTACGTGTTGATTACAAAAATATTGCCGGCGTGCAATGCAATCAAGGACGTATGGGTCATAGTAATGTATATTGATCATGCTAATTGCGACAAGAGTGCGTACACGTTTAGCACATTACACAACAAGTAAACGAGACCGAATAGGAAAACTAACATGAACGGAAATAATACGTTTATTTATATTAAGTTATTACAAGTGAGACATAAAAAGATGCAATCTACTGTTAAAATAATAACAGTATGGATTTGACTGGCTCGATGGCGCATTCGAAAGTGATCCTGTTCTATGCGACAAGGGTTGTAGGTTCGACCCCCGTCCAGGGCAAACAAAGAGTGGTATCACTCACTCTTGATTCTGATTTCTGTAACACAAAATGAATTCTTTTCTTTTTTGGCTTCAATATATTTATCACAGTTTTGACAACTACAAAAACGAAAAAAAAAAAGAAAAGCAGATGACACGTCTTTTGCAAGAATATTGAATACCCAAGTGCCTGACTAATGCACTCCCATCTCATATCAAATTCAAACTAAGACATCATCGTTTGCTATAAAAGACAGCGTTCGCCACACTCGTTAAAAACTGCACTGAAACTGCTATAAATTTTCAAACATTTATTGCAATCGCGCTAGAATAAACAATTAAAAGCCTTTTATAATAGGACATCCTTCGTCAGGATTAACGCTATGAACCTCTATTATACCGACCCTGCACCAATTAACGCTAATAACAATAGGATCAAAGGCACCTCCGCATTTCTCCACTAGCGGTCTTAGCGCGAGTTTGAACGTCAACTGCACGAAGGAATTATAAGAGAGACGTATGCCTTTCCCGTATTTTTTTTCTCCACTGCAATCTGTCGATTCAGCATTTTTTTTTTATTAAAGGGTTTTGTAAAAAACCTAAGCTACCTAAAATAGATGCCAGACAAGGTCACGGCCAGCCTAATAGTAAACAATAAATAAATATTATAGGACATTTGCATAATCAGATGTTATCTTTGTAGAAATAGAATAATAAGGCTGAACTATTTTACACTAACAAAGTCTTCTATTTATTTTTGCCAATAATTATACTTACAAGTTTTGAACGTAAACTTTACGAAATACATATCGAGACGTCCAGAAAGAGCAGCATTTTTGTAATTACGTTTCCCTTTTTATATAAAATATAACTTTGTGTGAATTTTAAAGGTTAATTCGGTATCTTGCTCGTTGTAACTTACTAACTAAACTTCACGCTACTTCCCTTGCGGGGTAGGTAGAGAACTGCAATTCGTTGTACATTCGCCGAGATAAAAGTTAATGTAAAGTAATTTCACTACATATTAGCGCCTTTATACATTGTCATACTATGTATTAAGTAAGTAAACACTTAGGCAAGTCACTTCAAAAACGATATTAGGTTATAAACTCTCAGTAAAAACAGGTTCAAAGGAGTCCGTATATTATTTCCCCTGTACCTTGAATACGAGTCTGGAATGTAAAATGCACACAAGATTTATATGAGAAATGTACCTCGCTTTGGCTCGAGTGTTTATTAAATATTTCTCTGAACAACTTTGTATGCCATCTAGGATGCGTATGTAATCCACATAATATTTTAAGTGGTTTTACATCCATAAAAAAAAATCATATCATACAATATATTTATACACATAAATAATACTCTTTAAAAAAAAAAATTAACACTTGTGTTTAATCATATAGCCGTAATGTTTGGAACACATTTACTTAATTATCACTCGATTACTAATAGGCATCAGGTCGTTTAACATTATTAGCCTTCAATCCGTAAACAAGAAACATTGTCAGCAACTTGTTACTTGTCTAGTAAAAGTTGTGTCTATAAAGCCCTAACTGAGAGTGCAATAGTTCAGTTTTGGCAGCTAGAGATACGGGATTTAAACCCCGCATTAAGAAAAAAAATTTGATATGACAATTACCTATTAGAGCGTATGGTAGCTCAATGGTAAGGACACGCGCCTCTTAACCGAGGACTGCGGGTTCAAACCCGGGCATGTACCTCTAGAATTTAAAAAATCTATGTACATATTTATACCACTAGCTCGACGGTGAGGGAAAACATCGTGATGAAACCTGCAAATTCAAACAACTTTGAATTTGTAACCATGATCCAAAAATTGTCTGGTTCCCCTATCTTAGGGTTACGAAGGTCAGATCGGCAGTCGCTTCAATGTAATTACCAGACTCGCTAAATCCTGGGTCATGGTCTAAGCGGACACCGTCTAAGCACGGGACATAACGCTAGGAAGATGATGATGATGATGACAATTACCTATTTGTAACGCACCTTTGATTCTTAAAGAATCCAATACATGAGCCAAGTAATTACTTCGGAACTATACCTACAGATATAAATATTATTAGTCATCATATTGATGTCTATTGATATATTTTTATACATATATACATAACATCACGCCTATAATCCCCGAAGGGGTAAGCAGAGTCAAAGAGACAGCAGGCCCCTTTAAACACATTTAGCCAAAAATAAAACTAAGCTGGGTTAGATGGAAAATTGTGAAAAAGCAGTGACAAGTGGCTAGCTCGTCGCCTACACAATCACATACCCAAAACCCGATATACCATTAGTCACCTTTTAGGACATGCTAGGCAAGAAACACAGTTGGCACATTCTTTTAAGTCCCAGAGCCAAAACGGAACAAATATATATTTTTGTTTATTAAAAAAAAATATAATTTACGACCAAATCTCGCACTATAGATACATACGCGTTTCATGTTCTAACTCCCCTTCGTAATTGAAGGCGTTCGGGAACCGCATTGTAGTAGTGTATTATGAAGGGAAACGTGGGTTAGCGGTGCGTCAAAATAGATTTAACAATTAATCGATAGCTGAACTTTCCTAATAGCTCACGCGAAACAATCGCCTCGCCTTCCAAGGCACTTGATTGATGCGACAAGGTGGAGAAGTTAAGTCGGAATTTGTCAAAACTTGTTTACTTACTAACCGCCATCACCGCAAATGTAGGCAGAGTGTAAGCAATACTGCTTAAATCACATATTGCTAAAAATATAATGAGTTGGGCGAATTGTAACGTTGTGAAAAAGTGACAAGTGGTAAACTCGTTGTCTACATAATATGTAGGCAACGAGTTAACCGTTCAAAGTTAATTAAATATATATTATATATTTGACAAGCTCGATGGCGCATTCAGTAGTGACCCTACCCTATGCGCCAAGAGTTGTGGGTTCGATCCCCACTAAGGTCAAATATTCGTATGATGAATACTTGTGTTTGTTCTGTGTCTGAAAGTAAATATCCAATATTTAAAAGTATATATTTGTAATACCACTGTAGTTTATGATATCCGTAACACAACTGCTTAAGCTCGGACCTCGGAGTCAAATCAATGTATGTGATGTAGTTTAATATTTATTGACATATTCACAAACTTATTAGCATTAGTCGCCTTTTACAACATGCTAGGCAAGAAACACTAACGGGACATTCTTTTAGAGATCCAGACCCGTGGAAAAAGTTAAAAGTCGATTAGAGGAGATCCTTTAATCGACTTTTTTTCTATTGACAGATGTCAATCTTCGATTCTGAGAAATAATAAAGGATCCGTCAATAACGATACGCGTAGTGAAAAAGTCTCCAACATAAATCATTATTGAAAAGTTGAGGAAACAAGTTTGGTACTTAACGTTAAGTCTCGTTTTTAATCGCAGTCCGCTTACACGGTTCCTCTATTTTTATGATGTAACACAAGTCAGTCAATTTATAAAGCAGTTGACATCTGAGTTTGGTAACCCATATGTAAAGGAACCAGACAAATTGAACCATGGTTAGGTATACATTCGTAATTCTTTCAATAACCATCCATTATTCTTTTAATAAATATTTATAATTCCATCCATCACCATGTCCTCAGCGCCGGTGAGAGAAAACATCTGGTACGGTGGCTTTGGTACATAGGTTTTAAAATTCCAGAGATGTGTGCCCGCCGATTTTCTGTAACTAATGAGTAACTATCTAGTACCTACATAAAAGTAAGCTTCATGAAAACATTTTATTTTTATTAATATTGTAGAGTGAAACACAATAACATCTTTTTATTTGTAACGCAGCAACATTATTTTATACAACATCGTTTAATTAAATTCTTTACTATACTTTTCGAACCAGCGGAGAACCGACATACCCTTTGTTACAATTAATTAAAAGTAAAAAAAAACAATTAAACGGCTAAATAGTTTTTGGCAAACATTTTGCAACTAGTTTTAAAAGCTTTGGTAAAAGTATTTTCAGTTTTATTTAAAAAAAAAGGTTTTTCAATAACACTCGACCGTGACAAGCGGCCATCTTGGTAAAGCTACAGTTTTCAAATTTTCTAGGTACCTACCTACATAAACTGATTTAGTTTTCACATTGAACCAAAGAGAGCAAAAACGCATTAAATTATTAAAACTTGTTGGAAAAATCAGTGCTTTGTCTGGATTTGATAGTTATTAAAGCCCCTGTGAGTCTCGCATTATCCACCTCGTTTCCCCAAAGGCTCTTTGCGCAACCAATTAATATACCTAGCACCAAAAAGATAGGATTGATTATGCAATAAATAACAATTTTTATCCGTGTTTTTGTATACCAGCGGTAAAACATTCACTCGATAGTCAAATAGAACTCCGAAACTAAAACACTAACATCCGCTTTGCACCAGCGTTTTAGAAGCGACGAAAATCTCCTTACGAAATTGGAGACAACACTCGCAGACATAGCGAGCCAAATCCCTCTTATCTCCGCGTACTAAAATGAAATCCGTGTATTTTACAAGAACACACGCCTCCATCCATACTCGTACATCTCATTAGACTTACCTTGTCTAACTATTGAGGGAAAAAATCTTATACAAAGAGGATTAGGGGGAAGAGAAAATAGAGGTGTTCTTAACCTACGCAAAATGTGGGTTGTGTTGCCACTTTTAGCAAATCACGAAGGAGACGGAAAAATCGGGGCTTGAAAAACACTCGGAAAGTATACACATTGCTTGACATGGATGCATGCATAAGTCATTCTTAACTAACGATTCTAAATTTGAAATTGACTCTAAATAACAGTGACTGAATTAGATAAAAAATAAAATTTTGAGCGTCCTACTCATTGGTGGGGGACAAACAAATCCCGCAGCAGCACATATGACAAAACTAATTACTGTTCTCGTACTTTCCGCAACAACTAGTAATTTAGAGTCAAGAAATTACAATTTGATTGAACTCTTCTTTTCAGATTTCGGTTACCTATCATGATTTTATCCGTGTTAACATTTGCTTGGGTTTTACAGTAGAATAGGCAATTTCCTTATAGCGCAACGAAACGCAATCCTAAAACAAATATCATGGCTTAACGTAACAAATCGAATTAAGATAGCTATGGAGCTGACGAATATAAAAATACATATACATATAATACATACATTCATATATGAAATTTGTATTTTTACTACCATTAATGTAGTGATTTCTCTAAAGCCTTTGCATCACTTGAACCGGTACCAAGAGATTTCTAGATAAATTTTAAAATAAAAAATAATAATGTATGTAGTCCCATGTTGGTCTGGGACTTAAAAAGAATGTGCTAACTGTGTTACTTACTTAAGGGGGCTAGCTGCCTCTTTGACTCTGCCTACCCCTTCGGGGATTACGGGCGTGATGTTATATTTGTACTATGTTTGTATATATGTAATGTAGAAAAACAGAAAAAATAAGGAGATAGCACATAAAAACAATAATGGGCTTAAAACTACTTGTTACTAACATATAGAGCAAAAAAGGATAGAGAAAATACTAAACATGTAAATATATAAATATAAATAATACAATTCATGTGTATTTTGAGACACCTCATTAATTTCGGGGCCATGAAGATGCCTTATTATAATCAAGTCTATTGTTACTGAGACGAGGCCTTCGTAGGTTTTTGGTGAGAGGCGTAAGAAAAATGTATAGTCACGTTCCTCGAGAATATTTTCCTGCCCAACGTTCAAATAGCAATCTACCGGTACTAATTAAAACTGGTAATTAGTATTTATAAGTAGCTCTAGTCTAGAGCGGTGGTAGCTCAATGGTAAGGACACGCGCTTCTTAACCGAGGAGTGCGGGTTCAAACCCGGGCACGTATCTCTGGATTTTTCCAGTCTATGTACGTGTTTATACCACTAGCTCGACGGTGAGGGAAAACATCGTGATGAAACCTGCAAATTCAAACAACTTTGGATTTGTAACCATGATCCAAAAGTTGTCTGGTTCCCCTATCTTAGGGTAACGAAGGTCAGATCGGCAGTCGCTTCAATGTAATTACCAGACTCGCTAAATCCTGGATCATGGTCTAAGCGGACCCCGTCTAAGCACGGGACATAACGCTAGGATGATGATGAAGTAGCTCTAGTCTTTAGGTTTGACGCCTCATTACGATCTATGACATCAAATTTGATATGCCAGGAATACTAACTATAAGAAATGATATAAACATACTTTATCTAGGAAAATCTCATTAAATCGTGATTGTTAGATCCGAATTGAAGCACTACAGCCTACCAATTAATTCCAGACGGAGCTGCGGGCGAAACAAAAGCTAGTTACATACATGTCATCACATCCGGGAACCCCGAAGGGGTAGGCAGAGTCCAAATTCAAAAGTCCACATTCAGCGAAAAATTAAATTAAGTTGGGGAACATTGTGAATAATTAATGACAAGTGGCTGACTCAAGAACTCCATACATCATAATTCGTCTTATGCGACATGCTCAGCAACTATCCGTGATACATACTTACAATATCATACACATGGATCTGATTCAGAGTTATATAGCTTAAGCCTTGTGAGACAGATATATGACAATGAACAGTGATCTCACAAATACATATATACTTGCATATAATATATTTACACAAAGACACATAACAACCAAGAATAATTCTCATGCAAATATTTGTCCTTGGTGTGAATCGAACCCACAACTCTTGGCGCAGGACAAGGTCACTACCGAATGCGCCATCGAGCCAGCCAAAATGTATCCCATTTTTGACGAAATTGATTCCTACTTGGCCTATTTCTAAAGTCTTTATTATTTTAATGTCATATCGAACAAGATACAGTTTTTACAATCAAGTCTATTAATTTTAATCGACGAAAAAAACTTAGGAGGTTATATAGACAGACTTAGACCAGAAATTTTAGTAACTGAATTTATTGGAAATTTGTACCAAGGCTAAACATATCTTATCAAACGAGCTAATCATTTGATAACAGTGTCGCCTAATTGTTTTTATGATTACTGTGAGACAATATACGATAGTGAGAATTCGCCTAAATGGTAAATACCCTACTGATGAATTTACCTGTGGTCAAGTGAAGGTGACCTCTAAATTTTCTCGTTAGTATGTAACTTCATGCTAAACAGTTTGTCCCATGCTGGTCTAGGACCCAAAAATAATTGTAACACAGCTGTACTACTACTTGCTAGGAGATCGTAAAAGGCATCTAATGATGTACTGGATTTTGGGTATGTTTATGTAGACGACGGGCTAGCCACTTGTCACTACACACTTTATGTGTAGTAAGTATACAATTAATTCGATATTTTTGCAAAATTTAAATTAGCAATAAAGAAGAAAATTTATAAATCGTGTTTAGATTAATTAATGGAGATTATTAATTATTTTTTACAGTGATGTTTGCGTATAAAGTTGAATATTTTTGATACCGAATATGTTGATTGGTAGAAAGTATGATGCATGAAAAGGAGTATTGACACCTGTCAAAGGAATCATCTAAGGTGAAACAGACTTTGATAAGTAAGTTCTTTATAGAATACGTCTCCGTATTTCCCTGAAACTCAACTTGATCCGTACTTAAAACGGGTACTTATTAGCGAGGGCTTACAGCATTAGCAAAATTTTCGACGAAAGCCCAGCAACCTTCTACAGTCTACCGTAATATGCTCAGGGATTTTACTCCAACAATTCTGAAACCAATTTAATAAAGAGGATAAATAATGCGACTTAACCCGCCATCTTTCAGTCGAAGGAAAACCTTGTACCAATCTGACTGTTATTGATTCGAAATCCGCTAAGGCCGCGAGAAATTAATAAGCGAAGAAGGAAATGGGTCTCTCGCCCTTTGCCTGTGGTTGCCTCTTATTAGCGCCACTCCATCGCAACTGTTACCTCTCAGGACCTCAGAGCTTTCTTCATAAACTAGTGAATCGCCCTGGGTTCGCACGAGTGCGATTTAGAGCTGTAATATTGTCGTAAAGTTCAAGGCCACTGCTTACAATAAGTAATAAAATATATTTATTTCGTTGACAGTTGTCAAAGTTTAAAGTTTACTGCAGTATTTTACTTTTTACGATTAATACAGAATAAAACTAATTCAACCGCGTAGGTCAAAATTTTAGAAAGAAGTAACAAATAGCCTATATTACTTCTGGCTAATTTGGCTTTTTAAGGGTGAAATAATTATTTAAATCCGTTCAGTAGTTTTTGAGTTTACTCATTACAAACAAATAAATAAATCTCTTCTGTTTATCATATTTTGTTAAGACTATTATTTTTCTACGTCTAATGACAATAATAAATAAGTAACTAGCGACCCGCCCCGGCTTCGCACGGTGAGCCCAAAACAGTATGAAACTATACTCACATGTAAACCTTCCGCTTGAATCATTCGATCTATTGGTGAAAACCGCATTAACATCCCTTGCATAGTTCAAAAGTTCTAAGCGTTCAGACAGAAGCGGCGACTTAGTTTTATACTATGTAAAGTAAATCAGGCCATTCAAGATAATGTAGGCACTCAACGGTCTTATCTAGCACCTGGCAGAGTAATTAATTAATTACTACTATCGCGTTAGATCCCTGCAAGAATAATGAATGGAATGTCCAGTTTTAATAGCTCCATCGGCTAGCCTACTCGTTGGAAGATAGCTGTTATCTTATCATAGCTTCCTGCGTTGATAGGGTGGTTAAAATCGGAGTGTATCCTTACTCGCCCACGCCAACCGTTTCGCAACCCAAACCATATAAAACAACGATGCTTAATCCCAGACTTCCAAAAATTGTCTGGTTCCCCTATCTTAGAGTTACGAAGGTCAGATCGGCAGTCGCTTCGATGTAATTACCAGACTCGCTAAATCCTGGATCATGGTCTAAGCGGACCCCGTCTAAGCACGGGACATAACGCTAGGAAGATGATGATGCTTAATCCCAGACTTACTGAATTTTCTGGTTATTCTTTTAAACTTACGAGTATGTCTAGGTGATCTGTCTAGCACGCAACAGGAGAGTCAAGATTAGAGCCACTAAGCGCGTTATTAGATAAAGTTAATAGTTAACCTTGCCAATTCAGCAAGGTTTACTTAACTAATACATTCTATATTGCGCTGATGAATTTTTTCTAGTCGCTAAGTTTAATAAAAACAACTAATCAAGACAGTACACAAATCGGAACTTAATTCCTTTTATTTTCACTTCCTATGGTATGTACGTACGCAACATCAAATCTCAATTTTCTATCTATCAAGATAGGAGACAAGGTATCAATTGAGTTCTTTGCCTAGCAGGTGGTAAAAGGGGACTAATGGTGTATTAAGTATTGGTTTTGTGATCTTGCAGGCGTTTGCAGTTCGTTAGAAGTTGAAGGCATGATTGATTGATGAAAGTTAGATGACTAATCAAAATATAACATTCAATCATCCTAACAGAAAATCATTCTTGAACATGAAAGTTTGGAGTGACAAATGAACCATACATACATTTTTATATAAAGTTTTGCCATCAGATAAAAATAACACAACATAATAACTATAATCGTCAGTCAGACAAGCGTTTTCAAGTTGAATGTGAGTGTCACATTAATTGGTCGTGTTCTACGCCACCTGTAATGAAGAAACCAATGGCATGCTAACGTGATAATGGATACGGTAATAGCTAACATAATGGCGTTTAGTTTCATATCGCTTTTAATTTGGACTAAATCTGTATTGCGTTTTACACGCTTTATTGTCAACTAAAAAGCTCTAGAAAAGCCTTCTAGTCTAGTTTTATAATATTTATAAACGTGTTAGCAGAGAGCGGTGGTAGCTCAATGGTAAAAACCACAACGGGGTGCGGGTTCAAACCCGATCACGTACCTCTGGATTTTTCAAATCTATGTCGTGATAAACCTGCAAATCCAAAACAACTTTGGATTTGTAACCATGTTCCGAAAATAGTCTGGTTCCCCTATCCCTATATATATAGGGTTAAAAGGGTCAGATCAGCAGTAGCTTCTATGTAATTACCAGACTCGCTAAATCCTGGATCATGGTTTTAAGCGGACCCCGTCTAAGCACGGGACATAACGCTACGCTAGGAAAATGATGTTAATTGAGAGATTGTATGAATATTTGTTATTGTTTCATGGAAAATTTACGGAACGTAATTACATAATTTGATACCTTATGTTATGTTAATATATGTATTATTTGAATATTATCCTGGAATAAAATACCTCTATATCGGTGGTAAGGATAACCACTATGAGGAAATTTACATATGCAAACATATATCTAATCATCTAACGGTTACGAAGGTCAGATAGGCAGGTCGCTAAATCATGGATCATGGTCCAAGCGGACCCCACCTAAGCACGAGACATAAACGCTAGAAATATGATGATATTTACAATATTTTACAACATGTATGTTGTATAAATCTTCTCTTAATAGTATATATCATCGTTCGGCAGTGAAAATATCGGAAGTCGCATTTGCTTATTTTTTTTTTTATTTGTTTTCTAAGTCACATCAGACTTATTTAGCCACGATATATTTGAATTCTTGCGATTATATACCATAGATTACAAACATTCTAAAACAAATAAAAATAAACAGTACAATTCCGACCCATAATTTTTTTCAGGAGGCAGTTTTTGTCTTTCTTCTGTAAAATGTTGTCAAAAGCATTTACGAGGTTTTCACTGCCGAACGACTATATTTTGTCATAATGAAATAGTTTACTATCACATGAGGTCACAAACCTTTAAACAAAGCAACAACGTCCCATTTAAACTCGGTACCTTTTAAAACCCAATTGATTAATTAACGAATCAATGACGAATCTAGTCCAGATTTAATAAGTCACCTGCCTAAATATGACGGCTGCGTCGCGTCGGGATTGTTCCCCGTTTCCGGCCGTGACGTCACGCACGTCGATTGGCATGCGGCACGTGCGGCGCACGCGCCGGTGAATCATGCTTATTTTCCCCCTCCCACTATTAATAAGACTATGCTAAGAATGTTTAGAGCGATTTTCAGTTGGACGAGGCTGTTGCAATAATAAATAGGCTGTAAAAACCGATTTCTACAAACTAGCAGATATATTGGTGATTCTCATTTCGATGTGACCCAGTCACTTCCATGGTCTATGTATGTATCTAAGTATGTCTTAACTCCTATAACTTTCGATTGAGGGAAATTCATCATTAAGGGTTAATGGTCTAATAGACAGTAAATATTAGCCCTAAGGTAATAAATACTTTTTCTGAAGCAGTTTCAGTTTCATAAGTGTTTTTTTTTTAGAATTACCCATATTATTTGGATAGAAGAATGTGTGATTAATAAAAATTAAAAAATTATAAAGTTTCAAACCTTTTCATAATGTTTAAACACACATTTACAAAATAAAATTGAAATCTTTACGGTGAAAATAAATTTACATATTTTAAGCGTAAGTAATCAAATTAATAAGTACATAGTTAGTAAATTGGGCATTGCACACCATGATTTCACAGATTGCAATTGCCATACAAAATCTAGTCTGCATTTTGATAGTTCATATAGTGCGTCAACGATTCAAAAACCGTGCAATAAAGTGTATTTAAGGTAATATTTTTTTTCAACTTCTGAATCGTACCCGCACTTCCATGATAAATCCTACACAAAGATAATTTTTTGTTCCATTTTCATATTTCCACTTCAATTTTACAAACCACCAACAAGTTTGTTTTTACATATCAATTCTGCACCGCTTAACACATTGTAATACACTTCAAAGCTTAAACGAAATATCGAACACAAACATGACAATTATATCATACGTAAACTGTGGCAACCAAAACATTCAAACTCGCTTTTACCACGTCCACAGTACAGATGAGATGACAGTAAAACTGCACAGCAATTAAAAATGTAAAGAGATACATATTACTAACAACAGATAATCTTCTACGTTGGAAAAAGTACGCGTGTGGTATTTAGGTGTTGAATTTATCCTATCTTTAAGAGGCTTTTGACCTCCAAGGTAAATTTTAGAATATGAGAAACATCTTACTTACTTATTTATCTCGTTTTTCTAAGAAAATAATTTTAAAAATCTTAAAAAATGAGCAACCTTTTTTTTTATTTAGGTAAGAGGTTTTTTCGCATATAGGTACTAAAAATGACCTTGTTTATATGCCAATGTTTTTTCAGTATGCTTATTATTCTTTCACACGAATCTATACACGAAATATGATTAAACTTCACAATAGCAAGTTTTAGAACAACGTGTATAGATTACAATTTTAAAATAAACTATGAAATCTTTACTACAGAGATGCAGTAAAGATTTCTAAGAAAAGATGCTCAAAGCTCAAGCTTAATTTAAGCTGACATAAACAAGAAATCGATTTCTAATGTAAACAAAACTCAAGTTGAAAACACTTCACTGTCATTCATCACATTGAACTCAAAACGTCATTGAATCTCTCACAAGCAAAAAGTTTGTTCAAAACACGTTTACACACTCGGAAATATAACAAATAGTAGGTAGCATAAGTAACAAACTCGATAATTTAAACGGCCTTGTATAAAGCGAGAAGATACTGATTTGATTTTAGATTAGAATTAAAGAGAGTGATAAAATACATGAATGACTTACTTATGAATCAGTTCCAAAATACATTTATTTATCTATTACCTCTTTTTTTACTACTAATAGAAGTTCTTTAAATAATTACTACTGTTTCGGTATAGGTAGTACCTATATTGGTAATTTTTATATTATTTGAAGAGTAGGTAATCAAGAAGATCTCCTTATCATTATCATCATAAGTTATGCATGTACTAAGTTAGTGGTTTATTAGACGTCTCGCGGGCCAAGTAATTTATGTAAAATATATGGCATCATTAATTACACTACACGAGCCATTTAAATAAATTAAATTACTACCACCTAATCCATAAGTACATTCATATTATTAGTGCTAAAATAGGTCCGTCTCTCTGTCCGTTTTCACGTCATTACTACAAAACTACTTGCTATTAAATTTGGAAGTTTGTTTAATGAGAACTTTAAATCGGCGAAAAATTGTTCTCGCACGGAACAGACAATCGTCTCTTAACTCGTTAAAAGAAAATTACAACGAGAGCCGAGCCGTGGACAAGCTTGTATCTATGTTGGGAATACAAACATCAAACTTCCACCATTACTTTCACATTTCAATGTGAAACGAAGTTAAATTAGTTCGGACCTCTCAACTGTGAATTGATTAATCGCCACACATCCAACGGCCAAAATCATGTTTCACACCACATCGTTACAAGTTTGACCCGGCCTAAAAGTTCGGCAAGAACTTCGGCCTAATCACAAATCCCGGCCGAAAGTCTGTTATACATCACTATCAAACCATTGTTCCTGATGAGACTTTGACCGTCACATGTTTGCTAAATTTTATTTGAATCCGGAGAGGAGTTTCTTTAAGGAGCATAAATCTTGGAGGGATTTCTTACAAACTCGTAAATAAACAAAATAGGTAAACTAGCAGAACGCCCTGGCCTCAAACTAGGCATATATTCTTATGCTATGAATGCTAAGGAACGGATACACATATGTACAAACATCCACGACCTGAGTACATGTGACCGTGGTCATCACATATACATTTACCCCTAGCAGGATTCGAACCTGCAATGTTTAATTTTCTGACCGGAACCACTTGAGCAATTGGCATGCCTTAAATAACAAATATCACCACTTCACCTATATTAATCTGAAAATTTAAGAACACACATTGGGGTAATAAGAGTCAACAAAGATATCACAAACACCCAGACACAAGAAAACAACTTTATGGCCCGATTCAGAGCTCGAACCACACCCCTTGCGATGAGTTATGCTAAGAGGTGCGAATCTCGAGAATCGATAAAACACAACATCTCATTCGCACGATTCTTTACATGTATCGCATTATATAATCGTGTGCATCTTCGCCCAAAAAGATATGTCTAAAATTAATTAAATAAAAAAGCTTTTATCCCATAACCCGCTTTTACATATACACGTCACCGACGCATATTTTATCAATTCTGTGTGTTCTTCTTGTGCCAACGAGCACCCCCTTTTACAATGATCTATAAATTTAAAAGAAAAATTGGTGTACTACATTAGGTACTACACAGTACAGAAGTACACATTTTTGATGAGAATAATCTAATAACCACAAAAAAAATGGCCCATCATGCCTGCCGTATGAGTTTTAAAATATTTTGTACCTCCTCTATCCAATAGTAATATGTTAGAAGAATTTATAAGTCCCAAATGACATACCATGTCGAAACTCAATACAGAAATAGAAAACAGAGCAATTCTGTCAATGCTCTGTACATAAATTGGTTCTGTCAGCCGATACCATGAATATTCTCCCAGCCATAACTCCGTATCCAATTTTCCATCCGACAAGAGGTGACGGCAACGCCTTCTGAATAACAAAAATTATATGCGATAACAAGGCAAAGGAAATAACGCTGGCAGCCTTTCCTAGGTTTTGTTCAGTATTCTATGTGGGCTGAAAATAGAATGTGCCGCTGCGAACCAAATAATTCTGGCGGCAAAATATTGTCTGTGCCGTTACGAGAATGACGTTTAACTCTTAAAACGTCTGATTATGACAATGACAAATAAATATGTACTATGGCAAAAAGCCTTGACTTGTTACCTTTATAATAATATCATCTAAATAATAATAATACCTAAAATACTGGATATATACAAAAGAGTATAACGGAAGTAATAAAAATAACCATACATTTGCTAATTAAAAACGATACATACATATATATGGTCGTAATCTAATTAAATATCAGAGCCGGACATTATGCTAATACAATACCTAAATAGAACATTAAAAAGTTAAAACAAATATGATTCTAAAATCTGACACGGGTAGAAATAAATCCTCTTTGCCCCACTAGTGAGCGGCTTGGTCGGACAGAGTGGTACAATTCGAAATAAACCTCCTTTGGTTTAAATGTCATTACCAATTTAAGCTAAGTATTGGATTGTTCGTTATGTCTCCAAGAGTGCATACGTGTATATACAGATATGTACTCTGAAAGTACCTATTATATTTTGTTGTAGAAACAAGTTAGTTTTCTATATAGTAATGTTATAGGATAGCAATTAAGAATGTTGAGATATATAGATCTACCACATATCGCTAAGAATATGATGAATTAAGCAATCAAAAAATTGGTGTCATTTCAAAGTAATTTTCTTTTCATAATATATTTGTTTAATCTATTGTGTTGTCGTGTCTATCTATCTTGTACTTTCGCTCAGCTATACCTATCTCATAATTACCAACAAAAGACGATCAATACTCCATCGTTCAGAAAAATTGCAGTGCTGACAATTTTATACCGACGCCTACCCGGATTGATCGGGTTGGAGCTACGTAAGCTGAAGCTAAATGATGAGACCGGATTACCGATACCGACCGATTAAACACCACGTTTCGGCACGAGACTACCGATAACGCGATCTATCATCATATTTGAACAGTCTCCTAGTTTCCAAAATATCAAATGTATTGATTTTTTAAACTTGTAACGAGTGTATTAACCTCGAATGTAATTTGTTCTACACTTCATAGTCTTGAGTAATCTTTTAAAAGTCAGTTTCATGACAACGTGTATTGAGGATAATAATAATACATATGATATCGTAGATTGTAATCGTAATCCTTATCAACAGGAATATTTTAACCTGGTTGCGGCCACTCCCTAAGTGTATAAATAAATAAGGTGATGATTATCTAACGTGATGCCATATTGATGCTTGCAACATAATTTAATACAGTGGTGTAATAAAAGTGTGTAGCAAATATCTTTTATGTGTAACACGGACTAGTAAATAAATATCAGACTACATCACATACATTAATCTGATTCCAAGCTAAGTAGCTTAAGCACTTGTTTTACGGATATCAAAATCAACTGTGGTATTACAAATATATACTTAAATATTGGATATTAACACCACAGACACAGAACAAACACAAGTATTTATCACACGAATATTTGTCCTGGAAGGGGATCGAAGCCACAACTATTGGCGCATAGGGCAGGGTCACCACCGAATGAGCCATCGAGCTTCTCTCTCTTCTGTCTTTTTCTTCACTGTAATAAGTTGTTTTTTAACCACTCTTTTTATTGTACTTGTCAACTGTACGGTCAATAAATGATTTTCTTTCTTTCTTTCTTTTATCAGCGACTTTGGCTGAATTCAGCCTGTGACTGAGATATTGTCATATGTTATGTGGGATCTATTAATTTTTTTGGATAAAAAATGGCTTGTCTCTTCTCAGGGTTCAAACTTTAGGCCAATTTTTATCAAGTTTAACCGTAAACAGAGTTGCTTTAGAACTTAACCGCATAGATTACCGAGGAAGCAAAAATTGCGTTTCAACATATTTTGATTTAAACTTAACTATACTTTGTACTTCGACAATGGTATACCTATACATGACATAGTAATTACCACATCAGACTTCACTTCATCAAATTTACCAGCGAATTTCCCAAAATCTATAAATTACGCTGCATCAAACGAAACAAACACATGTATTATGGCAAAGAAATAAAACAAGCATAAACATATATAAAGATACGCCATTTCCTTTTCATATCAATGACACATTTTATGCAAGAGTAAGTCAATAAAAGATAATGTCTAGCGTGTAGATCAGATCTAGGTACAATGTGAAAGATAAGGTACTAATTACGTAAACCGCATTAATTCAAACCTTGCTATTGATCCCCTTTCGCCTTGAACAATTCAAGGTTAAGGTTGTATAATAATATGTAGCAATTAGAAACATTGTATATTGTATGTACAGTGGGCTTTAGAAAAATGTACATACTACATACATGTAAACGTTTGAATCACATAATGAGCTTCCTATTATAGACGATAAATCTACTAATATATAAAGCTAAAGAGTTTGTTTGTTTGTTTTTATGGTAATCTAAGAAACTACTAGTCTTAATTGAAAAAATATATTGTGTTGAATAGTGTGTTTATCGAAAGAGCGGTGGTAGCTCAATGGTAAGGACAAGCGCCTCTTAACCGAGGAGTGCCGGTTCAAACCCGGGCACGTACCTCTGGATTTTTTAAATCTATGTACGTATTCATACCACTAGCTCGACGGTGCGGGAAAACATAGTGATGAAACCTGCAAATTCAAACAACTTTGGATTTGTAACCATGATTCAAAAATAGTCTGGTTCCCCTATCTTAGGGTTACGAAGGTCACATCGGCAGTCGCTTCAATGTAATTACCAGACTCGCTAAATCCTGGATCATGGTCTAAGCGGACCCCGTCTAAGCACGGGACATAACGCTAGGAAGATGATGATTAGTGTGTTTATCGAGATAGGCTATATAACATGGTACGACATATTAAAGATTACCGCGAGTGAAACCGCGGACACAGCTAATACTATACAATCAACCTTGGTTGTCTCCAAAGAGTGCGGTGAATATTCATTAATCGCGGGTAAAAACTAGTGCATACATAAATATTTGTATCTATTTATATAATTTGGTGTATTTTTATAGTAGACTGTATATTATTTCGTAACACGTGGCACAAAGTAATCGTGTTAGATTCTCAACACTCGACAAGTTTCACTGACCTACGCTAACATGATTATCGACTTGCCACCCGCTAACATGTAACACGAACATGGACAACATACTTAAATGTTAGTATAAACTAATGTGTGTTCGCTATGCGTTTTTAAACGACTGATGTAATTGTAATGAATCATGGTAAAATATTAAAATACGCCTGCGAAGGATTCCTGTCCAAAAACAAATCTATATAATATGTATATAATTATCAAATGTTGCTCGCGATTCTAGCCGGGTGTAAATAAAATAAAAAAGATTTTTATCCAATAGAAACTTTTTTTGTTAAACTCTACGCGAACGGAATCACGGGCTTACAGCTAAATTAATTAATAAAAAAATCAGTCGAATTGTGAACCTGCTTTTTTTTTTTTAAGTCGGTTAACAAATCGATTTCGATTGATGAATAGGAATGACAACACACCGAAAAACGAAGAAACAAAGTGTCAAGTCATATAGACAATATTTGGTCCACACACAATACCTATGTATATTTTTTATTCGTATCAACGAAAACTGTTTGCTAGGTTTATTTCTGAACCGCTAACGTCGAAGATTTATTGACACAGTTTCAACAATAAAATACAAGTGTTCGTAGTTCTATTGCTAGTTGTATTCCATCGAGACTATTCCCGCAGCCACGAAGGCACTATTCGGGTCTTCTTTCTTAAAATGATTCTATGTTAGTCTGAATCAGTGTTTCCCAACCAGTGGCCCGTGGACCACTGGACTTGGAACAAGATTCGCGAAAATCCTTGTTTTTATCAGTTTAAATTAATAATTAAAGGTAAGTGTAAAATTTACAGCCATTTTTTAAGATTCAGTCCTGATCTCTCCTGTCCTGTCCTGATGAGATAATTAAAACGAATTACTATCATAAAAAGTTTTGAAACCACTGCTCTTAATAATACCTTATATTTTTTAATGTATGGCCCGGTTCCTTCAATTTAAATTACAGATAAAATATTTTACTATATTTGTTCGTTTGTTCTCTCTACTACGTTGACATTGTAATCCCTTTTAATAGGTTCAATGGGACCCACCACGCACACAAAGCACGCTTTGTAATAATAAAAAATACTTTAAATAGTATACTTATTCGATTATAATTACACGTCGAATCCATTTATAAGACATTCCAGCATTTCATGTCGTTATCACTTCAAGCCTTCAGCTGTAGATATAACACTTAATCAATTAAAGATAACCACAGATAATGACATAGTAAATTATTCAAGCGTATCCGATAATGGCACGTAGTGTTTATTAATATCTATGTCGTTTATGGATAGTAAGTGTCATAGGTTTCATCAATTAAACTCAGCAGCTCAATGGTTAAAGACGCGCCTCTCATGCGGCATCTTGGTTCAAAGCCGAGCACCTCTGGATTTTTAAATATTATTGCGGATTTATACCACTAGCCCCGTGATGAGATACAAATTGGAATATAATATTTACGTTTAAATACCTTTGTATTTGGAACTATGGATCGAATTTTTCTTGCAAGATTACATAAAGCCATCACTTACAAGTTATAGACTAGCTAATTCCAGAATCATGATCCAAGTACACCCCAGTCAGGAACGGGACATAACCCTAGGAACATTGCGTGATCGACCGTGATCTAAAAATTGTCTGGTTCCCCTATCTAAGCGTTAAGAAGGTCAGATCGGCAGTGGCTTCAATGTAATTCATTGAAGCCTGATCAGACTCGCTAAATCCTGGATCATGGTCAAAGCGGACCCCGACTAAGCATCAGGAGGATGATGATGATGATGTTGATGAATCAGCCTCGGATCAACCCACCGACTGCAATCTAGCAAAACGATGTTACGAACATTTTATCGCAAAAATTATTACTGACACATTATAGTCCATGTTATCTTATCGTTAGTAGTGATACATACATACTAGTCCGAAAATCCATTATAAATGTATTTTGTCAAGATTTCAACTGACGATGCAATTTAAATGCAACTTTTACAACAAAAATTACATGCGTTATGCGAGTATACTATACAATATATTGCCAAAGAAACTCTAGAAGGATCTCGAGTGCTACTTAAAAATATAAATAAGCTATCATTAAACTGAATGCCCAATAAAACTTGATAGTAACAATAATCGAATCCTTACTCGCCTCCTTTTATTATCAAAGATCGTGCTATCGCAATCAATAGGTACAATGTGATGTTTCATAATAAGTTTGTATGGATTATAATTTTCCAGTCGATCTTTTGCATGATTAGACATGATATTTGTCAAAGTTACACGGAGCCAAATATACCTACAAATTCTAATTTTAAACAATCGCATATTTATGAGTTACTAGCTGTGCCAGCGGTGTCACCCGCGTTTATGGCATCACTACTCTGCTCCTATTGATTGTAGCGTGATGAAAAGTATACTATAACCTGCCCAGGAGTATGAAGAATAATTGTACCAAGTTTTGTTAAAATACGTCGAGTAGTTTTTGTTTCTATAAGGAACATACAGACAGACAGACAGACAGACAAAAAATTTACTGATTTGGCATCAGTATTGATCACTAATCACCCCCTGATAGTTATTTTGAAAATATATTTCATGTACAGCATTGACCTCTCTACAGATTTATTATAAGTATATAGATTAAATTAAACATTGCGAAGGTTCCAAAAAAAAAATTATTCATATCAACGGCTTATTTCTTCACTTAATATCCTTGTTTATTATGCTCTCAAACTAGAAATTCCCACGAGTAATTTTATTTGAAAGGCTGAAATATCAATTTTCATATCTTGCAAAAAGGCCGGGGCACCCATAAACCTTTCATCCCCTATTGAATTTCCAAAACCCTTTCTTATTGCATACCTACATCAAAGAAACCTGTGTAGATAGCGCCTAAATTTTGAATTCGAAAATCTCCACGGAATTAATTCGGTCTAATTTTCTTACAGCCAATGTTTGAATTGCAAATCGTTTAATGAGAGCTTCTAATTTACACTATTTATAATAAGTACACACAGTGAATGTGACCATCACACTAAGCACTTTTACCTGTGATATAGACAGGGATGGGTGATCTCATTCAATATCGTCGACTTTTGGATACGAACGTGTATTCCATAAAATAAGCAAAATCAGAGGTCAAACCAGAGTCAACATTGTGACCGTTACATTAGACAAACTACCTAGTTAGGCTCAATAAAAGAAAGATTTGTAACAATCTGTAAACAATTCAAAGTAAATAATACAATACAATAAGAATATAAGACCGCCAAAGTTCCGAAATAAATCCGCTTCGCCGATAAATCCACGGATGCCTTCAAGATCTGCTCCGTCATTCTGCATGGCTTAACTTCAAAAGTTAAAGTCGTTAGGTACGATATCTTACACATCGATGTATCGATTGCCTCTCCTGTGACGCGTCGCCTACGCGGCCCGATTCCATTATGTGCTGTCACGTAACGATATCACGGAGTTCACTCAAGCGATTATAGCCCACGTCTTCGGAACATCTCTATAGGCTGTTTAATATGAGGCTAAATTGGAACATTCCGTGGCTATACATTTAAATTTTTTTCGCATTCCCTTCCAATTATGACTGTGGCAGTCACATTTGTTTGATATTTGGCGGGAAATTGAACGGGGCGGTGATCGTATTTAATTCAATTTAATTGTACCTACTACGCTTCAACGTGACCACGACCGCTCTGTCAAGAGCAAAACGACAGAGAAGAAGAATACCTACTACCCCCCAAACTTTCAAGCCACAAAATATGAAAAACCTTTACAAGGCCTCTATAAGAACAGCGACTAATGCAGTACATAATAATATGTTTTAGCCGGAAGCCTTGAGCAACTTGATTTCTTCGCTAGTCTATCTTAGCAAATTAAAACAAGTTTATATACAGATCAATGAACTTTGTCCTATATTTTACTCATAATTTGAAGACGTCATAATATATAATAAACAAGGCGTTTGTCATTTTGTTGCTTTAACTTTAAGTATCTTGATTTGTCAAAATGGAGTTGATAGCGTTATCCTGTTGGCCAACATTTTATAAGTCCACAGTTCCTCGTAACTAGTTATAAATAACAAAGAAAAAAAATTACTGACAATAAAACACGCTTAGATTTCAAGGTTCATCTTCTCATTAAGTACATACCTATTTAATACGACTCATCAGCTTTTAGTAAAATTTATCGAGCCCAATGTTAACGCTTTTACTTCAAGCACCATTGAACGGTCAGTTAAAAACCGATTTGAATTTTCAGTATTTACTGGTGCATGTATTCGCATTTCGTAAAACATAACGCATCATTGGTTGTTTTAACTCTGTTAGATTTCGTTCAAATATGTGCATGTTACTATGTAGTTGGTACGAGATCTCTAGTTATTTAAAATGTACCATGAAATTAACTTGAATAGCAATTTATGATTCACAAAATGTTCATTTTTCGCATTTAGATATCGTACCTACGTAATTCTATTATAAAATAAATTACTTTTAACAATCCAATCATATCTAAAAACCAAGTAGGACTCCTTGAGAATAGTTTGTAAACGATATTCAGTTCGATGAAAGGGCCCGGATTAATTAGGCAGTTTTTTGGCGTCTCGTACTTCATTTAATCTTATTAGCATTGTATTTAAGTCCAATATCTCTCAATTAGCAAAACTTTTCTCTGAAGCCTAACAATATCACTCACAACCACCTATTTTAGTTCTTTACTTTTTAAAGCCAAAGTCACGGATAAAACGAGTCAACACTATTATTATAAAAAAGAAAGGTATGTATGTATGTAACGAATAAACTCAAAAACTACTGGACCGATTTAAAAAATTCTTCCACCATTAGAATGCTACATTACCCCTGATTAACATAGGCTATAGAATATTTTTAAAAAGTTAGGTTAGGTTAGAAAATGTCCTCGCGAAGCCGGGGCGGCCGCTAGTACCAAATATTTACGTCACATGTTCCAAGGTCGTAGGTACCTAAGCGACTTAACATTTGTTTCATAATAGCGAGACGATTTGGACCATATCTTTTACGCTCACACTGCGAGATGCAAAACATAACCTTGAGTCAGATACAACGGTGGATTAGCCACGGACGTTAGGGTCAGCAGCTTAAGTTAAGAACCCGACATTACCCTGTCAGTGGCCGAATGCCAACTTAACAAGGACATGATAACATACTAATATATATTTATATGTATTAATACATATCTTGATTCAGATGAAAAATGATTATTAAAAGACATGATATAAAATTCGGCCCTGAGTCTGTTTAATGATAATCTCGAATAAACATAAGACCGAAGTGGACGTTAAAAGAAAACTAAAATTGAAACAATACTTCAATATTGATTTTGTATTATAATAACCGTTATTTTTAATGCAATGCCAATTAAACCGGAAAAATCGGAAGTAGGTAATAATTGACACATGCACGAAATAAGGAAAACTAACGTCGATTCAAAATCCGTAACCGTATTTTTTTGTAAAATCTTTAAGAATGGGTCATTTAGTGCGCCTTCCCTTAGTCGCCTGAATTAATGTAATGTATTAGTATTATTAATACAAAAACTTTCTCGAAGCAACCCTACCCGTTGTAGACACTAAGCGACAAGCCAGACGTGTTACAACACAGGTTTTTTGTTCGTCGTGAACAATGACTGCATTGAACGGCCGATTCGTTCATGAAATTTGGATCACATTAACAAAAGCCACTTCGAACATAAACGGCACGCACTTCACATACTAACAGATTTCTATATTATGCTAATGGTGCTGGATTATATTTGGTTGTCAGCTATTGTAAAAAATACGTGTTGTACAAATTATTTTTGCTATTTTCCTGTAAATTTGGTATTTTATGAGAAAATATACATGATATAAATAAGTACAATGGACATTCGTCCATTTTAATAAGGGTGTGTGCAGATTGTCAGCATTCGCAATATATGTAAACCTTTAAAAAAGTATACAACAAATGGAATATTTATCATTCCACTTTGACACATTTCCAGATATGTCATAATTTGACCGACTTACAGAAGAGAAGGTGGTTTGCCATGTGGAATGAATTCGATTATTTTTTCCATAAGAATTCCGTTCGAACATGATTTTTTAAATATTTATACCATATCAACAACGGTCACATTTGTAGCCAAGAGGTATTCCTATAAAACTTATTTATACCTCAAACGGCGAACAAAACACATCTACTTACAAATAATACAATACAAACCTTACGTAGACAGCATAAACATTATGAAATTCAAATTTAAACAATGATAAATCTACTACAACACTTTGTCTTGCAAGCAACACAGTTGCTTTGTTCATACAGTGTTGAACGAGCGATGATATAATCGCTTCCAGTATACAAACAACATCAATTGTAATTGGATTAATAATAAAAACAAATAAATTGGCTATATGTAAATACGCAAGCAAAAACTTTGTACCTCTTTTTACGAAAATTACACGGACAGCGGAGTATGCTATTTGGCGCCGTTAAAGTTTATATGGAGAAAGAGTGCAAAAAGGTTACAATAAATTGTAATAAACAATGCAAAAAAATACATTGAAATAGAAAATATAAAAAAATGGTAGAATTTCGACCAGCAGGCGACCACTAGTAATAAATAAATAGCATAAATTTCGTGTCGGAAGCTATTAAGTATATCTATTTCTTTTTCTTTTTTTTCAATAATTTTACCGGTTGCCATATCTGATGGTCAATGTAATAACCAGGCTTGCTGCGCTGGAAAGACGATCAGATCTATCCATACCTGAATAGATAACTTCTAAAACATGATTCTAAAACTATCGTCTTAAGTTCACCTGGAATTAAATAAGCAGACTATTACTATAGAATACCGATTATTACACACAACATTATGTAAAGTTGTGTGTAAAAGAGAATGCTGCTTATTCCAATGGAATAAGGTTTATCGCACAATTTATTATTATACTTAAGCGATAATAACTGAAATAATTTTACTAGAATATGAAACATATAGTTACCTTTGTTATTAGAAAAAGAAAACACTTTATATTATATCTGCGTATATTGAAACTATTCTATGGCGGTTTGCAAAAATCCATCACACTTTAGATTTTATGGCATGGTTATCGTTATTTGATAGACATTATAATTCAAATATATATGTGGTATGTACTCACTTTTCAAATAAGCGTTTATAGAAGGCGCAGGTTGTTCCTCTTAAATCAAGACAGAGAAATAGATAATTACTGTAGTATTCTAGTAGGTACTTTCGTTTTCCAGTAACTACACAATCACTTAAGTTATTAAATAGCTTCAATCTAAGTCAATGACAAATCAATCTTATAATTAAAGAAGAAACAGATTTAATAGCATAGTATTTTTTATTATTATATAGTATTTTTTTTCAATCTTGATTGTAATGAAGTTTCAAAGCTGTCGGTTAATCATAGAGCTCCAATGTGGCATGTGACGTCAAATGCTACCATACAAGGTGCATAGAAAAATCCGTTTTCGTGAGTCGTATCTCGTTTGTCTTTTGATAAATCTCGGTTCTGTTTTCACCCATAATATTTTAATTTTTATAATTGTTTTTTCGATGAATGCTTTAAATAAATAAAATATTTTGCATGCATATTCCCTATTACTTCTCATTTACTAATACTTAATCTCAATATTCACATGATAACTCAAGAACCTTTATGATAATACACTTATAATTATTTTGTGAAATTGTATTATCTCTCACAATACATACTGATATGTAACTCGATAGGATTTAAATGCAATTTAACCAAATAAAACTGGCCCAACTACGCCATTAAATTAATGTGAATATAGTACCAAACAAATGCAAATGACGGTTGTTGCCGTATTTTTCAAAAATATACAAATACATGCTATAAGTCATTAGACAGGCGAAAAAGAATACGAAAATACAAAACATTTTGTATTTGAAACTGGCCATGTGTTACATGTGTTACGAGAGTATTCGCGTTTCACGAAAGATAGGACAGGAGAGGATTTTAAACCAATGAGGAGAGACAGGAAGGATCTTGTGTCTTGGTTTAGGAATCAGGAGCCACCGCTCCTGGAACTGGAAATAAAATAGATGTAAATAAGCTTTAACAGATCTCAATCAAGTGGTGTTAGGTATATAATTGTTTCAAGCGCATTTTCCTGTTTTTGTCAATGAATGGCAAATCGAATCACTCTAATAGATAACTAACACATCGCATTTGAGTAAGCCTCTCAAAAGGACCACATGCCTTCTCTTTCTTCCTCACACAATCTGTCCATTCGCTCTAACGTAATTAAACTAACCTAAATCATGATCAAAGATAAAAACATTTGATTATAAATTCCATCCACCTGGTATTAGAATGAATTTGCAAATATTAAGAATATTAATAATTTTTTTCAAATTAAACCACTCATAACAACAGGCAAATCAATGTCAATTATGAAAAAATGCATGCGCAAAGCTATTTACGAAAGCCTATCAGAATAACAAAAGTAACCAATGGAAATGTTAACACCACACTCATCAACATTTTATTGTGTGTTGAGTTTATCGGAGCAGCTGAGTTAATGGACCACATCCTCAAGTAGGCATAGGTGTTCAAGAGATGAATCTAGAGGTCATTTCAATATAAACGTAGCTGCAACATTGTCACTCCTTACCCTTCGAGCTATTTTAGTGAACAGCTGAGGCAAATGTATCTAGAAGATTATTTGCATTACAGATAGGATTAAGTAATCAAAGAATTGTAAGACGTTTATATAGATACCATTACACATTGCCCCAAGAAGCAGGCAAAGGCCAAGGAGTAGTAAGCCCGTTTAACCATTTTTACAATTAAAATTTATTTGTTAATTAAAAAACACAATTAAAATTTATTTGCGGTAGACGAAAAAATATGAAATATTGTACTGTGTCACAAGTCAATACCCAATACACCATCAATCGCCCTGAACAACGTCTTAGGCATGGATCACAGTAGGTGCATTCAAGTCCCAAACTAACAACCTTGTCCGCTACAATGCATAACACATGAATGAAACCGAAGTAAAGTGTTTAAAAATACATAAATAGACTGACTGACTGCAGCAAAAAACGTTACTGTCCACCATGGAATAGTAAAAGAAGAAGGACTCCATACTGGCATACTATGCGTGAAGCCACGTTTTTGCATGTGTAAGTGCGATACTTATGGATACCAGATATCAGATATCTGTCATTTGGAGCGGTTACTATGTCAATGTGTGACGTAAATTGCGTGTCAAGTTGGAGCACCTGAAGAACTTCAATGTGTAGTTAGTAGCGCAGAGTCCTTCTTTTTTTACTAGACTGTGCTGTCAACTAACAATAAGTATTGCATAAAATGCATGGTGGTCTATTCATTATATATCAATCTTGACCAAATGACTAATCATTTGAGTAAGATTAATAAACAATGAGTTCATTACATAGCTGTTCCCCCATGTAATAACTAAACAATTTATGTATGAAGAATCACATCATTGTGTTAGTTGTGATATTAATAGATTTATAGTGCTTCTCGACAGCAATGTCAAGGTCACAACTTTATTACTACTGAGTTCACATGGTAATGAGTTGATGTACCATATGGGAACGGCCCATAAAATATTAATCTATATTTAATAATATTATAAAGCTGAAGAGTTTGTTTGTTTGCTTGAACGCAATTTGCTAATCTCAGAAACTATTACTAAATACTGGTCCAATTGGAAATATTCTTTCAGTGTTAGATAGCCCATTTATCAAGGAAGGCTATAGGCTATATAAGATTAACCATAAATGTTGGTGAAGCCGTGGGGACCGCTGGTTAAGTCATACATATTAACACTGCTATATTAATATAGACCTCTGTACTTATTTCCGTAGATCAATATAAATATGAGAGTAACTGTGTCTGTTTGGTACGTTTTCATGTAAACACTAAACCGTTAGATTTGAACCAGAATTTTGTCTAAAGTTTTAGATTAAGCTTAAACTGAAGAAATAGTAAAAGATAATAGTAATTTCATAATCTTATAAAGAGACAATCTTTAATAATGTACTATTACCATTAGGCTGAGACCTGATATTGGTCAGCATAGTCACATACAAGGCTAGTCATAGTATAAATCGCCCCTGAGGAGTGTAAATATTCATTTAGATCATATATTTAAATGGTGAAACACATTATACCAATATTAAAAAGTTTGTGGCAACTTTGGCATATCATATAATTTTTATTTCATTTAATGTTTAAGTTACTGACAGTAGTTTAAGTTTAATTAGAAAAAAAAAATCATAATTAAAATTTATCACTTACTTATTTATTAATTTAAAAAAGATGTGATACTACAATGCATAACATGTTTTTTAAATATAATGTAACAATAAAAAAATTCACTATGTATGTAACATAGTTACCTAATTTTTTCATTGTTTCATTTATGGCTTTACTTGTAAATAAATCATATTACTTAATATTGTTAAAAGATGTCATATATTTGTTTGCAGTATTCTAATGATATCAAAGAATAATACTTTAGTCTTGGTATAGTCATAAATTAGTTATTGAACAATACTACAAATATAATGTATATAATATCAACAAATAGTAATTTTAATATTACAAAGAAGATAAGTTTCGGCAAATAACATTTTCCCAAAATTGACTTGATTATGACAAATTAAATATCCTTATCTAGCAGAGTATTGTGGGTTAGGCCACACATTGATAATATAAGGTAAGAATATTAAATTGTATTTACCTGAAGGTGAACACCAAGCAGTATGATTGATTAATAAGTATTGTATGTAAAACTATTTAGGGTCTTCTTTTGCTTGCCAGCTAAGCGTAGCCAATATACTGAGCCAATAAAAAAAAACCCTATTCCTGATATACAGTATGGATTTTCAAGGCTCCTATTGTGGTTCGAGCTAGCTTATATTATCGTGACACATACATTTTGTGCATTTTTTGGTACTTTATTTTAGCATGTGCTGTGGCATGCTAAAATAATTTTATATAGATTACTTACATAGTCAGTAACTAGTTTATTTTCTTTCAATAACAAACATTTATATACCCATTTAAATAACAGGACAAATGGGTTTATAGGATTAAAGAACATTTAGATAATAGAGAATTTTGTAGATGTTGAATATTATTAAAAAAAACATGCAGAATATATCTACATTAAGATTTTGACAATGTAAATGCTTATATATATAAATATACATATTCTATTTTACAATTAATAAGTGCATTGAAAAAATGGTCTTGTTTTAAGAACATAAACAAACCAAATTTTATTAATTGGTATGGAAATATATTTGTTACAATTAGTAGAAATTTATATTAATTCCGCATTGTAACCATACTATGATTAAAATTCAGTTTAAATTATGTTGATGACATAATTGTACAATTATTAAATGAAAATTAGAAAAAAACAAATATGCCTTTGATTTTGGTAAGAAGTTCCCAGATATGATAAGAATGACACTACTAAACAAAACAAAACAAAGGCTAAATACTTATAGACGCTGAACAGATTTTCTAATTTTAGAACAAGGCATGGTTGCGAAATTTTATTTAAACACAACTTATGTCAGCTACTTATTATACAAGTTACGCAGTCCACTACGATGCTAACTTACCTTTTAAACTATCTGCCAGTAGATTTAGAAGAAAAAGCTCGGAAAGTAAACCAAATTGCACACAAAAAACAAGTCTTTGTAAGTAACTGCACTGTTTATGTAATTTTGCAATCCATTCACTTATAGTACACCAATAGAAATTTGCACAAATATGTAGGGCACGTTTTGTAAACTTATTACACAATTTCGTTAGTGAAATTCGGGGAAAGTGCGGAAAATCTCACAAAATTGCAAAGATCGTACACAGCGGGTAAATGTCACCTTCTGCCGCAACGCAAACCGCAATATCAACTGACAATCATCGACAGACGATGACAGCGGGCAGAAACGGTGTTGCCAAGTTTTATGATTGGTTTACCCATCTACGCAGCAAATAATATGCACCTCGAAATTCATTTAAAAAACAATTTGGTATTTCAAATCACATTATCTTCTAATCATGCATGAAACTAAATATTCGTACTTTCTTATAAAAATAAATAAAAACATTCTTAATCAGAAGTTATTGAGTGTAATGCAAAACTTTATGAAAAATAATGGTAGATTAATTCTAGTTAAAAGAATTATAAGTGCATGCTTTAATTTGTCGCTTTAATGTCGTTATTAACAAATTTGTGCTAATAATTATCAATAAAGTACTAATAAGACATGGACTTCCGTAACTTCTCTTCTCCAATTTTATGGGGTAAAGTTCAGAAGAAGATAACACAGCAAAATTGCGTTCCGTTCCACAAAGCCGTGCAGTTTTATACTTACAAAATGAATTACTGAAAAAAATATTTAGTTCTTGAGTTTGGTGCGAAAAATTAACAGACACATTTTTATTTACTACAAAAAATATATAATTCATAATATTCTGTCCCTGTATATTGCTACTTCACAACGGGAACTTGACAAATTATAATTTATTCAAATAAATACAAATAAGAATAATAATTCTTTTTGACACTGTTAAACCTAAATGTAAATCACTGATATGACTAACTTTTGAAAAGTTAGCAAACTTTTGGTCTCTCAATCCGCTAATGACTTACATTAATATGCCTGATTTTGTATTGCGCCATATCGTGGTCACTGTGGTCCTATTTACCCCATTTTATTTGCAATTCGGTAATGTTCTCGTGTTCAGGGTTTACGTCGACCATAAAATGCGTGTAAGTTCCATAAAGAGTAACTGCAAGCAGCCGATAAACGAGATTGGATAATCCGTCTTTTTTTATTCTGGCCATCGCATTATTTGATAACTGCTTCCTGAAAAAATCGTACTTATTTTATACAAGAAACTGAGACTGTTGTTATATCATAATATAATAATATATGTTTATGCCAGATAAATTAGGTAGGAACGGAGAAATACCTACTGTAGTCTACTTTAAGAGAAAATTGGGAGATAGCATTTTCATTAATTGAAAGGTCAAAAATCAGTATATATGTAGCAAATAGGTACATAGTTACCAATTGTAGTTTCTTATCAAGCTTATTTATTAAATACTCAATCCTAACCTTATTGGATTCTCAGGAGCTTGGTCATGAGGTAGAGCTAAATATTGCGCTATAACCTTACTATATCTCACTATAGGCATTCCTGTAGTTTTTATCCTGAAAATAAAAATAAGTAGATAAGTATCTCATCATTAGGGAATTCATAACGTTTTGTGCACACACGGTGCACATACACACCATTCTATTCTGGTGATATCGTTGGTTTTAGAAATTCACAACAACACATTTTTTTTTGGCAATTATATACATTTGATGATGGAGCTGACAAGATTTATATTTTTTTATTTTCAACTAGCAGCGCCTCGCAGTTTCACCCGCGTAGTTCCCGTTCTCGTGGAAATACGGTGATAAAATAGCGTATGTATGATAAAGGATCTTTCCATTGGTAAAAGAATTTATCAATCCAGTAGTGTCGGAGCCTATTCAATGCACACAAACAATAGTTTTATCGTATTCTTTTCTTTATAATTTCATCTTCTTTATAATATTAGTTAAACATTTAATTTCCCTCCAATTCCCTGGTAGCAGAGATAACCAAGCGCCATATAACGGGGTCCTTAAAACTTACTATATTTTGAAACAACTTAATTCCACGGACAGATTGGTCGTGTGTTAACAGAATGTGATGTTAGGAGCCATAAAAACCGTGGAACTTGTATGAAAATGATCATGAATGTTAAAGAAGCAAGTGAGGTGTGTAAGGACGGTGCCATATGGCGGTAAAGTTAAGTTAGTTAATTCCAAGGAAATGCACATTCCACTCACCTCCAGAACATATCAGTGTCTTCACCGCCCCAACCCCAGTATAAGTTCGAATAACCATTGACTGAGAGAAACTGTTTAGCTGTCATAGATGTCACGCCACCAAAAAGACTCCTGTAGTTTGTGCTGAAAATATAATTAAGTAATAATAATATAAATCATGTAATACAGTTTTCTTTATTTTTGTCATAACATTCGTTCATTCATCCATTGGTCCTTTGAGCCGGATTCATCTCCATTCGAATATTAAATGAGTCAGATGTACGTACGTGGTATTACAAAGATATACTTAATTAATAAATATTAGATATTAACCTCCAGACACCGAACCAACAAGTATTCATAACACGAACGTTTCTACTGGGTGGGGATCGAACCCATAAACTTTTGGCGCATAGGACAAGGTCCCTACCGAATACACCATTGAACCGGTCTAAAGGCAGTTACTAAGAAGATCATGTACATATATAAAAGAGAACCGACTCATTCCTTCGATTTCCAACAATGGTGGCTGCCATGTGCCTAGGCCAAGTAGGGCAGGAATACAAAATCTTCGAGTTGGTGGGTAAAAGGTCTACATCATGAAACACCACGCAGCCCCAGCTCCCGTACTTCATGGCCTCAATGTAGCCGACGTTGAACAGCCGACCTTTATTGAATAACTCGCTACCTGGAAATAATACAGTTTGTTGAATTGCAAACTGTAGGTATTATTTCTAGATCAGAACAAAATAAACTTAAATCGGTTCAAAAAGTAGATTCTTCTGACAAGAGACCGGTAAGAAACTCTATAGTTACTCTTTTAAATGCCAAGTCATATTAGCTGTTATGTATTTACAACATCTTAGTCAAATTAAATTTATCAGAGAAGTAGAACAGCCTATTCTGAGACTAACCATATATTCTGATCAAATCATTTAAATAATCTTCTATCTTATAGTAGCCTTTTTTTGTCAAACAAGTTTCAATATGTAATTTAAACTTATGTGCAGGTCAATCAATGAGACTTTGTGGCAGGTTATAAAAAAAATTGATAGATAAGATAAGATACATATAGCTGTGTGGCACACACATACATTTTTCAAATTACCTCATTACCTACCCACCCATTATTGCCATGGTCAGATCAAATGAGATTAAATAAATAAATATCAGACAACATAACATACATTGATCCGACTCCGAGGTAAGTAGCTTAAGCACTTGTGTTACGGATATCAGAATCAACAGTGGTATAACAAATATACACTTTAATATTGGATATTAACACCCAGACACAGAACAAACACAAGTATTCATAACACGAATATTTGTCCGGGGTGGGGATCGAACTCACAACTCTTGGCGCATGGGTCACTACCGAATGCGCCATCGAGTCAGTCATCAGATTCAGTCTCTTATACATATCTGAGTCGAAGCTTTTTCTTTTACGCGAGGAATGAGCCTAAATGAGTATATTATGATGAATGAGTAAGAGTATAAAGTCTTCGCCACCTAAGTGGAGAAGCCACGAGGATTTTGTCTCAGCTTTCTAGGAGATATCACCGTTTTATCGCATTAGGATCCAACAAACCGAAAATGCAACATTTTCGCATTCAAGCGCTACGCTGCGTGGTGGCGAGGTGCGTGGCAGTGTGTTAATCGCTTTAGTGTTGCCAACTTTTACCTAACTGACACGTACCGCGATACTTTATACGTATTTCTCGGAAAATATATCCTTTTTACACCTACTCACCACTCTGTTCGACGACGAATATCCTGTATTCTATACCTTGCTCGATCAGGAACGGATGAATGTGATAAAGGAACACAGCTAAGTTGAGTGAACGTTTTCTGTAAAAATATATAATAATACATATGTACATTGTAGTTTAAGAATCTTTACTTTTCAAAAGAATTAGATTCACTTACATGAGAAATGTAATATTTAAAAATTAAACTAAGATACAAAAGTGAGCTGTTTTAGAATATATAACAACAATTGAGAGTAAAACTAAATTATTTCTACACAAAGATTGTTCGAGAGGAGGCAAATTCTAACGTAAACAAAATACTAGCGGATTATGTGAAACTGGAAGCGGCTCGCGACCCTCGTGAGCATAGTTTCATTCTACGAGTTAAGTATTAAGTAATTGTTATTTTGTGTTAAGTATTTGTGCCGAATTGTTATTTTGTGTTAAGTATTTGTTTACTGTACCGAAGTTTCAAGTTATTTTTACATACATATGAACATTCCTGATTCTTGAAAGTCTTAACATGCCAACATAGGGGACATTTACCTTCTTATTCGATTATGTCCGCAAATTTGTTCTCGAGAACGTAGACTTCTGTTAATTAAATAAAATTTTAAAGATGGCCCATCAATGTTATTTCACATACACAGGGGGTTTGCTGGTCGCCTACATAATCACACACCCAATCATTACTTATGATAAATCTGTAGAGAGGTCAATTCTGTACATGAAATATATTTTCAAAATAACTATCGGGGGTGATTAGTGATCGATACTGATGCCAAAAATGCAATCAGTAAAATTTTTGTCTGTCTGTCTGTCTGTCTGTATGTTCCTTATAGAAACAAAAACTACTCGAGGGATTTTAACGAAACTTGGTACAATTATTCTTCATACTCCTCAAAAGGTTATAGTATACTTTTCATCACGCTACAATCAATAGGAGCAGAGTAGTGAAGGAAAATGTTGGGAAAACGGGAGAAGTTACTCCATTTTTTAAGCTTCCGTCGCGTGTGCAGCCTTAATGGTTAAAGTTACATAGAAATCATGTATGGAAATAGTCTTTATAATATTAACCATAAACGCGGATGACACCGCTGGCACAGCTAGTACTTAATAAACCATTAGTCGCCTATTACGACATGGCAGGCAAGAAACACAGCCGGTACATTATTTTCGAGTACCCGACCAACATGGGTAATTTTTTAATCTCTCGAATACAGTACTGTTTTTCTGGATGAATATTAGGTATACACGTTTTGTGTTATAACTAGGTACTCAAATGTTCATTGTGAAATTCATGGGTACAAAAATTATAATAAATACCTAATAATGTCCTCCTAACCGATATCGGTCACTGCGGCCAATGTCAACGAGGATTAGCCAACTGCGCTAAGGATATTAGGTGCACAAGTGTGTGCGCAAACACAGGTGCAATCTCATAGTCCGGTGAGATGGCATTTCGATATAACCGGAGAGAGGTCAGACGCAGGACCAACGGCTTAACGTGCATTCCGAGGAACGTAGGTGATTAAACCTAACTCAATATTGAAATACCCAGGCACGAATTTTGGCCCGACCCGGGAATTGAACCCGGGACTTCTTGGTCCTTAGGCGGCGCATGCTACCACAAGCCCAACGAGGCAGTATACTATCCATCATAATTTTTTACGCATAAAAACAATGTAAAAAAAATTCTAGTATCTACCGTCTAGTACCGAGTTCTGACATGAAAATGTACATTTTGCTACGTCAGCTTGTATAATATTAATTAGGATAGACATAATTATAAACCTGTAAGCAACGAGGATAGCAACTTTGTGTCTCGATTGACAGTCCGCTGGTACGAAGTAGCCTCCTCTATACAACTTCTCTCGATAACCCATACTGGCTGATATGTTATTGACTGCCATATCAATGTCTAGAATAAAAAAAAAAACAGTCGAATTGAGAACCTCCTCCTTTTTTTAAAGTCCGTTAAAAATAAGTAAGAATTAACATTCTAGTTAGGGTGCTTGCAGGATAACCTAATAGGGTATATTCAGACCTCAGTTTCTTGTTGTGGAACCATAGAGTAAAGCAAAAATAAATTCATAAAACAAAGCATTGGTAGTATCTCTTTGCTATTGGATATTGCTAACTTACATTAATAATATGTAACTGCAGAGCTAAAATGTCTTAATTTTCTTTGTATCATTACTGCATGCAATTAGAGGTATCCTGCGCTATTAGATTAAAAGTCATATCTCCAGTGACATTACATACATAGAAGGCAGTTAAGTTATGCATCCTCGATTTGAAGTCGCGAAAACGTCTTAATTGTGACGTTTATTGACTGTTTTTTTATTAAGAGACAGTTTTATGGATGTAGGTATTAATATGTTAATTTCAGCAATATTCATATTTTTTTAATATACATTGAATGTACATGTAGCTACCGAAGTTACCAAATACCAAATTACCTTCAGTTGTCAATCCTTTCCGCATCGAGTGATTGGGGACACAAACTGGTAAGTACTTCCTTGGTATAGTTCCTGCAGTAGTAGCTACAAAGAATTGAAAAAAATAAAGGAAAACCATTTTTACAAGCAAAGGTTTCCCGAAAGTGTTTCTACATAATTGTTAAAATCATTTTTAGCAATTGTTAAAAAATGGCTGGGACATGTTAATTACAAATTACATACATTATTTACCCGTGGGACTTCCAGCGAGTTTAGAAGAGGAGCAGTTATTAACGTCTTTTCCGTAGTTTCTAAGATACATTAGTGCCATCTTAAACAATTAACACCTTAGGAACATTTCGAGTCTTTTGATAAGAAACCATTTAAGAGGATTATGATTCCTCCCTCGACCATAGTCATCTGAATGTCATGTTAACGATATTTCCACACCGTGAAAGCACCAAGTAATTAAATATCCGACTACATCACATACATTGATCTGACTCCGAGGTAAGTAGCTTAAGCACTTGTGTCTCGGAAATCAGAATCAACAGTGGTATTACAAATATACACTTAAATATTGGATATTAACACCCAGACACATAAGTATTCATCACACGAATGTTTGTCCTGGGTGGAGATTGAACCCACAATTCTTGGCGCATGGAGCAAGGAATTCAGTATTCAAACCACTTCACCATTCAAAAACAAAATGGTTCCAATATATTTTGCATACATATCAATACGCCCGAAATCCCTAAAGGGGTAGGTAGAGTCAAAGAGGCAATAACCCTTTGATCACTTTTGGCCAAAATAAAAACTGGTTTAGGTTTCCCAGACCAACATGGGACAAGCTACTGGGTCTATATATATGTATATATTAATGTCTACTTACATACAATCTTTTCATGTCTAGCTGGCGTTGGAACCCGCGCCTGTATAGTGTTATTTCCATCCAGTTTTGCAATCAGAGTGCCATTTTCTGTTAAAAAAGCATCAATATTCACCACTATAATATATTACACACAATATTTTAGCTTTTGCCCGCGGCTCCACCTGCGAAAACAGTCGAATTGAGAACCTCCTCATTTTTTTTGAAGTCGGTAAAAAATATGTAATTTTACATATCATAATGCCCGCAATCCTACAATCCTAGGAGTGAGAGGGCCAACAGCTCTGAATTTGTTCAGTTTTATTCCGCTTAAATCAGTATTGGCACAAAATAAAGTTGCCCAACGATGGAAAATTGTGAAGAAGTGGTGACAAGTGGCTAATTCGTCGCATACACAATTACGTCGCCAACACCCGATATTCCATTAGTCGCCTTTTAGTAATTTTTTTAATATAAAACAGTTGAGTATAGCAGACTATGACTTACCTATTGAGTATAGCTGCTTGGTTGACGCAGGATGTCGATGAAGATCAACGTATTCTTGAGATTGAGCCCGTGGCTTAACAATCTGATAAAAAGCCTTGGGCGAATTGGATTCGGATTTTTGTAACCTGTTAAAGTAACTTCTGATTAAGTCAATACCTATATGTAAACAACCTTAATGTTGTAAGGGTCATGGTTACACTTTCATAGTTGTTTAAATTTACAGGTTTCATCACGAAGTTTTCCCTCATCGCCTCATGGTATAAATACGTACAAAGATTTGACAAATCTAGGAAGGGGCCTGCGTTTGAACTCCGGACCCTCGCATTTGAGACGTTACCACTGAGCCACCACCGCTCATATAGTATACATTTCGTTGAAATAGCTAACAAGGTAGCTTTTTATTCAGACAATAACAATTAGACTACTGTCAAACCAAATTTCGTATCATAACTCGCACGTTTCCTCGATATTATATAAACTTACACAAGATGTAATGTTTTTGTAAAATATTCTTAACGTACCTCTCTGGAGGTGGGATTTCAGCCTCATTTTTCTCCTCCTTCACTTGAGGGTTTTCTCGGTGACTCTCATCCACTTTTGGCTCATTCTCTAATTTAAAGGGGTGGACGACTTCTCTTTGCACCGGGACGGAATATTCCTCATACTTCCTTTCGCTTTTGATGAAGATCAGATAGTACAGAACGGGTATCAGGATCAGAAGAATAAACCAATTCCGCCATAAACCTCGCCTCGGTGGAGGAGGGTCCAAACATTCGTGAAGCGACGAGGGTGTCATTTCACGCCCTTGAAATCCAAAACACATATGAGACAGGTCCTCGTTATAGTAGGCAGTTCAAAGAACAGCAAGCTTCTTTAACCAGATTCAGCCAAATCAAAATTGAGTTGGGTAAGGTGGTTTTCATATATTTGGAATCAGTACTTCCAAATATATGAGTCTTTATTTTTCTAATGATTAGTCACATTTTTGATGAATAGGTTTATGTATATTTACAATTAAAGCTTGTAATAAAAATAATATCAACTAACTAACTAAACTTCACGCCACTTCCCTAGCGGGGCAGGCAGAGAGTACCGAACGCCATAAATAATATCAGTTTTTTTTACTATTATGCCCTTCAGCAATTATCTGTCTTCACAAATTAATTATATGGCAAATATTGACTGTCGAACAATTTTGAGAGATGAAATCTCTTTGGCGCCTCTGGCTTATTTCAGATTTCTTCTTTTTTCACCATGCGTTCGATTTACGCGCTTCTTTTGTTTGTAATGTAAAATTTTCACAATCTGATTACCTCAACGTCATGGTAAATTATACCTGTTGATTAATATCAATCATATTTTTTTTACCGTTTCCTTTCCTTATCGATTATTACATTTATCTTATCAAAGCACTAATTATTTATGGCAGCCATTGTACTTTCCGCTACAAATAAGTAAAAACAGCTGAAAATTTTCAAAACATAAAATATTACTTACGAGACGCATACCACCTATTCCAAGTCTTGAACAACCTTCTGATCAACATGAACCGCAACATACCCACTTGCACTACCTCACAGTCGTCAAGCGCAGTGACACACAGAGAGACTGCCTTACCAATGACTGAGAATCCGCGACTGAATACTGTTTACAACAAAGATGGGATGTTTGCATTCCTCTGGAGCAATGTTTTGGAAGCCGTTAGGAAAATAATTCGTGACCGATTTCGACATCCTAAAGTGTTTTCGGGAGTATAAAGTAATTTAGGTGTCGTTTCAATTTATCGTATACATCAGAATATACAAAGGAAAATATATAGCCGATAGCCTAGACCTCATAGACTATCTAGAACACTCGAATCATAGTCGAAATCGTCTTAGAAACATAGATAACTATTAGCATTTGCAAAGCAATTAAACATTTCATTTTAAAGGCATTTGCATTCATCCAGCGCAATGTGAAATCGTAATTCATCATTTGAATTATCCTGTATAATTGAAATCATGACACATGATCTATCGTCATCATGTTATTTTGTTTTTGGAGAACTAATACGACACAAGAGAATTGCTACTCGCTAGAGAATTGGCGTGAAGTAAGTTTTTATATAGTGCTTTCTCGAGGCCTAAATAAATAAAGACATTTTAAAATCTGCAGCAGGCACTTACTAAAGATGCTTCAAGAACATTTTCGGTTTTGAAGAAATCTCGAACATCTTACTGATTATAGGGACACACATAATTCCTGGAATATTATTTGCCAATGTAAAGCTGAATAAGCCAATATTTCTGATTGTTTAGCATAATTCTGGAGCAGCAGTGGTTAAAAGGCTCGCCATAAATTGCAGTGGTTGGCATTCCCCGGCCACCGTAGACACAATCGGGGGTTGTAAGGATTATTTGATTTGCCACCGCCTTGCCCGCCGAGAAATTAGGCAACCGTAATTATTGATACAACTCAAAGCGAAGTTTCAGCAAATTGTGCTATTTAGATGGGGAATACAAAAAGGTTTTCCTTGCTAAAACTGAATAAAAGGAATTTGATGTGATCTTAATGTAGTAGGGTCGAAAACTTTGTCTTGGGAAAATGAGATTGCCATTAAAGAAAATGTATTGGTTATTATGACATCTTCATATCTTGTTGGTCTTGCACTCAAAATCAATGTATCAACTGTGTTCCTTGTTAAGCATGTCGTAAAAGGCGGCCAGGGTGCTTGGCCAAATGCGCTAGCGATTCCATAACGAACTTCGCTATCGCTCGTATCGCGCCACAGACTTATTCGGGTTGACAAATCGTGAACTAACTCCGAGTTCCGCACTACTAAGTTCTTAGTAAACAAGTTTGTAGCGCGATACGAGCTATAGCGAAGTTCGTTGTGGAATCGCTTACGCGCATTTGGCTAAGCACCCTGATATACATATAAGTTACTCTATGGTATTAGGTATTGGATTTGTGACTATGTACGATGCGACGAGATAGCCACTTTCAAAGCTTTAAATTCATTCGTCGTCTCATCTCTTACATCGGGCATTACGTTATATTTGACCACCAAATTCATGGAAAAATAATTGAATGCATTAGACAGCTAAGTATGTCACATTAGGCAAATCTCAAACATCCTTTCCGTAATAAAAATAATATAATAAAAAAAATTATTTCTCCGGGTGCGATTTGATATATTTACCTATATTATTTTTTCAATTAATCTAATATAATTAATTAATGTTATTACAATAAGTTCCGTTTATTTAATTATATTTATTGATACTTAAAATATTTAAATAAGAATCAGCTTTCATGTTCTTGTCCACAAAACTGGAAATGTGAGACCGTATTTTTTCCGCTCACTTGTAAAATATGTGATCAGTACGAAATTAAAAATATTACTCTTACTAAAGGATGTATCTTGCACAAAACCAAGTCAAACAATAAACAATTGAATATGACAACAAACACGAGAAAATAAGAGTAATTATCCCCTGTATGTATTCTCATAACCGTTTGGTAACTGGCACAACTCATGTATGTCAACTTAATAAACAAGTTTAAAGATTTACATTTGCCCGTGTGCTAGTTAAAATATCTTGGATTTTCTTCAAGCAATCTGAAAAATTAACGGTGAAGTGATTTGTTGTAATAGACAGAACTACAATGACTGTAGGAATTTCTACAGTCTTGAAATAAAAACGAAAACTTAAATTGATTGACAAAGTTTCGCGATATATGCTTTTCACGTCGGCTTGTGTAATTGTTTATAGCTTTCGAATAAAGCGTTACCTAGTTATTGTAAATAGTGACGTCACTATCGCATAACACGGTCTCTATCTAACATGGTATTACCAATTCACTTAATCCCTAAAACAGATTTTAATTACCTGTTTGTGTATCATCTTTAACAGTTATCAGTTGACAAATATATCAAATAGATTAAACATATCTACAGTGAAACTTCTCGGAAGACTAGTAAGATTAGAGATACCAGAATATAGCTTTATATCTACATAATATATACATTTTAATAAAAATGTCTAGATTCTGCAGAATTAATTCCAGACATTTTAGTTTCCACTTCGGTTTTCTGTGCTTTTTTTTCAACGAAGAGGAGAATCGAATTCGCAGGAATAATAAATTCTGCAAACTAATTTTTATAATAAGTCTACTATGTTTTCTGCAATATTTATTTAATACTTCATACTACTGTGGGGGGAGAACAAGGATCAAAGATATATTTTTAAATAGAAGTAAGTATAATTTTAAGCTTATGTTTTTTCAACCCGTGCTTTTAACTTAGGTACTTCTTACTAATATTATAAACGCGAAAGTTTGGATGGATAAATAGATAAATGGATGTGTAGATGATTGTTACTCTTTCACGCAAAAAGTAGGTACTGCAACGATTTTATTGAAACTTTACAATAGTATAGCTCATACATTAGAATCTTACTAATATTATAAACGCGAAACGAAGAGTGCGGCGGTCTAATCCCTTGGGCATGGGCATACTAAAGATAGCATATATGCCTTAACTATAAAAGGTTTAACACATTCGACTGTTAATTAATAAGTATTATTGTATTTCAGCTTATCATTATCACCAGCGAATTCAATCTTACAATCGGTTCATGGCAATGAATTACAGATTTATTAACCTGGGTACGTATCATGTTTCGTATACTAACAATAAGCCCAATTTCTAACATAACTTATACACGCATCTACACTGCAGTAATTTTGTTGAGTAACGTTTATAAGTGTTGTAGATTGAACTAGTGTTGCCGCTCGATAGTTGAACTATTGATAGGCTATCGATAGACGATTCTGAATTCTTAATGCGCAATACACACTAAGGCCGCGGGCGCGGCAGCTTAAGTCGGCAACTTTTTCTCGGCGGACTAGTTGGCGGCTCTACTCAATTCAAATTCAAATTCAAAATCTCTTTATTTATATAGGCTTCAACAAAACACTTATAAATAGCCAATTTAAACAGAAAAGAAAACATTTCCACCGGTTGTGCAGCTCGAGTGTCGACATGTCGCGGGCTCATGTTGCAGATTTATGTATTTTCATACAGGCTGCTCGGTTGTGCCGTTGGGCTGTGCTGGCGGGTCGGCGGCTTCGGTGTACTTTATTTTATTTTATTTGGAACAATAAACAGTTTATACAATCAACGTACATTTATGAATATAAAACAATTTTGGTTAGTTTATTGTGAAACCCACACCGCTATCCACAGGTTAATTTAAGTCGTATTACTCGACAAGAAAAAAATAAATCAAAAAATAAAGTTAGGTTAATTTCAAATTAGGTGGTAAACAAAATGTACATATATAATTCAATGTGAGCTGTAAAACAGTTGTTATTATTATGATTTATTTATTTATTTCTTCAAATGTTCTGTTATTATTATATTTTTTGCTGAATTTAATCATGTTGCATTATATTTAAGTAATTACTGGCAAGAAGCACCCTATTAGAGAGAGGGGTTATCAAAAGATGGATATGTAATGATTTTCAAAAATAGAATTAGAAAATAGAATTGGATGCAGTCGGGGCCTGAGACGAGACGTACCTGAGCTCTGCATTCAACTCGCGCGCTATCTGTATGTATCAAATATTTAATCCTCAGCGGGAGAAAATGAGCTGCCTGAGTATAACGAAAACACTCCAATATGCAGACTGAATGTCAATACCTTAGGTAAGTAAAATAGTATTAATATTGTATTTATGCCTTTAATTTTTTGAACAATTCACAATTAAAGTAGGCGCATGGGACCGCTAAATTCCTTTACAGAATCCGTTTAAAAATCTTTACAGCTAAAATACGTTTTATACTTAAGTCTGGATAAAATTTTCTTATTATCTTGATGTTCCAACATTTAGTTAATATATTCTTAAATAATTAAAAATAGACAGTCCAGGATGTTTTATATATTTTCTAATATACAAAATTTATTATAAAATATGTTTCATTCTATCAGCTCGGTGAAGATCGACTTAGGTGCGGATCTTAGATCAATATATATTTACTAAGACTACTACTACTGTTGAATCTGATTTCCGTAACACAATCGCTTACACTACTTAGCTGGGAGTCAGGTCAATAGGTGATGTAGTCTCATAAAAAAATACGAAAAAAGCTTACGCGGATTTATCAGATTAATATTCAGTCACTGGCTAGTAGTGGTAGAACCTACTCATATAAATAAGGAAGAAGGAAATCAAAACATTGTCCACGACTTATTTTTATGTCTTTTGGTGTTCATAAGGTCCGATAAAAGTGAACAAATCGGCGCTAAGCTTGACTACGGTTGAGGAGCTCACACAAAACGTCAGTCAGGGCGGATTCCACGCGCCCTACCACTGTCGCTCGAGGCACAGAGTAGCTATCCTGGTTCCGTACAGGTTCGTGTTGTTTTATCAAGCCTCAATCCTGGGTAAGCTGATACATAGCCGTACACATGTATAGAATACCAAGCTGGCCTATACCGAATCTGTCTGTAGGAATGTATCAGTCTTAATTGATACTGAATTCCAACTTTAAAAATCCGTAGGTTCATGCCCAAGGTCGAATCTAGGAGGGAGAAAAATTTAAGGGGCAATGCTCTACCTTAAAATTAAAATTTCCATGGAAAACCATCGATGGCATAATGGTGAATCAGACCCTTGGCCGTACCGTATCAGAGTTAGTGCTTGCCGTAGCGAAGTCGAGTCAGATCAAGTTAAATTTTATTTTATTTGCGCCCTTTGAGCCTATTGCCCATAGGACTTAGCCTACAACTTGGAAGATTGCAGGCATGATGATACGATATGATTAAAGGATTATCCTCACGAACATTTCACTGAACTACCTCACCTCAAACTCTGCTGAACGAACCATAACATTGAAGTATCCTAGGAATCATACGGGAGACCTCGACTCACCTACCGTGCTCAAATAATTGATCGTGTGTTACCATAAGAACCGTAGCGCGTATATGAAAAGAGTTAGAAATGTCAGAGAAGCGAGTGAGGCGTGTAACATACCCTAAAGGCGATCAGTTCTTTCTCTGCTTACCCTGCTAGGGAAATGGCATGAAGAGTCTATTGTAGAGGTGAGAGCTTCCCGCTCCCCCGCCAGCCCGATAGGTACCTCCTCCAGCCACTATCGATAGTCCAAAACAAAAAAGTGTATTGTTTTTTTATTTTCAGAGATCGGTTGAAAAATTTAGTCATATTCCTGTATTACATACATCGGCTTCTGAAAAAACAACTTCTTCAATACAGAATATTCGTTATTGAACAATATGGTAAGTGCCAAATTGTACACTTTATTTTTTTGAAATCCGTATTGATGTAATTAAAATTAGGAACATATAGGATCGTACCTATATATCTACTTATTTATAATTAGATTTTTAATTAGTATGTATGTCAGGTACAAGAGACTACTCGTCTTGGACACTGCCTACCCCCTGTTCAATTGCGGGCGTGTTAATATACAATCATATTTTTACAAAGCCTGGAAACTGTAGAGAATCGTTGATAGTATCGATGAATAAAAATAGTAGTTGATACAATAGATGACCGATCGATTGTTAGAATGCAATCGTTTATATTTGTCCAAGGACTAAGGATCCACTTCCCGTATTTTAATGAAATTTATATATATATATATATATATATATATGTAGTTATTTAGTAGTAAGTTAAACATTTTGTAGAATTGATCCTCAATGTTTTAGTATAATACTTTAAAAATTATATGAACATATAGGTGGCACCTCAATCTAAATGTTTGGATTGAGGAGCCACGTCAGTTCTAGAAACATAATGAATTAATAGTTATTATAGTTTGGTATGATGTTGTAGCATTTGAGAGTAAAACAAAAACACAAAATCGAAGCTCGGTAATCTTAGAACTAAACAAGTTACCCTAATTATATATGACTAATATTTACAAATAAAACCTTAAATAAAACCCTGCTTAAAACTGTAGTACGCGAGCACATCTCTAGTCACAAGGACACAAGATCGTTTAGTCCCGTTATTTATTTATTACATCTATGCTAAGTAAATCTAATATGCGAAAACGCCGTAATAAGCGCAAAACCAAAACAACGAGGCAAGACAAAAAGCTTGTAACTTCGTGACTTTATAAAATACTATTACAATTTTTATTATACTGATTCTTGAAATCGAAATATTTGACCCGTGTGCCGGGTTTCGCATATACCACAAATAACCTTGTTTATAACTGTGTGTAAGGATCGTGCAATAAGGCGTTCGGTTCTCTCTGGCTACCCCGCTAGGGAAGTGACGTGAGGTTTAGTTAGTTTTTTTTTTTATAACTGTGTGTAAACTTTTGTTATAAAATGTCGAACAATGTTATGTGTTATAAACGCTCCCGTATTGGTTGAACTCGTTGTATAACATGGGATAACATTAAGTTTGCGTCTGTCTTATTGAAATTTATAATTTGTTATATATCATCTAAAATTAGTTTTGTTACAATTTGTTAAAAAAAGTTATTTAACAAATGTTCTCCCACACTTTCTTTCTATTTTATAACTGCTGTGTGGGAGCACCATATAGGACAAAAATAATCTAAACGTTTGGTTGGTTTTGATGTTGTTTTTAAAAGTTAAAGATTTTAGGAACGTTTACAATCATGTATGCATTCATTTTAATAATTTGGATATCATCACTACATAACATTTTCAGTCCAGGAGCTCAAAATCCACTTTTTGTAATCTTACGTAAGAACTTACTTACTTTTCTTTGTGCTGGCAATATTTTTTTTAACTATCAAGACTCCCTCCTACCCCCTTGTAAGAAAAAATAAGACATGGTCGACCCCGCTCCCACACCGAATCGTCTTAGGTAATAAATTAATGGCCCCTATCATGTATGTCTTCAGGGAATGAACATTTCAACAAAGGTTCGCTGTACAACATCGGGTACATCGAGAGCCAACGGTTCGGCCGGTGGCACTGCCTGATCTTCCACGACGTGGACCTGATCCCGCAGGAAGAGAAGATCCTCTACACCTGCCCGAGGACGCCGACCCACATGTCTCCTGCAGTCGAGTCTATGGCGTACAGGTAAAGATGTTCCCTTAGTGATTCATTCGACATGCTCGTTGGCGCGTTCGGTAGTGACCCTGGCCCATGCGCCAAGAGTTAAGGTTCGATCCCCACCCAGGACAAATATTCGTATGATAAATACCTGTGTTAGTTCAGTGTCTGGGTGTTAATATCCAATATTTAAGTATATATTTGTAATACCACTATTGTTTCTTATATCCGTAACACAAGTGCTTAAGCTACTTACCTCGGAGTCAGATCAATGTATGTGATCTATGTAGTTTGATATTTATAAAAAAAAGCGACTTTAATTAATTAGTAAAAATTTCCCATGGTAAAGGTCCCATGCCTAGCATATCGTAAAAGGCTACTAATTATGTATGGAGCTCTGTATTGTTATTACGTAGGTAAAAGAAAAGTGGTTAACTCGACGAGGTAACCACTTTTCATTGTTTTTTTCACAATTTTCCATCTAACCGAACTCGATTTTTGGTTGATGGTATATTGAGTTTTGGGTATGTGATTGTGAAGGCGACGAGTTAGCCACTGTCACTACTTAACTGTGGCAGATAGCAGGAGCCTTAAACTACATTTTGTCAACAGTAGGTGAGGTGTGTAAGGATCGTGCCATATGGCGTTCGGTTCTCTCTGCCTACCCTGCTAGGGAAGTGGCGTGAAGTTTGGTTAGATAGTTAGTCAACAATAAAATTGAGCTGGGCCACACAATCACAAGACTCAACAATACAGTAGTTTTTAGTAGTCGCCTTTTACGACATGGTTAGACAAGGAACACAGTTGACATAATTTTTTTAAGTCGCAAACAACATAGGACAGAATATTATATACCTAAATAATAATAAATAAATAAATTCTTCAGACTGCCACACCAATTCCCTACATTCCAAACTAAGCTGATGCTTGTACTATGGATACTAGGTGAACGGATAGACATACTTAAATATGTTTATAAACATCCATGACTCGAGTACAGATGTCATTGTTCATCACACGAAACATTTGCCCCTAGCGGGATTTGAACCTGCGATCCTTGGTTTCGTGGCCAGGGTCTCTGACCACTCGACCAACGGGCCAGAATGCTTCCTCAAAGAGTCAGATACGAGACTTTTTGCCACGTGTAGATTTAAATAGTTAATTTATTGCAGGCTGTGGTACTATCAGCTTTTCGGCGGGGTAACCGCCATGACGCCGAAACATTTCCTGAAAGTCAACGGATACTCCAACTATTACTGGAACTGGGGTGCGGAAGATGACGACATGTTCATCAGGTACAAAATAATAGGCTACTTGACTAAAATTATTATTTTTGCGAGTTAAAATACAAAAAAAAAATTATACGAATTTTATCTGTTGTACCGCAAACCAAAAAAACAAATATACAACGCTTACAATTTTAGTAAAATGAAATTAAATGATATGATTTATTTCTGCAAATGGATTCAAAACAAATTCATTTGCACCTCAGATATTTTTTACTCTACCAGCACCTCGACGTGAGTGGCCTGCTAAGAAGAGGTGCCGCAAGAAACTTATTAGCCTCTTTAAATAATTTTAATTTTACTTAACTGTAGGTAAGTAATTTTCATAGTTTGTATTGTGCATTCAATTCTAATTTCGGTGCTTTTCCAGATTACAAGCATCGAGAATTCCAGTTATCAGACTTAATGCCTCTATAGGGCGATACGCTACGTTACCTCACAAGCCGTCTGTAAGAAACCTAAAAAGGTACCTATACTTAGACACGATATACTTTTTGCTCATACGAGGATTACCTAGGTAGGTATACTTATTCATATTATGAAAATTTAAAGGTGCCCGAATTATTTTAAAATTTGTACTCAAAATTCTGTCTGTCATAAAAAAATATTTATATTAATTTTATACGAAATTGATTATTTACTAGCAGCACCCCGCGGTTGCACCCGCGTAGTTCCCGCTCCCGTGGAACTATGGGGATAGAATGTAGCCTATGATACTAGCTGATAAAGTAGCTATCCATTGGTTTCGGTCCAGTAGTTTCGAAGCCTATTCAATTCAAACGAACAAATATTTTTTCTTTTTATAATATTAGAATAAAGAATGATAGGTATAATCATTTTATAATCTTAGTAGCTATACCAAAAAATTTAAATTAACAAATTTATTTTATTTCTAGATTCTCAGCCTTAAAGGGGGCCAAGAAACGGTTCAGGCATGAAGGTCTCAGGTCTCTGGAGTATAAACTCATCAAAATAACCCAGGAGAAACTGTTCACCCATATCCTAGCTGACGTGAACCCCTTCAATTACCCAGTCGCATAAACTTGCAAAACTTTTATTAGTCACAACGTAAGGTAAGTTACACAAAATAAACACACACAATGACATAAACATAACAATTAGACAAATATTTTACGAACCTCCTCCGCGAGATTGAGCGCAGTAAACTTTTTCACCTTATGGAGCAACTTGCAAATAATCGGATCCGATACAAATTTACAAACGTAAATATCGCCGTTGTCTGTGTCCACTTCTAAACGCTTCAACACACTTTGCACTTGCTCAACGTAAGGAGTCACTCTCTCTTCGGGAATCAAGACGAAATGCCACGGCAGACATATCTTAAGAACGTTCCATATAGCGGCCTGGCTCACAGCGTAAGCCAAGTTCGGATCTTCCTGTGGTTCACTCTTATGTTCTTCTTCAACTTCTTCCTTTTCTGCCGGCTTTTCCTCCACGGCTTCAGCTTCTTCCTCACACGGTCGACATATGAAAGTAGTTTTAACGTCTGTATCCGATTGCGCCAATTTACTACGGCTCGCTATAAGACTCTTCTGTGACTTTGGCAGCCGAGCGCTCTGACTGCTGTCCATCTTCTTAGTTTTCGGTGCAGCTTTGCCTTTCTTGCCTTTTTTGTCTGTATCTGGCGGCGGTTCCGTATATTCCATTTCGATAATTGACGTCCCTTCACAAATGTTCACAACAGCAGCGATTACTTTGTCCAGGAACTGATTGGTGCATTTCAGAGCACAGGCGAGGCAAGCGTCTTTGTACAGCTTTTGTTTAATTAATTTGCAGACAACTTCCTCGCATTCGTCTAGTGAAAAACATGTTTTTTTGCCAACAGCCATTGATAAGGCAGTCACAAATCCCTCAATAGGCTCAACATTTTTACAAAAAGCTAATAAAAACGCTGAATAGTTCATTCTATTCTCAGAAGTTTCGTATAATTCAAACAAAAAGTGTTTTGTTAAATTTTTCCTCAGTTGCATATATTTATCTTCTATATCAAAATCATCTTCAAACCAAAACTCTTCGTTTATAAAATCGTCTCTATAAATTAATTCAGACGAATCAAGATCATTGCAACGAAACCTTTTGCGGAGGTCTAATAATTCTTCTACAGTTGGAAAACGCAAATTTAGACAATAAATTAGGAAATCTCTCCAGTCAATATAGGCGGTGTCACCGAACAATAAAAATACTAATTTGGACACTTGTTCTGGATCTACGTGTTTCCAAGCCTCAGGTATCAATGGGCCGTCACAAGACTCTTTACCAAAGAATATAAAGTCTTGTAGCATGTATATAAAAGCTTGTTGTAATGCGATACCGGCTGGGGCAATAACCTTAAACTGTTGACGTAACCGCGCTAGCTGCCCTACTTTAAATTCAAACTCCATGACCATTTCTTTGATCTCCCCTGTAGTAGATGGTGGTTCAGGAGGAGCAATCTGTAGAAGATTAGGATCAATAACGAAAGTATCATGTTCCAGGATTAGACTCTCGGGAATCCTTCTGCCACCTTCGACAGCCATCTGAAGATATTTGCAAAGACGATCAACAGACTTAATCTCATTCATGTAATACGTATCAATATCGTTTTGAACTTCCATAAAAGTTTTATAGATATGATCGTTGAAAAGTTTCATATCTCTATAGCATTTGTATTGAAGAGCTAGCATGCGCAGACTTGCTCGGTACATCTCACCGTTGATTCCCATTATCCACTCATCAATACATTTCAACGCATTAGTTTTGAAAATTTCTTCTAAGTTAATAGATTCTTCCGAAGTATTTTCATCCTTCCGTTTAATCGGTGGCGCGATTTTGGCGACTTCACTGTATTCTCGACTTATAAGAGAGCGATATGAATCATTTGTTTCCTTAATAATTTTCAAAGCAAACTTAACATTATTTTCTATTATTAAATTGAAAGGGTTGTTGCTGTAATCAATTTCAATGTTCTTCAGTTGGAGGTCCTGGAAAGCCGCTTTGAGTTGTCTATAGACTTTGTCTTCGCCGCCCTTCTTACTTCCTGATGTATCATCAGATTCCTTAAATATTTTTGTCAAATCTTTAGACGTGAGTCTATCAGTAGGAGGCATACGTTTTATCATAGCAAAATAGAAATCGTGAAATGTTTGGAATGTTAACATAGATCTGGAAAGAACACAATGTATTGTTATAAACTTGCCAATTTTGCAATATGAAAAGAGATTAAATTGATTAATAAAACTTTTATCATACCTGTTTAATTCGGTCTGCATACATGATATGTACGTATTGACCATAGTAGTAAGTTCTTCCATAGTCCAATTTTCACATATAAGAGCTTGTCTTTGATTCTCTGCATACAGTTTCCGTTCGTCACATATATGATAAAGTCTATTTTGCAACTCTTTTACTCGGCAGTGCCACTCATTCTTTGTCAAATGGATGTACCGCCAATCATTCTCAAAATCATTGTATTCTTTTTGGAAACGGCTAACTATATCTTGTTTATGAGATGGCAGAGTTATTATTTGCTCCATTTTGTCCTTAATGAATCTTGCATACGGCACTAAGGAGTTTATTTGTAAACGCTTTGCAAAGAACAATTGTTGCATATCTCGAATATAAGTTTTCTCTATTTCCTCCCAGCATGTCGCCAGCGCTACTCCTATTATTTCAGCAATGGGAATTTCCCCGTAGTCCCAGTCTTCCTCGCCAGGTAATATTTTGATCTCTTCGGAACTTAAAGAGCTCTTACTTTCAAGATGTTCATTATCTACCTCTTCTGCGACCATAATAAAATCATCTGGTACATCATCTTTAGAATCAGGTTGTTTTACTACTTCTAATTCGTTCGAAATAGACATTTTACTCAATTTTGACGATCTACGAATCTTTTCCTTAGATCGACCGTCTGATACTTCAGGCTTTACAATTTTAGACTTAGTCCGTTTATCATCCGAGCTTGGAAAATCTAGAAGACTTAATACGTTTTCTCCAAATAATCTATCACATGACTTTAAAGGCATCAAATAATCTCCTATTATGTATTTACATATTTGTGCCAGAAAATCCTTTTCTATGAGTTCATAATACATACTGTAATTAATACCAAGAACTGCATAGAAACGATCAATCAACTCGGAATTTTCTTCCGTCAAATCCCAAATAACCAATTCTTGAAGGATATCTTCAGTTTCCTTCAGGCGGATATAGCAGGAGAAATAACTCTCGAAAGGTTTTTCGATTCGTTTTTTATGAGGATCACTCACCAATTTAGATACTCTTATGTCTTTGTATTGATCTGATTCTTTCTTTCGGTGTTTCGCAATGCTTTCCTCAAGGTATATGTCATCCCTATCATCCAGCGAGCCTTCATCAGGAGGAGCACGTCCTGAAAATGTTTCTTCGAGTATTTGTGCTTCACGAAACGAATTTGGGTAGTTAACTATAGCAAAACCATCGATGTTAGTCTGGTCTTTTAGGTATTCAACTATCATTGCTGATAAAAGATGATCAGTTAATGTATCACCAAAATTTAATGTTTCATAAGCATATCTGCCCAGCTCGGCAGCTGCTGACAATTTAATCTCTTCCTCAGGTATAGTTTTAGGAGTTTGAGTTTGCTTACAATTTGGCGGGATTACTCCTAAAATTTGAGATATATTGGGCTCGCTACTCTTACTGGCAGTTTCTTCTTCAGTCTTCATCAGTCTTATGAGTTCTTTATCTTCTTCTTCCAGCGCTGCTGCTATAAATTTATCAAACGATAGTTCAATATCAGTACAGCCTATCATTTCTACTTTAAATCTTTTAAGACAAAAGTTTATAGCAGATTCCAGGCGGACAACATGGATTTTACGCAAGTTTAGTAGCGCTTGCATAGCAACAGTAATAGACCGATCTGGTAGACCTCGTAGAAGTGCTTTTGCTGAATAATCTGGTAAAGCAGCAGGTGGCCTCGGTGGCGGATAGGGATACTTTATCTCCAGTAATGTATAAACCACGTGTCCGAGGATTCTCGTTCCTAAGTACTCATATTTTCTTTCTTCAGATTCCGGGTCATAATTAGGTATTAGCATATCTAGTGTCCACGGGTAGGAATAATCATGATATTCCTTGAATTCAGTGTCATTAAGAGCTTCTTGACGATCTAACTCCAACTTTACGATCTCCTCTTCTTCTTGAGGTGGCTCTTCTTCTAAGCCTTGGTCTTTCAAAATATTTTCCATGGGATCAAGAATATCAAATATAGGCTGTTGTTTAAAGTATAAACTCTTCCATTCATGTATAAAGTGATTAGGTATGTCATCGCCAATTAGTCTCGTAAAATACGCGTATTTTGTTGCGTAATCAACTATAGATAGCATTGTATCATAGCATATTTCGTAATAATGTTGACGTTTTCTTTTCATTTTCTCGGCGTACAATTTTTTATGCAATATATTCTGCCTCTTCTTTTCAAAATCTATCTCTGAAACTTCGAGATTGATTTGTTCTTTAACGTTATCTAAAAATTGGTTGAACTGTTGTTCTCTTTGGTCGGCAAACTCTCTTTCAGCTTGCACTCTATTTTTAACTAAATTACGTGCCTGTTGTTTCGTTTCCATTATTTTAGTACACATCTGCTTTTCAAATTGAGATAGCTTCATTACTTTTTTGGCTAGTTCCTTGTCAAGTTTACCTTCTTCTTCAGCCACTGAAAGGTCCCATAAAGACCCACTAAGAACATTTCGCACTTGTTTCTGGAACTCTTTGGAATCTGACTTTCGACGCATTCTGCAGTACAAATTATCCATATAGTCCCTGGCCCACTCAGTGTCTACAATGGACTTTTTCCTTTCTGCAGCTTTCTCATCTAACTCGAGCAATTCTTCATAAGTGTAATTTTTAAATTTGCAAGGGTATCTTAAAGAGAATCGCTCCATTTCTTTTCTATTATTATTTGGCATTTGCTGAGCCTTACCAGGTTCAAATTTTAATGGTGTTTTCGACTCCTCTATTTTTGAAATCATTTTGGAATATTTGTGTCTTATATAATCGTAAGTGTCCTTCACTTGCTCGCTTTTTTTTCTTTGCCATTCAATGAATTGCTTTTCATTAAGTAAAGGCTTCGAAAGATTGTCAACGAACGATTCTTCTTCTTCTGGAATTTTTTCCACTTTAAACCTGTTTTTCATTTTGTCAACAAGACCCGACACCATCTTTCTTTCGCGTTTTATAAAATTGGTACGATCTCGTCTGTCCAAGTGCAAGAAAAGTTGGTAAAACAGCCGAAGTAAAGCAGTGCCTTTTCCTTCTTTGACGCTGGTCAGATCAGTATCATTTAGATTGACTTCTAACTCTCTCAGCCACTCCGACAAATATTTCCAATTATTTTTAACATCTTCAGAAGCGTTGCTGGATCTTATAAGGAAGTGTTTCTCTTCATTGATAACGTTGTAGCTCAAAAGCACACTTGCAATTATGTAACCATTTTTCATCATATCACCAAATTCTTCAGCTTCCCATTTTATTGGCCTCCGCAGTCTTTCTGTTAGCCATTCCTTTAGTATCTCAGCCATTATGAATTAATAAAAAATATCGTATCGTGTTTGCGTGATGTTATTGTCATTGATAATTTAACTGACATTGACGATAATTTTTTTAAAGATATAAGTAATCTAATTCATAACCAACCAGTTCCATTTGCATAGTATCTTATTATTTATGTATTTTTGTCATATATAAAATTTTGTTTATTGTGTAAAGGTGGCGATCTTATAATATTATGAAAAATAAAATAAATAACCGACTGGCCCGTTGGTCCAGTGGTCAGAGACCTAGGCTACGAAACCAAGAGTTGCGGGTTCGAACCCGCTATGTTTCGTGTGATGAATATGGACATTTGTTCTCGAGTCATGGATGTTTATAAACGTATTAAAATATGTCTATCCATTCAACTAGTATCCATAGTACAAGCATAAGCTTAATTTGGAACTAGGGAATTGGTGTGTCGGTCTGGCCAATTTCATCATCCTCTTGCCCTTCTCCCAGTTCATCTGGGGTCGGCGCAGCATGTCGGGCCAATTTATTTTATATTATTATTCTATTATAGAACCATAATATACATATTTATTCAGTATGTAGCATAGATTTTCGTAGTCAAAAAATTCTAAATCTATGGTATGTAGTACCTTGTGATCCTGATCGTTTTACTTTCACCTTTTGCCTGTTTATGCTGAGAACGTATTATGAATGAAGGAAATACCTACATCCTGTATTATGTAAAAAGAAAAGTTTTGTTTAAAATATACGCGTTGACTTGAGTAACTTCTCCGTTTTTTATTGGGTACATACATAAAGAAAAGACTGCAAAGTGCAAAGCACGTAATAAAGTTGGCGTGTACATTGGTAGAATTTCGTAATAAACATGTAACACTCGTAGCAGGCTGGCAACACCGACTACAACTGTCATTCAATATTATGACTTTTTTGTTGTTTATTTTCACTATTTTTGCACATTTCGTAAATTTCGCCTACATCTAATCCATGATGAAATGCAATGAATTCGAAAAGAGTGTAAGCCGAACTTTTGACTTAAAATGATAGTATAACCTTTGTTGCACGCAGTTTGTGTTATCGCATTATTACGTTGTTCGCAGAAACCTCGTCATCATAAGAACTTAGACAATTTGGACAAAGCTCTGCAGGATCTGGGCATGTTGAGCGCGATCACGGAGGCGCGACGCGATTATCTTCGTGAAACACACGCCACGTTAGGAATGATGCGATTGAACACGCGGTTCGTCTCCAATGTCACGGTGGGTTACTGCATGCGGAGAGCGCCGAACAAAAACAGGCTGTGCCCCTACGTGCTGCCCGTGAGGCACAGAACGAAGAGTGAGAACTCTGACGCGATGGCCGGTGACGTGAAAGATGGCGGGTACGAATTTATGAGTTTAATAGAACCCTCGACCAGTGGGTACAAGCACGAGTGTACTAAAAGTCCCGCTAAGAGATGTCAGTCACTCGAAAACTTGAATCTGTCGCTAGACCCCCAGCCCAGTCCGGAAATATCGCCAGACATGGATGGCGTCTCGACGAGAATCCAAAAGTTACAAGTTGACGAATGACACCACCAACATGGTACCTGTTATTACCATAACAAAGAAATATGTTAGTAGTAGTATTCAAGTGGATGTTTATAAACATATTTTTCAGTGTATGTACCAATGGATATGGACCCCCTTACTAATGTCCAAAAAATGTATAAGTAATTTTATTTGTAAATGTTTGTTTAATTATTCCCATATATGTTTATCTTGTTTTGTAAATTGTATGAGCTTCCATTAAAGATTATTTTACAGATATTCTATAACTTATGTTAGCATGAATATAAATGTAGATTACTTTAGATGCTTGAAATTAATTTCAGTCACGGCTTACATAAGAATTGGATTTGCTGTAATCCATTTTGAACACTTGTGTTTAAGATAAGCTTCAGTACAAATTCTATTTATGCATGGCAAACATACAATAGTTTACTCAGCTGAATTGTACCTACATATTTAAGTGTAAAGATCTTTATTAGTTTAACGTTTTCAGTCACCATTACCACTGTGATACTTACAGAATGTATTATTCATTTGAATGCCAATTTTTAGTCATGATTTAGTTTTTCATAATGAGTTATAGCCCGTTAGTAGGGGGAGTGTAGAGTTGATTGTGGATGTTCTTAGTTCCTTGGCAATATTTGAGTTAATTTTGCATGTATTGTATATCCCATCTTACTTAACTAAAATCTCAGTGCAGCTGTATGTACACTTATTAAATTAAGCAAATTGCTCAAAATTTTTTAGATTGGGTACAAAATAAACATAATGAAATAAATAATTTTGTATCCGCATTTAGACAATTATTAATTATTGTTCGATGAAATTGATAAGTTTATTAACTGTGAGGATTTTAATGATTTTTATGGTTACCTAAAGTAAGTACCACCTAAGTGTATTATTAAGAACAAATTATTTTGTTTTATCTAAGTCACAGATGCACCAGGTTTATTCATGTAGAAATTAATCAAATTACATTTGCACTGTTTTTTTTAAAAGCAACTTAGTCATTCAACAAATTTCTGCTAGTTCTTGGCCTGTGTGAAAATATAGAATAGGTTACTTATGGATAATGTAGCATTATCATTATGAAAAAATAATAAAAATTGGTCAAGAGTTTATTGATGACAAAACATTTTTTTTCTTTGTATAATTTGGCATAGAGGAAAGTTTTAGCTATAATTCATTTGTGATTGCAGTATTATTGTGTAAAGAATAACCCAGTTGAAAAGGGATACTCAGTTCTTGTTTATTTTTTATGTTATACTAATTTCTACATGAAAATACCATAATTGTGATCACACAATATATCTTAATAAATTATTTATGTTTGATTCAATAAAGCTAAGCAACATTTGTCTGCACTTAAGTTCACATTTATCATAATAATTCCACCGATAACAAATAAATGCTTATTACATCTCATTAAAAGACTGTTAAAAGATCTCATTATTGTTCAAATTGGAATATTACTTATGAGTATAATTTCAGCAAAATACGCCACACCACACATTTGCTATTGAGACTTAGCAAAAGATACTTATGTTGTTAACATATTTTGTTATTTTATCTTACCTGTTTAATAACAAATATTTGAAATAAATATTGCTTTGATTAATTTAATTTGTAGTTTATTTTATTTACCTATGTTTCTTTGGTCAGGTTTTTGATTGCAAAAATAAAATAAACTCCTCCTTGACTATACTTAAAAATAGGACTCAAAAAAGGTACTACTAAAAAAAGACTAGTTAAATGCACACTGTAATAATATACGACATTGCCCTAATATTTTTATCACAGTTTAATTTATATTAAAACATTGCTATTTTTGACAATAAAAGAAATTTCAATAAATAAATTGAATAATTTGGAAAATATTGGTCAGTAAACTCTCTGTCAACTTGCATCCTCTCAACTGACATCAATAAAGCATGAGATATGTATTCGATGGTTTTGGGATGGGGTCGTTGGTGTGCTTAGTGTGCCCCAAGTGGCCCCCCTTTATCATGGGAGGAGTCCCGCATAACCACTTTACCACCTAGGTGGAATGGTATGCGTAAGGCATATCCCAGGGGAAAAATGGTATTCGATGGTTTCTACTGTAACTGAACAGACTTTACTTGGCATTAATGGAAATAGGACAGCTAAAACTTATATAAGTATAGCTGACCCGGCGAACTTCGCTCCGCCTAACAGTCAATGACACGTAATCGGGTAAAATAAATTAAGATGTAAGCTATCCTATCTTTCAAGTTGGATCAAACTGCACACGGTGTGCAAATTTAATTAAAATCGGTTAAGTAGTTTTAGAGTCCAACGCGGACAAACAACGTGACGCGTAATTTATATTTATTAAGATATGTATAAAAATGAATTGATGTTCGTTTGTCTCGCTAAAACTCAAGAACGGCTGGGCCGATTTTAGTTTAATAAAATCTTTGTATCTTCCAGGAAAGTTTGTACGGTAAGAAAATATGGAAGCATTGCGAGGAAAATTATAAAAGAAAATTCGAAAACGGGGCGTTACGAACTGCGCCGGGTCAATAAAATTTTTTTTTGTGGTAATATTTCTTTTTCGTAAAACTTTTTTAAGTTTTACTAAAAAGCACGAAGCATTTTCGACTTAAATACAGTATAATAAAACCATCCATAAATAATTTTGTGTTAATTGGAAGGAAAGGATATACAAAATGTGACAAGGACTGTGAGATGGTGGTCTTAAAAGAAAACTCGCGTGACATAACCTTTGGATAAGCTTCAAAAAGGGTTTTTCAAATTAAAACATCCAAAAGATGGCGTAACTGTGACTTGCGGTCTTGTCCACCCGCCTCATTGGTTAGTTGTCAGACCAAACTGAAATGCTGTCAACAAGGAGCTAATAGCGACTGTGATAAGATCACAAGACTCCCTGGCGCCATCTGGCGGTTTTTGTATTTTTGAAAACCTTCATTAAAACTGGAGGACGGGGGTCACAAGAAAAACTTGTATGGGGAACCTATGGATGAAAAGAAAACCCACAATAACAAAAGCCAATCGGAAGTTTCAACTTAGAATCATTTATTCGCGTTCGAGTACGTAACACTTATATAAATAACAAAACGCTGTAATATTGCATCTGACTGTGACTATGCGAGTGGCTCACATCGCCTTCACCTTGAGCTGCTTCATCTTCGGCGTCTTGCGCTTCTTCTCGCGCTTTTGTTCCTTCAGCTCCCAGCGTCTCTGCTTCTCGGGGTCATCCTCCTGTGATAAAATAATGAGTATCTACATTTCTTAATATGTTATGCAATAAAAAATAAATTACTTGACATAAAGACGAGTGAGTCTGCATGGCGATTACGTCAGCTAGAGAAACATGTAATGTAAGATTTTTTTCAAAAAATATGTCAATGCTTACGTAGCACGGGGGAAGTATAAAGCCTTACTTTCGTTGATGAGCTTTCTCCTTATCGACTATGAAATTAATAATAAGGTAAATGAGCAGTCCGCAGCTTTTGGTCAATGATCTAATATTAGACAATACAATATTATTAACAGGTTCTTATAATAAATATATTGGTATACGAGTTCCATAGGGGGGGAGCTGCCCTCCTTGCTTACGCCCATGATAAAGTTTTAAAGAGTTTTAAATAATACAAACATTTTGTTCAGGTAATACTTGGATGACTGCTAAGCTATTGACAATACTTTAAGTATAGGAGGATGTAAAGTGCAATAGAGCTAGTAGTGTACTGGTTTAGCGCTTGGTGGCTCGTGGTACTGACGGCGAGGATGCGCTCCTTCTCCTGCTTGCGTCGCTCCTCGCGGCGCTGCGCCGCCTGCTCCTGGCGCGCTGTAGCGTGTGGAGGCGTGTGCATGCGAGTGGGTGTGTGTGTGTGTACTGACGGCGAGGATGCGCTCCTTCTCCTGCTTGCGTCGCTCCTCGCGGCGCTGCGCCGCCTGCTCCTGGCGCGCTGTAGCGTGTGGAGGCGTGTGCATGCGAGTGGGTGTGTGTGTGTGTACTGACGGCGAGGATGCGCTCCTTCTCCTGCTTGCGTCGCTCCTCGCGGCGCTGCGCCGCCTGCTCCTGGCGCGCTGTAGCGTGTGGAGGCGTGTGCATGCGAGTGGGTGTGTGTGTGTGTACTGACGGCGAGGATGCGCTCCTTCTCCTGCTTGCGTCGCTCCTCGCGGCGCTGCGCCGCCTGCTCCTGGCGCGCTGTAGCGTGTGGAGGCGTGTGCATGCGAGTGGGTGTATGTGTGTGTGTACTGACGGCGAGGATGCGCTCCTTCTCCTGCTTGCGTCGCTCCTCGCGGCGCTGCGCCGCCTGCTCCTGGCGCGCTGTAGCGTGTGGAGGCGTGTGCATGCGAGTGGGTGTGTGTGTGTGTACTGACGGCGAGGATGCGCTCCTTCTCCTGCTTGCGTCGCTCCTCGCGGCGCTGCGCCGCCTGCTCCTGGCGCGCTGTAGCGTGTGGAGGCGTGTGCATGCGAGTGGGTGTATGTGTGTGTGTACTGACGGCGAGGATGCGCTCCTTCTCCTGCTTGCGTCGCTCCTCGCGGCGCTGCGCCGCCTGCTCCTGGCGCGCTGTAGCGTGTGGAGGCGTGTGCATGCGAGTGGGTGTATGTGTGTGTGTACTGACGGCGAGGATGCGCTCCTTCTCCTGCTTGCGTCGCTCCTCGCGGCGCTGCGCCGCCTGCTCCTGGCGCGCTGTAGCGTGTGGAGGCGTGTGCATGCGAGTGGGTGTATGTGTGTGTGTACTGACGGCGAGGATGCGCTCCTTCTCCTGCTTGCGTCGCTCCTCGCGGCGCTGCGCCGCCTGCTCTTGGCGCGCCGCGTGCGCGCCGCGCACCCACGCCTCCGCTACCTTCTGCCGCCGCTTTTCGCACTTCGCCAGCGCCTGCGAGAACAGAAAAATATACATTAAAATGTTATTTAACTGGACTACAGAGTTTTAGTGAATCGAGGTCAAACGCTAATAAGTCTAGCCTCCATACGAAAAACTACTCTATAAAAGACGACGTCTCCTCTGCACACTCGCCTCTTTACTCAGCCTCAGCCGCTTGATTTTATCCAGTAGGTGGAACACCAGCATCAACAATGGGCGCACCTCGTCGCCGCCGCCGTCCGGGCCCAGCGCGAGGCTCACCAGCATCACGCGCTCCGTGTCCGGCGGCTTGGTCGCCGTCGTTTCTCTAAAGTGAAAAAAATATATGAGTGACCCCATGTTTAAATTGCTTTAAGCTGATTATACGTAAAAGTTACAGAATAATTAGAATTATTTGTATATGTTTGCCTTTAATTGTTTGCTAAATAGACCCAGCAAATCTCAAACACAGTTGCCGAACCGAACCTTTGAGTTTTGACACAACTCTTATCGTCATTTTCGATTTTTGATATTTCCATTTCGGCCACTTTCGATGGAAAATACCATCAATACTACCAACCACACCAGCTCAAAAGCGTTTCTGTACACGGCTAATGGGCTTTGAGTATTATTTCTCGTACTGCGCCAGCGCGGCGGTGACGCGCGCGTCCAGCACGGCGGCGGCTGTAGGAGTCGACGACAGCAACCTGTACGTGGACCGTCACAGCTCGCACTCACTCCATCTGCTTGGGGCCGGCGTAGCGGTCGGAGACGTGTATGTACTGCACGTGCTGGTGGTACTGCGCCAGCGCGGCGGTGACGCGCGCGTCCAGCACGGCGGCGGCTGTAGGAGTCGACGACAGCAACCTGTACGTGGACCGTCACAGCTCGCACTCACTCCATCTGCTTGGGGCCGGCGTAGCGGTCGGAGACGTGTATGTACTGCACGTGCTGGTGGTACTGCGCCAGCGCGGCGGTGACGCGCGCGTCCAGCACGGCGGCGGCTGTAGGAGTCGACGACAGCAACCTGTACGTGGACCGTCACAGCTCGCACTCACTCCATCTGCTTGGGGCCGGCGTAGCGGTCGGAGACGTGTATGTACTGCACGTGCTGGTGGTACTGCGCCAGCGCGGCGGTGACGCGCGCGTCCAGCACGGCGGCGGCTGTAGGAGTCGACGACAGCAACCTGTACGTGGACCGTCACAGCTCGCACTCACTCCATCTGCTTGGGGCCGGCGTAGCGGTCGGAGACGTGTATGTACTGCACGTGCTGGTGGTACTGCGCCAGCGCGGCGGTGACGCGCGCGTCCAGCACGGCGGCGGTCGCCTCGGCCGACTCCGACAGCACGGCCAGCGCGCCAGGCAGGCCGTGCTTGTCGCCCGGCCGCCGCTCCGGGCAGAACACGCTCTGCGGACAGGGACCACGTGTCAGTGCCATCGGGGACGTATCTTAATTTGAACTTGAAATAGGGCCAGGGTCGGCTTAAGGGGACGGCGAATGAGGCGGTCACTTAAGGCACCAGATGTTACAGAGGTTCCGAAAACTCAAAGGCGAGTTGCCTTTGTAGTTTTTAACTAGTCAAGTGCCATATAAGCCTTGATCGACGTTAACAGCATGAGGGCGCTCAAACCGTAAATTTCGATTTGGGAGAGCGCAGGTAGCACTAAGGATAGGGCAAGAAATACTATACACAATAAACGATAATTACAGGTGGAGCGGAGGCGTGACCATTTTTTTTTTATACAGGGTGTTACAAAACTACCCGTAAAGCCGGAAGGAGGTTAAATGGGGCCTTAAAACGAGTCCATTTACAATATTTAAGAACCGTAGTAAAGCTGTATAACATACCTACCCCAAAAAAATAAAAACATATTAGATATTATTTTCACTGGTGTGCAAACCCTATTTCAATAAAATTAAAGAGTAAACTACGCAGAACGACAAACATTTTAAAGATTTTAAATTGACAACATATTTTTTTTTCCAACTTGACATTTTTTGGAGCCAGTACTTGAGTATAATGACATCCTTGTATTGAGGTAGCAAACATTTACCTATGAATGAAAAATAGAAAAACTATTAAAGTAGACAATTATTAGGTAAAATAGGTACGTAGACCTTTCTGTTAAATAATCTGGCTCCCTGACATGACAGCTTACTAGGGTTGACAAAATTTTAGGCTTTGATAACACTAGTCAACAGTTTTAACTAACTAACTAAACTTCACGCCACTTCCCTAGCGGGGTAGGCAGAGAGAACCGAACGCCATATGGCACGATCCTTACACACCTCACTCGCCTCTTCAACATTCATAATCCTTTTCATACAAGCTCTACGATTTTTATGACTCCTAACATCACCTTCTTTTAATACACGACCAATCTGGTCGTGGTAGGTGAGCCTGGGCCTTCCGCGGCTCCTACATCCTTCCACATTCGCATTGTATATCTGTTTAGTCAATCTTTCTTCATCCATTCTTTCCACATGTCCGAACCACCGGAGCATGCCTCTTCTTACCTTGACTCCGACGCTGTCCTTCAGACCAACTCTCTTTCTTACATCATCATTCCGAACGCAGTCTGTGAGCGATACACCGCAGATTTTCCGCAGCGCACGCATCTCGACCGCGTTTATTCTACTTTCATGCTCTTTCTGCCATACCCAACTCTCGCTTCCATATGTTAGCGTAGGAATCAGCACCGCATTGTGTATGGCGAGCTGGGCCTTCTGGGTTAAGATTTTGCTGCCTAAAAGTTTTCCTAACGCTCCATTCACCCTATTCCCTGCATTCACTCTTCTTTCTATATCAGCGGAGTACCTTCCATCTCTACTAAATGCAGATCCTAGATATACAATTTCATTCACCTGTTCCAGCACTACATCGTCAACCGTTATCTTTGTATCCGTTCTGGTTTCATCTCTTTCAAACACCATAATCTTTGCTTTCTTCGCATTCAAATGTAAGCCTCTCTCCTTGCAATCATCTTTCAATGTTGTGACTAGTTGCTGCAGATCCGATGCCGACTCTGCTAGAAGTACGGCATCGTCCGCGTAAAGCAGGCAGTTCACAACCAGGTCACCCATACGCACTCCAACATTCATAGATCTAATCCTCTGGAGACAATGGTCGAGATATAGGATAAACAGCAGAGCAGACAGCACGCATCCTTGTCTGACACCAATATTGACGTCAAACCAGGGTGACAGGCTGCCCTCCACTTGCACGCATGCCGTACAGCCCACATAGGTGGACTGCGCAGCACGAAGCAATGCTCCATCAATCCCATATCTCGGCAATATGTCCCAAAGGTCCTTTCGTACAACCCTGTCAAAGGCCTTCTCCATATCCACAAAACCGCAAAAAACCCTCTGACTTTTGGCCAGATGCTTCTCCACGATGTTGCGAAGAGAGAAAACTTGATCCGTGCATCCTCTACCATTCCGGAAACCTCCCTGTGCCTCCCACAACATTCCATCAGATTTCACCCTCATTCTCCTCTCAATAATCTTGCCATACACCTTTGCTGCTAAGCTGATCAAACTGATGGCTCTATGGCTGGCACAGTCCATACGTGACCCAGCACCCTTGTACAGAGGCACGATGACTGCCCGTCTCCAGTCCATTAGGACCTTTCCGTTTCTCCAGCATAGATTGCACAAGAACCAGAAAGCGTCCTGGACGCTAGCGCCACCTAGCTTGATCATCTCCGCAGATACCTTGTCTATTCCCGCGGCCTTTCCACTTTTCAGACTTCGTATCGACCATTCAATCTCATTCATAGTGATGTCTTCATCAGACGCTGGCACCACAGAATCAGACATAGCCTCACTCTCAGTGCCAACATCAGAGACATACTCATACATTTCTCCAAAATATTCACTCCACCGTTCTAACACCTCGTTCGGGTTTGCAAGAATGTCACTCAACAGTTTTTTTGCACAGAATCAACTTATTGCCTTTTCGATAAAACAATAACAGCTGATTCAGATTCAGTCATCCAAATTTGATCATCAGGTCACATTTTTGAGTTATTAGAGAACAAAGTTACTTAAATTGGCTTTAAGGTTCTGACTTCAGTATTGATAAATCAATTCATAAATACAAAATTTTTCATATTTATTGTCTTTTGTGGAAATAAATAATCCCAAATTGTTGATTAACAGTGTAAATTATATTGCTATACTAATGTATCGCAAAATATTCGCATAAGAATGGTATTAAGAATTCGTCCATATAAAATGAGCAGCTTTACCATAATTTTTGCGTACATTCGGGTACGCAAAAATTATGGTAAAGCTTAACTAGACTTAACTTTGCATAGAATCATAGTAGAAACTTAATTCGAAGTACATTGGAGTGTTCAGCATTCTGACTATCAATCGCATGTATTATGTTTACATTTTAATAATCTTTATGCTGTTAAATAATACAACAAAAACGGTTCAATGGTAGATATTTGAATGTTTCTAGGCAAATGACAAAAAAATGTGACGTGATGGGAAAATGTTAATAATATAATTGTATTATGCTGGTACAGATAATTAGAAAAAAGTATTAAATTGTTATGTGGCAAAAAAAGAGTGTAATTTTGTTGACTAGTGTAATTAATTATATTTTTAGGGGGTATTTTGTAACACGTTGTTTATTGGCTCAGTACATTGGCCATGTAGCGTGAAAATTTTATCTAGCCCCAACCTTGCTTGAAACCTTAAATTATTGCGCTATCTAAAGAATAACGGCTTAAGGTTTCATTGAAAGTTTAACACTTCGAAGGAATCAAACATCCCGTAAAATCTTGTGTGTTCTAACTTACCAGGTCCTGCATCTCCTTAGAAAGGCGCGTGGCGATCTTCTTCTGCGCGACGCATAGCACGAAAGGATCGCTGTCATCTTTGCCCAGTTCCACCCGAATCAGTAGCGTATCTGGAGTGGGCCTGACCAGGCCCAGTAGAACGTGCACTAAGTCTTGACGCTGAGGAACAAATAACAGTTGAGGTGGAACATGGGGAGCTTTTTTTTTTTCGAGAGGACATCGGTAGTTGGCCGAAGGCGGCCTTTATTACCTACCGGACTGGCGGGGGAGCGGGAAACTCTCACCACTAAAATTAATGCAACAGCCTGAGGGCGCCCCCTATGGGGCTCGAACCTCGGCTCAGAACGTTGCTGGAGAGGGCAGACGTACGTAGGTTTGGGGGTAGAAGCGACCGGGCCGGGCCGGTTACGCGAATAAGGACCTAGCGGCGGCTCGTCGCGAGTCCTCGCCGGCGAAGACGGAACGACGGGCGACTTGAAGCGTTGGACTGTGTCGCGAGCTGCTGAGCCGACTTCATGACTAGCGTGATGGCGTCGTCAGGATCTAGGAGGACGTTCCTAGGTCGACGTTTTCTATAGGAGGCTACGGGAGGGGGAGTTATGGGAAGCTAAGTAACCGATTCGCTATCGTAGGTTAAGCCACCTGATCCACTAAGTGTTAGGATCGAAGAAACAAAATGTACAGCGTGTTCCGCCTGATAGATAAGTTGTAGTAAGAAGTTATGGAGTGCAGGAAGATAAAAGTCTGGATATTATCTTCATCTCGTTTATTCCCGGTTACAAGTGAGTATAAAAGTGGTTCACACGTGACGTTAATTAAGCACGGTTGCTATATTGGCACTCAGTTATATTAATTAAGTAATATAATGAAATTATATCAGTAGGTATGATTCACTGACCTCAATGAGGGTTTTCACAAATACAAAAACCGCCAGATGGCACGAGGAAGCCTCGTGGTATTATCACTGTCACTATTGGCTCTTTGTTGACAGCATGTCAGTTTGTTCTGAGAACCTACCAATGAGGAGGGTGACAAGACCGTACGTCACAGTTACGCCATCTATCTGATGTTTTAATTCCAATTAAACCCTCATTGGAAGTGAAAACAAAGTAAACATGTACGTCATCGTACAGGGGCTATCGCTCAGGGCGCCAGATATTATGCGGCTCTGAACCTAAAGAACTGAGTCCCATGTTTGTCTGGGACTTGGCCCATGTTGATCTGGGACAAAAAAAAAAGAATGTGCCAACTGTTCTTGCCTAGCATGTCGTAAAAGGCGGCTAATGGTTTACGGGCTTTTGGATATGTGACGTGTGTGAGTAGGGGCCGAGCTAGACACTTGTCACTACTTTTTTACTGCTTTCCATCCAACCCAGCCCACTGTCCCGTGTTGGTCTGGGACTTAAAAAGAATATGCCAACTGTGGTTCTTGCCTAGCATGTCGTAAAAGGCGACTAATGGTATATCGGGTTATGGGTGTGTGATTGTGTAGGTTAGCCGCATGTCACTGCTTTTTCACAATTTTCCATCTAACCCAGCCCGGCTTTATGTGGTTGAAGGGGCATGCTGCCCCTTTGACTCTGCCTACCCCTTCGGGGATTATGGGCGTTATGTATGTATGTATGTATGTATGGACCTAAAGAACGTGGTGTCGAAAACTCAAAGGCGACTCATTGTCCTACTGTCAGATACACCGGGGGGCCAACGATTGCACGGCTCCGCCTGTCTAGGAAACGGTTTCTGTGTGGTTGTCTCCCCAAGGCGCGGTAGGCCCAGTTATGGCAGGATTGATGCTGGGGGTTCACGAGAAGGTAAATCCCGGGTTAAGTTGGTATACTGTAACTACCGAGTTTCTTGCCGGATTCTTCTCGGTAGATACAACATTCCGAACCGGTGGTAGAATTATATAGCTTAACCTGTATTTGTGTATTTGACGATTTATAAGTGTCTCCTTGAAACTTAAGTATATAAATAAAGAATATTTTGACTTTGACTTTGATACACAACCTTTTAAGGACGGAGCTGAGGCCTCTTAACTACTCGAGGGTCCTGGGAGGTCGACACACTCTGATTGGTAAGTAACGCATTCTCCTGGGTTGACAAAAGAGGGGCACTGACAGCGCATACTTTTGACTGGCCCGTTGGTCGAGTGGTCAGAGACCCTGGCCACGAAACCAAGGGTTCGAATCCCGCTAGGGGAAAATATTTCGTGTGATGAACATGGATATTTGTACTCGAGTCATGGATGTTTATAAACGTATTTAAGTATGTCTATCTGTTCGCCTAGTATCCATAGCACAAGCTTATAAGCTTAGTTTGGAACTAGGGAATTGGTGTGTCAGTCTGAAGAATTTATTATTTATTATTATTAAATTCCTCCGGTTTCAGCAGGACAGAGCGTTACGTATTCCCCTGGGTCTACAAAAATAAAAGAGGGCCATACCTTGATGAGCTTGAGCGTGAGCAGCATGCCCTCGCAGCAGGAGCGGCCGCTGCACCACATGGTGAAGCAGTGCTCCGCCTCGCGCCGCCAGCCGCGCTCGTCCGGCGACGCGACCACGTCCAGGCCCGTCTCGCCTGCGCACAGACAGACAGCTCATCAAAATGGCGGATCTACTCTCCGACACTTTTATGTCTGAATACTACTACGACTACTTTGAAGAAGCTTGGGTCATTCATCCTAAAGCAGACAGGTCTGACACCAATAAGAGTAGATTGGGGTAGCTGAGGTAATTCACCTTGGTAATTAAGTGTGGATCAATGCGAACTGAAGCCATCATAATGCTGTTAGAACGCTGCATGTTGTATGTTAGACAGTTCAGACACAAACACGAGGGAGTGTAGCCTGGGGAAGCTTAGGTCATTCACCATCACCATCGTCATTTAATTATTAGAATGATGCAGATTGACTTGAACCAAACAAACTGTCATTAGAACTGGTGACGTATCGGATCCATGTCCGTATCAACGGATATCGGAAAAGAAAATAATTTGCCTAACCATTTAAATTTAGGTACATGTCACATACATCGCCTAACATTTCACACTTTAAGGTCATGCACCCGACATGGATAAACAAATTAAGATCCATATCGTATTAACGGATAACCATGCCCATACCTATCCACGGATATCTCCGAATATGGATGATTCTAATCGGAGATATCTGAGGTTTTTCGGAAAAGTTTAGAGTCCAGCACTGACCGACTAGCGTGAAGTTGTCATCCAGCAGCGGCTTGTGCAGCTTGAGGAAGTTGACGGCGATGGCGGTGTTCTTGGCGCGGCCGAGCGCGTAGCCCAGCGCGTACGCCACCAGCAGGCAGCACAGCGCGCCCTCCAGCCAGTACGCGTCCCAGCGCGCCCGCACTGTGATAGGAACCTGCGGAGGTGACCATATTGACCGTGAGACCGATCACCTTTTTAACCATCTTCTTCCTAGCGCGCTTGGTCGTAGAATTAATTTTTAAGGTGAACTAAGCTCGTTCCTAAAACTAAATTGCTCGTATGGAATATCTAAGTTCTGAATAGTGAGGGCGGGGAGAACAGGATTAGACTGCCCATACTCATATTAAGGACTGCTCCCAAATCAGCAGTAATTTTTTTTTTGCAATATTGCTACCCCTAAAGGACTTACTAAAACAAATTAGCCATCTCTTAACAATACAAAATATTAAATTTCATATTATTTATTTTATCTAAGATAATCCTCATACTACTATCAGCATATTGACAATTCATTATTGAATTAACAACAAACTAATTAAAAATATGTAATAAGTAGCATACCTTAGAAATAGTAATCTTTGGTTGTTCATTAGCGTGAGGAACAGCACTGTCTTGGAACCCCTCAAACTCTTCAGGGTCTTGGAAGTGCTCAAACTCATTGTCTTCATCCTGTAAACAAATAATTAGCATTTATATCGCTATGTAAGCTTATCAGCCAAAAATACATGAATATAAAAAAACTCTAAACTAATTAACATAATAATCTCCTGGATGTTATATGCTGCGACGGCATTTACATAAGAACGCGTCCAACAAATTCACTTAATTATATTATTTTTATGTGAAGATGTTTCCAATTTTGTTTTATGTTGGTCTGGGACTTAAAACGAATGGGCCAACTGTGTTTCTTGCCTAGCATGTCGTAAAAGCCGACTAATGGTATATGGGGTTTTGGGTGTTTGATTGTGTAGGCGACGAGCTAGCCACTTGTCATTACTTTTCCACAATTTTCCATTTAACCCAGCCCAGTTCTATTTTGGCTGAGTGTTGTTAAAGGGGCCTGCTGCCTCTTTGACTCTGCCTATCCCTTCGGGGATTATGGGCGTGATGTTATCTCGTTAACTGAATATATGAACAATATTAGCTAAAGGCATCTTTACATAGTATTCAACAAAGTCGCCGCTTTTATTGTTCGCTTAGATCTTTTGAACTACGCAAGGGATGTTGATGCGGTTCACTCCAATAGATAGAGTAAATCAAGAGGAAGGTTTATATGTACAGTTTCATATTGTTTTGTGCTCACCGTGCATAGCCGGGCGGGTTGCTAGTACAATATAAATCTAACTTAATGTACAGGATAAGTTTACTTACTCCACCTTTAGTTTTATTTTGGGATAACATGGGTATAATAATCTCCATTAACTCAATTTGTCTAGGTGGACGACAATGCGAGCAAAAGCGACTAGCTTCTTCAATATTCTGACAAATTAATTAATTAATAGTTATTATATCAATTTACTTTTTGTTATTATTTATTGATTCAAATTAACATATTCTTATAGTCTAGACTGCAACAAGCTCATCTTCAATACTATGTTCCAAACAATGCCTGCGCATAACACCAATTAATATTCAAGAATATATTTTCAACTTTTCAACATTCAGTTGCGCAATGCATGACGAGAACATTCATTACTTATGTTAATGTCTTTCGACACTTACCTCCACAATGATCTCATCCTCTACTTCCCCATTTGTTTCAAAATCGTTGTCTTTTGATTTTTGTATAGGGACTTCTTGGCCATTGTCTACAAATTCTGAAACACAAAATAGTATTGTAAGTATTCACTCAAGGTTAATTCTCAAATATAAATATTTACTGAAATCTATATAATATTACTAATATATATAGCTGAAGAGTTTGTTTGTTTGCTTGAACTTGCGCTAATCTCAGAAACTACTGGTCAGAATTGAAATATATTTTTGTGTCGTATAGTTAATTTATCTAGGTAGACTATAGGCTAAGAAATTAAATAAAATGAATTTTTTTTTAAGTACATAGGCTTCAATAAAGCACTTATAAATCGTTAGAACAAGATCTACCGGTTCAAAAAGTCGATTCTACCGAGAAGAAGAGCAAGAAACTCTATAGTTACGTACTCTTTTTAAAATGCCCAGTAGTTATTAGTTACAATTTCTTAGTCAATAAAAATTTTGCAGTTCAAGCGAACAGCCTATTCTGGCACTAACCATATATTCTTATCATTTACATAATCATCTATCTTGTAGTAGCCCTCTTTAATCAAACAATTTTTAATATATAATTTAAACATATGTACATGTAAATCAATGAGACTTTGAGGTATATTTAATATTTTTATACTTAAACCAATGAAGGAACTACCATCTTATTAAGTCTGTGATTTGGAACAGCAACTCTGTGTCTATTTCTAGTATTAAAAGGATGAGTATCAGATTTTTTTTTTAAATATATGCATGTTCTTGTAAACATACATAATAATCTCAATCTAAAATGTATTGTAATGCTAGTCTCAAAATATTGATTTCTTTAAACAATTCTCTGATTGAATCACACGGTCCGAGTATATAACATTAACCATAAATGAGAGTGAAACTGCTGGCACAGCTATGTAATTAAATATATTATCACTTTTCAATTCTTCTAATTATGCATCCATTATATAATCTATATAATATTTACAATATAGTAAATTAAGAGCACCTAATAAAAAAAAAATTCTTAAAACATTTCTAAGAAGTCATGTTAAGGCTTTTAAGAACTTTCCACACTCCATAATATAAAAAAAAAAAGTTTTAAATGTAATTAGAAGTCTTAATTGTTGCCTAATCTCATTCATATCACTCACATTTTTAATAGATTGTCCATGGAACAGGCTTCTACCCAGTCAGAAGCCTCACCGAAAGAGTATATTTTCAAGTGGTGTCTCTTACCATTCACATCATCATCATCAGCATCAAACTGCTCAAACTCAGCAAAATCATCATCTTCCAGAGTATTGTCTTCATAAGCCTGCACCACGAGGGCACTGCACAAAAGCAGTGCTATTGAGAGTGGCACCGCACGCATATTTACACTGGAATGTAAAATATCATGTATTAATCATTTTCTCTTACATTCATTCAACTTATATTTAATAAAAAATACAGATAGCTATTAAATTATATTCCAGAAAACAAGTTATCATGCTTTATTTAAAAATTGATTTTAATACTATCAAAACAGAATCACATTGTGCAGTCACAGGTAAATACAATGCACATGATAATACAGTTATTACTCGAAGACTATAAATACATTATTTTGCACAGTAATAAATAATATTGTAGGTACTTATACAATTTATCACTTTAATTGCCAATACCAATTGGTATAGCAATAAACAAGAAGTAAATAATATAGATTAAATGCATTCACATAATATGCTTGTATACCATATTCTGTAAATGTATTTTAAGTATTAAAATGCACATAAACCTATTCCAAAACATCTATGATATTTATTGTACTCGATACTTACAGCTGCGTTTAAATATTTTGGTTAATGTATGTACTAATGATTTCTGTTTCTAAGTTATAACCAAACTATAAGACACAAATGTTTCAGTAGAACCAACTACAGATAATTACAAGGAAAATAATACTAAGTAATGACAGTAAAGAAGGTTTAATCTTATCACACATTCAAGGTCTGCTAGCATGGATTGTAAAGCCTGTAAGGCTTCTCTAAATAGCCAAATGTTTGTGTATCTATAATTATGTACATGTGACACCAGTCCTTCGACAAACTGACTAAAAAAATAAGGTCAAAGGCAGACTACATGAACCACAATATTCTTTTTGAATCCGTGCCATAAATTTGAAAATAGCACATAACATGTGCTTTCGGCTTGAACGAATTTAATCTGTGTATTAAAAATGTATGGAGGGTAAATTATGTATTCAAAATAAAGGATAAATTTATTACAAAACCTATGAACGGTGTGAGTGACTTCGCGTTTTAGAGATGATTCAAATGGAAAAGCCGTCTTAGTTACGAAAAATATCTTACCTATACAGACTACAGTCCGTTTACACTAAATAAATCACTTCATTAACTTATTAATTAAATTAATTTAAGAAAAATCTAATCCAATACGACTATTTCACTTCACAGCACTTCTTAGATTAGTTAGTTTGATTTCAATTACAATCTGTCCGGTTACTGATAGACGTAAATCTTTCTATTGGTCGAGTACAATACGATTGCAAATACACCAATCGAAATACGATATTTTGACAACCAATGTCAAAAATACTGCGTACATGAGAACATATTGCTCTGGCACGTCACAAGACATTGAATTTTTTAAATCATAGCTCTGGCAACCCGTTGATTAAGCGAACAGTGTTGCTACATTTATATAATTCTTTTCATTTATAAAATTAACTACTATAGTCGCGCGAAAACTCAAAGACTTGACCGATTTGAGTACATAATGTATATTTTTTGGTTTTTATTAATTCTCAGGTGTGGTTTGAAAGTAAAATAGTAGTAGGGAAAATCTACAAGAATAGAAAATCCGAAAAGAGGCTACAAAGTTCGCCAGATTACAAGTTACAAGCTTTTTGAGTTGCCTCGTTGTTTTCGCGCGAGTATGGTTTTGCGCTAATTTCAACGTTTACTCTTATCTTGAATGAATTGCTGTTCGTTTGTCTCGCTAAAACTCGAGAACGGCTGGGCCGATTTTGCTGATTTTAGTTTTAAAATATTTGTAATCTTCCAGGGAAGGTTTGTATGATAAGAAAATAATAAAATAAAATCCGAAAACGGGGCGATACGAAGTGCGCCGGGTCAGCTGGTTAGAAATAATATTAACGACACTAAACGACCTTGTGACAAGCGATGAGCACGCGCTATATTTTTTCTAATAGGGTGTAAGTAACTGTATTTAAGTTCTTGTAAATATTATTAGATCTAAATATTACATACATACAAAACATTATGCCCGTAATCCCCGAAGGGGTGGACTGAGTCAAAGGTACAGCCAGTTCTTTAACACATTCAGCCAAATATAAAACTGGGCTGGGTTAAGTAGTAACAAGTGGATTGCTCATCGCCTGCATAACCACATACCCAAAACCCAATATACCATTATGTAGTTTTACGACATGCTAGGCAAGGAAAACAGTTGGCAGGTTTAGCTTACACAGTATACCGTATAAGCCACAGACGAGTAATGAAAAGTATAAGCTAAATATACAACTTTGTTTTTATCGGTACGTAAGCCTATAGGCGACGCATGCACCATGATCCTCTCACAAAAACATAAACTTTTCTCAATTCTTATTGTATTTACTCAATAAGAATACAATTTAAAAAAAATATAACTCAGCTCAGCGTGGGTATCCTTAATTCGAAGGCTAAATAATATGTAGGTAATTTTTTACATAACCGAAAATAAAATTACAAGATAGAAATTAACGGTAGGTACCTACATTCTACCAATATACCTACAATGCCAACCTTTAACTTTAGAAGGTTCATTGAACTTTAAACCATGCCGCTACAATTCAAATTGCTTATTATATTCCGCCCAGTAAGTACTTATACATATAAAGAAAACATGTTTATTACTTTGTCGTTGACAATGCATTTTTTGCGTTAGTGCTCCAAAGATGAAGCGTTCGTTGACCTATCAATCCCATCCCGCAAGCCATCTGATAGCATTATGAAAATTAGCTAAGTCAATTTGAATAGGTAACGGTCACAATTTTGAACATAAATTTTAATTTGCATCTTAAATCGTTAAGACTAGAATTCTTTTGGAATCCTTGACAGAAAAAATACAAAGTATTTTATTTTAGCGTGGTTCACCAGTGAAAACCTCGTAAATGCTTTTGACAAAATTTTACAGAAGGAAGAAAAAAATTTTGGATGGGAATAGTACTGTTTAATGTTATTGCGACTTCCGAGGTTTTCACTGTCGAATGACGATATCTAGATAGGTATATCTAGAGACAACATCACATACAATGATCTGCTTCCAAAGTAAATAGCTTAAGCAAGTGTAATATGGAAATTAGAATCAACATAGGTACGACAAACATCCAAACTCGAGATAAATGCTTTTCCATTAGCAACTCTTTGACATATTTTTAGGGTCGAACCAGCACCCCTTACATTCGACGCAAAGTCAGAACCATTACACCAACGGGGATGTCAAAATAAGGTCAATTATTAGAAACCTAGTTAACCTAGTTATATTATATAGATTTAAAAAATTCTGGTCTTTGGTTCATAGTATACACATTTAATCTTCTATTACATACCTACGTATCTAGTGGATACTTAAAGAAACATGATATAATACTTCGTTAAGTACATCCTCGGGCACGATGTTTGTTCCACACAAACTATTCCTATTTTGGTATGTAACTCGAAAATAATTTAGGTACCTAGCAACTGGGTTCCTCGCCTAGCATGTCGTAAGAAGTGGTAGTAAAAGCGGTGTTGGGTTCGAAGTAAGTATGTAGGCGACGAGTTTACCACTTTTAACTACGTTTTCGCTAATTTTCCATCTAAGCCAGTCTGATTATTATTGACTAAAAAAAAATTATACATACAGACGAATTGAGAACCTCCTCCTTTTTGGAAGTCGGTTAAAAATGTTTGTGGTTACGGGAGTTTATCGCTCCTTTGACACTGTCTTCCTCTTCCCATATAGGTATATGTACGAATCTATACAAAAACAAAAATCTTTAATATACCTAGGTATTGCAGGACACCTCCTTTATGTATGAAATATGCCCTATTTACTGACATAAAGTAATACTGATATGTCCATTATGTTATGTAAATTACTCGTCGTATTAGAATCGGTCAATATTACGCAGAAGAGATATACCGATATTTTTGACTAAATCCGGTCTCGTAACTGTTTTAAATCGATATAATAATTAAAAGATAATTTAGAATTATTCACATACAATACTATTATGATATCCTTAAAATGATTACATGTAGGAAACTTCTTATGTTTCGAGATAATAACTTTAAGTATTTAAGTATTTTGTCAAGTGACTGGTTCATCATTGATGAAGAAACCTGTAGTTTCTCTCTATTGTGAAATAAGTACCTACTACTTATAAATAGATTATACATAGCTTCTTAATTATAAAAAAGATAATTTGGGCATAGATCGTCTATCTATTCTTTCTAGAGTTTGTAGTTGTGTAATGTTATAGATACCTATTTTTTATAATAAGATATTTAAAATTAGAGACTAGACAAAATCTTGACGCAAAATCCATCATTATTAGTAATATAATGATATTATACCTAACATAGCTACCGGTTTCTAAGTAAGGATCTGTACAGGTAACTACATATGTTACACTACACAGGTAGTTATGTATAGGTTATCTACCTACTTAAAAAAGGCTCCTGTACGTATGGATCCTATAAGCATCAGGTAGCATAATGTACCTATATTTCGTGATGGGTCCCCGTGCCATTTGGGTGGATCCCGTTGATTGCAAATTAATTAATATGCAGATGAGAGTAATCCGGTTCGAAGAACAGGGTAGCCAATGAATTGATTAAAAGAGAGTATTGAACTTGCATATCTTCAAACAAAACTCCAGAAGGATCTCCAGTATTTTTCTTTTCTTAAAATCATTGTAAAACCTGGTTTACAGAGAAACTGATGATCACTGTTGAAAATTAACAACTCTGTTCGCATTACAGAACATAGAACTATGTTGTGTGGTTCGCATAACAGGGTATTTCTCATTGGCTCAACATAAATTAGTGCTTGGTTATAGGTACGTTTAACGTTAAATATTAATTAAGGAAAGTTTAAATAGTAGGTAGGTACTGTTAAACAGGACTGCAAACATGCAAATTGCAAGCAAATGAAATATTAAAATTGGCAAATGAATTCTGTAAAGACGTAACAATCTCGTCGTTCTTTAATATATTTCTACTATCGTCATCTTCCTAGAGTTAAATCTTGGTCCGAGTCCTCTTGAACCATGATATGTTTTTATTTTCTGTTCTATAGTTATTGCTTTAAAGCGACTGCCTTCTGACCTCCATAACATTTAACCAGGTAGGTAGGTGCTGTAGCCCTTGTTTGAACCAACATCAAAGTTTGAGACCCTTTCTGTGAAGCGTTTTTTACCATTTAGACGTTGCCTACACCTTCGGAAGTAACGGGCATGATGTACATACCATACCCGCTAATACGCATAGGGAATACTATGCGTATTAGCGGGTATAGGGTATTTATTTTAGTATATCTTAGTATAGGGAATACTAAGATTCAACCCTACCGTACAGAATCTTGATGCGTAGATACTAGTACCGTCTAATCACTACTAGTCATACCTTTTAGGGGGGAGCCTGCGCTCGTGCAGCATACAACGGCTACGTTCCCACGAGAACTGACGGGACTCGTCGGGAACGGGTTTGCGGGAGCTTTATAGTGCAGGCTAGGGTCTAGTTCAGGGCCGTCATAACTATAGCTAAGAGTATTATTTGTCTATTTGAATAAAAAAGAAAAGTCGTTCGTTGCTAAACCCAAAATTTGCGAATGATTCTCGATTTCCTGATTTTTGACTTGGTCACTGTCATAAGTTTTCCAAATGATTTTTTTAATGTTTTTAACATGGACTAGTAAAATGAAGGACGCCACGCTGTCATACTATAGCGTCAAGCCATGTTTATTCTTGTGTGAGTGAAATACTTATGGATACCAGATACAGGATATCTGCCATATGGAGCACTTATACCTAATGTCAATATGTGAGGTAAGTTGCGTATCAAGTGGGAGCACCTCGGGGGATCCAACGGCTAGTTAGTGGTGCGGAGTCCTTCTTTTTTTACTAGTCTGTCGTTTTTAAGAGAAAATACTACAAGCTATTACTTCACTGCAACTTGATAAGGTATATTCCAACCTTCCAACATACAACTTCAACACTAATCGGTTTCAAACTGTTAATAAGTGGCGGATTGATCCCCCAGGACCTGAGGTGCAAATAAAACAGGTATTTGTCTCGGATCTGGTGTTTGCAGTGCCGTCGTTGATTCTGTACGACCAATTTTAATACGACCATTTCCTAAGTTGCTTTTTTTTATATAGCCATTTAAATCCCACTGCTGAGTAAAGGTCTCCCCCTGTGACCGCCACTCCTCTCTGTACTGTGCCACTTCTTCCCACTTAGGCAAGAAATTAGTGAGATTGTTTCACAAGTTGCTTACTTTGAAAAAAAAATGCGTCTATGTGATGATGTCTAATATTTGATTATTTATTTTATAGGTTTACGAATACATATCTCCTACGTGCTGATAGCCCTAGCTAGACTAAGTTAGTAGTTGTCGAAATGGCACTTAAGTATATTCAACTTTTACCATACTAAGTCCCGTTATCGCGGCTATAATTGCCTATTAAAAAACAAGTCCTGGGTTTAAACTAGATTTTGCCAACATAATGGATATCTGCGTCATACTTAATCAGAGTTTGTGTTTTTAATATTTAAGGATTAACATAAATTAAAAAAAATATAAAGATGTCAAGAATACAGTCAGATACATCCAACTATTGCAACTCAATTTTATTTTTAGCTAAATGTAATTTAATTGCTCCTAATATTCTGTCTACTTATCTCTTCGGAGAATGCGGTCGTGATGGTATGTACCTACATATTGTAGGTATGATTGGAAGAACAAAATCTAAAAGACTAGTTATTGTATCAAGCACAACCTCAAACTATAATTAGAGTCATCTTAAATCGATGACTATAATATTACGCTAATAAAACGTGACGTCATTTATTATTAAGCACAGAAAAATCCCTCAATTGCAGTACCTATAGTATTTGTTTCAAATATTTCGCAGAAACTTTTACGTCACGAATTAGGAAGTAGGTAGGTGGAGACGGATTCTGTAGCGTTCACTACAATACTAGTTTTGCTTCCTGAATATGCTTACTCCGCTTTGTGCTCGATTTTAAATGTCATATGAGAATACTTATAATAACAAGATGCCATAACATAAAATATAGTTCTACGTCAAGGTATAGTGGAATTAAAATGATCTTTATTTATACACGCTTCAGAAAAGCACTTATAAATCGTCAGAACAAAATCAAAATCAACTGTTTTAAAAAGTAAATTCTAAAGTAGATAATTTTCAAATAAAAACTTAAAAAAAATAATTGGTTCTTTTAACAGAAACTGCAAAACAACTCCTCTAATACCTAAGTTAAAAGTATAGTAAGTCATAATTTAGATATAAACTCAAGCTGATCCTTTTAACCTATGACATTAAAATTGCGCCCTTAAAAATTCCAAAACTTACCTGGTCCTCGAATTTTATGGTATACTTTTGGTTTTCATAAGGTTGTCGCACTTGTAATGTAAATTTGAATGCACATTCAAAACTAAGTACCCAAGTCATGCAAGTTCCCGCCTCCCGGTAACACGTTTTTTTAGTCATGATCTGTCAAAATTTTTTTTTTTGTTACCTATTGCTGGTTTTTTTGAGTTAGCTTGTTGAAGCCTGACTCAATATTACTTCTAAAATCACAATTGAGATCCGGTGAATTTACACAAAAGCGTGGATTTCATACTCCAAACCCTGGATATCAAACCTACCCCCGATTGCCTTTAGTTTCAGCGGGTTGGTGCGTAACATAGTCATATTAAGATATGAAGATTTTTGTCCTATTTTGCAACTAAGTAGGTTGTAATTTAAATCTCCGTACAAGATTTTAAAGATCCAGAAGAGATATGGGCTCGTATTTAGCCGCAGGTAATCTTATCAACTAACAACCACCTCTAAGACGCCCCGGCATGACCAGTCTATTTTTAAACCAGGACTCGTGTTACATCACCCCTAAATATAAATGCAAGGAAAATTCGACCAGTAAATAAAAGCCTCAAAATATGTTCCAATGAAATTTCACGGAACATTGTGAATCAGTTCATCCGTCCAGTGGGCATATAAGGCGGGCGGAGGTCGCGACCGCCGCCAGTCGACAAAGTGCGCGCGCGCATCTCGTCGCCACCTTAGCTACTTAGTTTGATAGTTGTATTATTAAACCCGCCGCGATGGCGTCCGCCGTGATCAAGTTCAGTGCCATATTTATGTTGATCTGCGTGTGCGCCGCTGATGTGTGTTAGTATTGAAACTTTTTACCTGTTAAATTAATTTCTTTCGATCTCATATTGGGCTTTGATAAAATCAACCCTCAAATTGACCTTGACAGACAAGGTCAATATCTGCTGTCAACCCTGATATTGTCAAGAGGTTATCGGTTTAGGTATCTGATGTTGCTAATTGTATCTTTTACTTTACTGATAACATTTGTTTAGACCTAAGATATCTCTTTCTTTCTTATCTTGAAGTCAACCCTGGTTCTGTGCAGGTCAACTCTGATACCGTACCGTTAGTGTCAGTTGAGGTCTCTTATGTTGCTTGTTTTATCTTTTAGTCAAACAAACCTACAGAGGGCCATATTTTAGATCTTGTACCCGTCGAAGTCTAGAGACTACACTCCCTTAAGGTTTTCCTGATCGTCGAAGTGGAATATCATTGTTTAATTAATGGTCTAATTAGTACAGTAATACCTATATGAAATTTGGTCTGGTAAAATTTGCCAACACATAGCTAGTCATAGCTAGGTGTTACTACGGAGATATATACTCATCGAAATTAGTATCAGTCCATTATTTTTTTTTTTATCTCCTGGGAGATCAGTTAAGAATCAATCTAGTTAGGTCCACCCCATCTTATTTCATTGTCCTCTTACTTATATTGGAAATATTTATATTTTATTTTGCGTTACTGTTTATAAACGAATACCTACACATGAAAGGGTACGACAATAAAAATATATACGGTCGAATTGAGAACCTCTTCTTTTTTTAAAGTCGGTTGAAAACAATATACCTACAATTTGGAGACAAATCTAAAAATGCTAAGACATTCGTTCAGACATTCTTATTTAAAAAAAAATATGATTTTATCTTTATTGAATTAATTGTCTATGACTGGTCCGTTGGTCGAGTGGTCAGAGACCCTGGCCTCGAAACCGAGGGTCGCGTGTTCGAATCCCGCTAGGGGCAAATGTTTCGTGTGATGAACATGGACATTTGTACTCTAGTCATGGATGTTTATAAACATATTTGAATATGTCTATCCGTTCACCTAGCACAGCACAGAGTTAGATGGAAAATTGTGAAAAAGTAGTCACAAGTGGCTAGTTCGTCGCCTACTCAATCACATACCCAAAACCCGATATACCATTAGTCGCCTTTTACGACAGGCTACGCAAGAAACACAGTTGGCACATTATTTTTAAGTCCCAGACCAACATGGGACAACTATAATAAAACTAACTAATAGAGTAATTACAAAATACCAATAAACACGCCCTAATCAATTGCAATTACTCTCTCAACATAACCACAGCCCGCAAAAAATACCAACATCATTACATTAGCTTCCGTAGTAATGTATAAATAATGGTCATTAAACGCCCATAAATATCAGAATTCTCGCGACAAGTAAATGATGATGCACAAAGACTGTGACAAGTAATGGAGTCGTTTATTGCAAATCAATTTCGAATTAATTACCTACTAGTCACTGATACTGATCGGGTAATTGTTCGATATTAATCACAATGTTGCTAATTGCAACAATTACAGTCAAAGCTCTCGTAAATTGTGATCTATTTTTTTTCAATTGAATTACACAAATTGTAACGGGAACGTGTGATGAACGCTCGGAAGACATGTCATTGGATTTCGAAATAAAATTGTTTTTTTTTTCTTAGAAATTGCAACTGGCCTTTTCTAAGAAGTTTAATCGTAATTTTATGTGAATAAAATCCTTTATTCTGTCCATATAGGCGGATTACAAAAATAACCAACTCAGAATTATTTTTATAAATGTAGCAATATATAAGAAAGTTATTTATTAATATAGCTTTTTACCTTATTAAATTATATAAAAGTATTTGTTAAGAGTCTAAGCCTCTCACATATCTAGTAGTATAATATTTGGTCTTGTATTTCTTCTGACTGCATCGGGTTCCAATAAAATCATGTTTTATTTATTTAATAATTAATATGTATCATGGTCATCTGTTTCAATGTTTGCCACACTTAGAACTTTGCTATAGTAGGTAAACGATTAATATTCTTTTTAATATAATAAGGCGGAACTGTTTTTATTTTTACGATTTGTCTTAGACTATCTGATACAAACTTGATTATATAATTTGGATTAAGACATGTGTAGACTTACGACTTAAGTGATTTAATGAATTATAAACAAATATAGATACCATATGCTTCGTATTCACATGCTTCCACTTTAGAGTGGAAGTGAATCTACTACCTCATGTCATGTTATTTCAGAGTAGTTTCTTTCGTAAATACGAGAAGAGTTGTAAATGTCACCAAAATTATTACAGAAACGGAATGTTTTAGGCTAGCTATTACATTTCACTTGTTTACTGTTCACAAAATAGAGCGGAAAACAAAAAAACAACATGCAATTCTATAACTCAACACGGAAAATGTTCAACATACATAAAGCATGCTAGGAATGCAAACATATTGACAAGATGATGATAACTCCGGCTTAGGTACTCGGTCAAGTGTGTGACATTGGTGTTCTGCGAAAGTTGCGCAACCTCTTAACATTTCGTTAGTGCATCGCCAATATTGCTTCATCGTCATGGTTTAGCTTCACATGATATATAGGCAATTTTGCTCAATACAATCCGAAGCAATAAATCATAGAAATAAAAAGAACAGAGACGTATCTAGCGCAGGATAATATCTGGTAAGTCATCGTTAGAATGTTGATAACATTCTTATTATTCTTGACTTATTCAAAAGGTAAATATATATATATTTATCACCCGCGGGCAGAAATGATATGAGCACTAAATACAAAATAAAACTAACATCTACTTGATAAAAACGCTAAAAAGTTTTAGAAGTCTTTTATATTATTTTAGCTCTAATTATAGTCAATTAGAATCAAATAAAAGACGTTGCAAAATTTAAATATATTACTATAACTTTATTACTACACTGCCACATTTAAAGGTTTTGTTGTGGACCTGTTTTAATTTCCTTGTGCGACAAGTTTAGGGACTTAGCTACACCTGTATTGAATACCCGGTGTTTACACTTTCCTCAAATTCGAATCTTGCGAACCAAAATACCATACAAGTAAACTTGTGTTCCTCTGTTTATTTATTTATTATTCACAAAGAAATACAGCATACAAATACCTAATTTAAAGTAAATTAATGCTTAAATATACCTTAATTCCATATCACTATCTCATACATTTCCATATCGTCGTTCGGCAGTGAAAACCTCGTAAATGCTTTTGAGAAAATTTTACAGAAGAAAAAAAAAAACTGCCTCCTGAAAAAAAAATATGGATCGGAGTACTGTTTATGTTATTTAAGAATGATTGTAATCAATAGTACATAATCGTAAGAATTCAAATATCTCGTTGCTAATTAAGTCTGATGTGACTTACAAAACAAATAAAAAAAAAAGCAAATACAAATTCCGAGGTTTTCACTGCCGAACAACGATATGTGACTGGCTCGATGGCGCATTCGGTAGTGACCCTACCCCATGCGCCAAGTGTTGTGGGTTCGATCCCCACCTAGGGCAAACATTCGTCTGATGAATACTTGTGTTTGTTCTGTGTCTGGGTGTTAATATCCAATATTTAAGTATATATTTGTAATACCACTGTTGATTCTGATATCCGTGACACAAGTGCTTAAGCTACTTACCTCGAAGTCAGATCAATGTATGTTATGTCGTCGGATATTTATTTATTTATTTAGGTGACTTTATTATATAGAACACTAACGCCTAAACTAAGCAGAGCCTGTTTAATCGATATACTAAAAAGGAGGAAATGTATATGTGTATAATTAGTTTGTATTATTTTTCTCACACCAAAGAAATTGTATTCGAGCGTCAGCAACGCGATACCCTCATCACTCCAATAAAATATCACTTCGTAGAAAAGACATCGACGACATTTTTATTAGAACGAGGTCAAGGATGGTCAAGGTTGATTAAATATTTAAATTAAACCTCCTATAATTTGCTAAACAAGATTTTTAGTACTACTTTACATATATTTGGCGTCATTTTAGCATTCTGGTTTACTACCCTGTCCTAATAAAAAAATCGATATCTATTTTCTTCATAGATCGTCTTTAGGACTCTTATATTTAATAACAATAATTGAAACACCGATTCACTGTAACTCTAAAGAACGCTCTTCCTAATATTGTTAGCCCGAATGCACGTTATCCCTAATCACTTGAGACCTAAAGTACTGTAAGCCTAATATCTGTAGCCCTAATCACTGTAAGCTGAAATTTTTACTTTTTTGTTAGTTATCATTTCTTTAAAAATATTATATTTAAAACTATTTAACATACTTACTTAATACAGTTACATAGTTTTTCGGAAAGAAAAAACACTTCTTATTTGTTTTTCGACATCAAAATACTCTACATTGTGACATATTAGTCCAAGAAAATAGGGCTTTAAATACGAATTTGAGGTAAATACTTGAATTTTTGATATAAGTTACTTTGAAAGATTTAAAAACGAACTGTGTAAGTTTTTTGTAAAATCACCCCCGAGAACATTTGAAAAAAAAATAAAAAGTATTTGTTTTTGAAATTTTGGGAAAACGGTAAGTAGTAGAAAAAAAAGGTTCAAATAAAAGTTGTAGAGCATCAGATTTTATAAAGAAATGCCCTGTTTATGTTTTCGCTAACAATAAAATTATCCGAGATAGGGCGGTTAGAAGCTTGGGGATGATAGTAATAGTCCGGTCAGTTTTCCATTTTGATTTGAAAGGATAGGACCAACGGGAAAATTTGTGTGTGTACTAGATATTTAACAATCCAGAAATTCAGGTCTCTGACACATCAGGTTAGTTAAAAAAAAAAGCGCGGATGATCGAAAAAGGCAAATAAATCATGAGTGGTGCAAAATATTGAAAAATGCTAAAGGTAAAAGTTATAGATAATTAAATTTCCTACAAAAATGGTATCTGCATATTTTTTCATAAGTGCGATACTTCTCGCAAAAAACACGCCTAAGTGTAAAATTATTTAAAAATGTTTTTTATCTTTCAAGTTTTTCTCAATAAATAATAATGCGTATTAAGTCTATCTTTCTTCTTTCTACGCTACATTATTAAGTCTATTTTTCAATAATAAGCAGCACTTTATAAAATATTTTTTCCTTACTAAGATGCAATTTTTTTTTCTCATCTAGACGGGTTTTTAATGCAGAATTAAATCCTTTGGCTTATGCGAAATCCCTCTACTTAGTACCTGTAATTTATTAACTTTCATTGAATAAAGAGAAATGATCAGTAGTGACTGCCTGACCGAGTCAGGATTTCTTGCCAAAACCGAAACCGAAACCGAACATTAGGCAGCTCTCTTAGTTTTGGCTTAGGTCGACATAGCATGTTGAAATGAAGTGTATCTTTACTTTTATGTCTCCTAACCCGGTGTCTATCTGTAATAGTGAGATTAGAAAAAAAAAATGGTTTCGTTTTTTTCTTTTGTTCAAATAAATTTGAATGACAAATACAGCGCGTTAAAGTTACCTGTGACGTCACTTGTTCCGTAAATGCGCTGCGCACTAGATTTTTGAAGCGCTGTATCTTTGTTATTTTCCAAGTATTCGATAAAGCAAAAAATACGTATTCAATATTTTGATTACGAAACAAAACAAATATTTGAGTCAAGTAAACAGGAGGAATCATCAAAAGCAAAGAAAGCCAAAAAACCCTTCACAGTTTAACATTTTATCAAGAACAAAAGCCTAGAAATCCAACTCACTGAACAAGATCTTAAGCTAGACAAACTCATCGACCAAGCGGATATACCAATTTACCAATACTGAGGAACCTCTTAATAACAGTAATTAATAAAATTATAATAGAGTAATGCCAGCTTATACAGTTGCTTCTTGGAACATCAATAGCCTGGTCGTTTATGTTATTATGTTGAAATTTTACTCCCATAGCATACATTGATGTACTGCTTGTCTCTGAAGCACAACTAATATTCAATCACATAAGTGCTTTATTGAAGCCTATGTAAATAAAGATAAGTTCAACAGCATTACAATCAAGGACTATCACCACTATTGACTGGCCCGTTGGTCGAGTGGTCAGAGACCCTGGCCACAAAACCAAGGGTCGCGGGTTCGAATCCCGCTAGGGGCAAATGTTTTGTGTGATGAACATGGACATTTGTACTCGAGTCATGGATGTTTATAAACATATTTAAGTATGTCTATCCGTTCACCTAGTATCCATAGCACAAGCATGAACTTAGTTTGGAGCTAGGGAATTGGTGTGTTTGTCTGAAGAATTTATTATTTATTTATTATTATTATCACATTTACTCAAACTTCCATTCAGACGGGACTGCTCATGCAGGAACTGCTGTGATTGGGAAAAGAAATATAAACCATAAAGTACTACCAAAATATAAAACAGTACATCTGCAGGTAACATCTGTCATGGTGCAAGATGAATATGGTCAGCTAAAACATACTACATAGGAAAATCAATGTCTATCTGTAATAGTGAGATTAGAAAAAAATATTGGTTACGTTTTTTTCTTTTGTTCAGAAAAAATCAGAATGACAAATACAGCGCGTTAAAGGTCCCCGTGACGCGCTCACTCCAGACACTCCAGATTTTTGAAGCGCTACCACTTACCATCGAGCTAGTGGTAATAAATACGTACATAGATTTGAAAAATACAGAGGTACATACCCGGGTTTAAACCCGAACTCATCGGTTAAGAGGTGCGTGTTCTTACCATTGAGCTCTAGTCTAGTTTAGTCCCGTCAGTATTATTTCTAATGTTTGGTCAAAGCTTTTATCAAGACATCTGATGATGCAGTGGCACCAAGTTTCACAAGTCCCCTAGTCCCTAATGATATCCAGGCTTTAATATGTGACCTCGATGACTTCACTTGGATGTGGATTATACTCAAGAATATCTCTTTCCCGACAGTTAACTCTCTAGACTAGCTATTTAGCATGCTTATGGCGTATTGTGTGGCGTATAATGTGGATATTTTGTGGAGATATAATAACCCCCCTTTGTTTTACACTAAGAAACCCTGAGCACAGCTTGCTTTATAGTAGTCGCGTCAATACCTTACTTCATGCAATGGCGTGAAGTAAGTTCGCTCTGCCTACCCCGCTAGGAAAATGCCCTAGCGGGGTAGGTAGAGCGAACCGAACGCCATATGGCACGGTCCTAACATACCTCACTCGCTTCTTTAACATTAATAATCCCTTCATAAAAGCTCTATGGTTTTGGACTTAACTAAACTAAACTTAACGCCACTTCCCTAGTGGGGTAGGAAGAACTTATAGTGGTAATGATTTGTGTATGATCTAAACTGCTATCATAACAGCTTTCAATATTTGAATATCGCTCTGAGAATCCATTAAAAACCAGAAAGTCTAGGACCTCTGGTAGTTTCTTGGGATCTGTGGGCCAATATGTTTGATAAATAAATATCCCACGACATCACATACATTGATCTGACTCCGAGGTAAGTAGCTTAAGCACTTCTGATACAGATGTCAAAAACAACAGTGGTAATACTAAAATATACTTAAATATTGGATATTAACACCCAGACCGAGCCATCGAATCGGATGAGAATCCTCGTCCTCACCCCCGCTAGGTACAAGCATGGCGGGATGAAGCGCGAGAAGCATTGCTCGTCATATGGTCGGAAAGACTTGATAACCCGGGACCTAGCCGGGAACTAGTTGATGTAATAAGTCCTCCGAGACTGGGTCAGCTGCAAACATGGCGAAATGACATTCAACCTGGCACAGACACTAACTGGCCATGGCTGTTTTGGTATATTTGTGCCAGGTGGCAGGATGCGAACCGACGGCAGTTTGCCATAACTGTCATACTGGAGCTATAGGCTCAGCCCAGCACACCCGGGAGCTGTGTCCAGTATGGTCAATCCCGCGCAGTCACCTGTCTGCGGTTATAGGTGGAGACCTCACACTGCTGACAATCACACGAGCTATGGTGGGCAGTGGGGAGGCGTGGCGCGCGATGGTGACATTTTGCGACACCGTCATGGCGCAAAAGGAGACGACAGAAAGGGAGCCGGAGCGAGACCCGAACTCCCAGCCCATGCGCCGCAATAGGCCCGGTCGGCGTCGTGCGCATTTCACGGCACGCATGCCGCCTTAGCCTGCGCTAGCTAGTGATGAATCGGGGGGTCCATCACCGGCATCCTAGCCAGACGTAGACGCCCCTTGTGTTCCGGGGCGTCTAGTCGAAGTATAGCTCGATGGAGCAATGTTAAAGTCGTCCTCGCAAGAGCGACCGCAGGTGGGAGGGGTTCGTTGGTAGGCATAGCGTTCCCAGGGCTCCTCTCCAGAAGCGATGCGGCGGGACACCCCGGGTGTTTTAGTCAGTAGGAGTCTGACATACTTCCGCAGTTCCCCCGAGCCGTGGAAGATCCATGACGGATTACACCCGGGGAAAAAAAATAAGAAAATAAAAAACGGTCACTACGGAATGCACTATAGAGCTTGTCGAATATTTTGTGTGACCTGTGCTGAATACGTAGACGTTGTTCTTGTCAAGGCTTTTCTTCAGCTCTCGTCCTCTTGGAATAGTCAGACGTGACTCCCATGCAAAGAATTCAGACTTAAATGCAACATTCTTTGCATGGGAGTCTCGTCTGTACTGTTTTGCCAAAATATAAAACAGTACATCTGTACTGTTTTGTATTTTGGTAGTATTTTATGGTTTATATTTCTTTTCCCAATCACAGCAGTTCCTGCATGAGCAGTCGTGAAGTGACGTCACAGGTAACTTTAACGCGCTGTATTTGTCATTCAAATTTATTTGAACAAAAGAAAAAAACGAAACCAATTTTTTTTTCTAATCTCACTATTACAGATAGACACCGGGTTAGGAGACATAAAAGTAAAGATACACTTCATTTCAACATGCTATGTCGACCTAAGCCAAAACTAAGAGAGCTGCCTAATGTTCGGTTTCGGTTTCGGTTTTGGCAAGAAATCCTGACTCGGTCAGGCAGTCACTACTGATCATTTCTCTTTATTCAATGAAAGTTAATAAATTACAGGTACTAAGTAGAGGGATTTCGCATAAGCCAAAGGATTTAATTCTGCATTAAAAACCCATCTAGATGAGAAAAAAAAATTGCATCTTAGTAAGGAAAAAATATTTTATAAAGTGCTGCTTATTATTGAAAAATAGACTTAATAATGTAGCTATACGCATTATTATTTATTGAGAAAAACTTGAAAGATAAAAAACATTTTTAAATAATTTTACACTTAGGCGTGTTTTTTGCGAGAAGTATCGCACTTATGAAAAAATATGCAGATACCATTTTTGTAGGAAATTTAATTATCTATAACTTTTACCTTTAGCATTTTTCAATATTTTGCACCACTCATGAGTTATTTGCCTTTTTCGATCATCCGCGCTTTTTTTTTTAACTAACCTGATGTGTCAGAGACCTGAATTTCTGGATTGTTAAATATCTAGTACACACACAAATTTTCCCGTTGGTCCTATCCTTTCAAATCAAAATGGAAAACTGACCGGACTATTACTATCATCCCCAAGCTTCTAACCGCCCTATCTCGGATAATTTTATTGTTAGCGAAAACATAAACAGGGCATTTCTTTATAAAATCTGATGCTCTACAACTTTTATTTGAACCTTTTTTTTCTACTACTTACCGTTTTCCCAAAATTTCAAAAACAAATACTTTTTATTTTTTTTTCAAATGTTCTCGGGGGTGATTTTACAAAAAACTTACACAGTTCGTTTTTAAATCTTTCAAAGTAACTTATATCAAAAATTCAAGTATTTACCTCAAATTCGTATTTAAAGCCCTATTTTCTTGGACTAATATGTGTATGTACTGTTTGTCTTTGAAGTATAATGAAAGTCTAACTGTAAGATATGAAGAACTTATGTTCTAAGGAGTTATTTTTTTAAATAAGTAGTATCATAATATGGATACAGTTTCTTAGGTAATAAAAATAAATTATGAACTACATTCTTTCGCGAATGGAATTCCCATAGTTATTGGATTTTCCAAAGCCAATAAATTCTTTTAAAGCTCGCTACTGACAACATAGATCCAGAGGAGGAAAATTATTACCTATTACAACGTATTCTAGAACAATGCTAATGTGATCATTTTTGTTTTTGTTTTTGACATGTTAATAAAACAAAAAACAATTAGGTTCTACCAAAACAATTTTTTTACGTACAAGTGTATTGTTGACTTGTTCGTGTAATTAGAGGCATTTATTTAAAGCATAGCGTAAGAGTTTACGAATGCATTTCCACGGTCGGTTCCTTTAATATTACAAATGTTCCTAGACTACGGTTACCACTTTTTATCAGGCTCATCCCCGAAAGGGTAGGCAGAATTCCAAGGGGCAATGAGCTCTCTAAACCACATTCAGCCAAAAAAGGAAATTGAGTTAAGAAGGAAAAATGTGAAAACGTAGATATTTTTCTGTATTCCGTAAATACTTGAATTGGAGACCGTACCATAATAGTTATGTATGATATTCGCTCGAGTGTGTCCGGTTTCGCGACCGGTCCGCTGCGTGTGCGCAGTCCAGCTTCTACATACTCGTCTGACGACTGCTCTAGACCTTTAATAATGTGGGAAAACGGTACAATGTTAATATTCATATAAAGTCTAACTGTAGAAATATTTTAGTCCAATCATATCATAATTTTATGTTTAACATTTAAGATAAGATATAGCCTTAGCGTGAACGCCTGTTATGTTTAAATATTCTAAAGTTGAGTATCGACTGGCTGAGCAATTGAATTGTAAACAAAAATAATTAATTTTATAAGAAAATCCCTACATATTTAACGTTAATTTATTTAACTTAGTTATTTCTCTCTCATTTTTAAATCAGTTATTTCTGACTTACGCACTGTTAGAACTTCACTGACGATAAGCAAGGTCTAGTCTGGCTAATATTAGATAGCGCTCAATACATACATATAGCATACTAATCTTGGGGCACCAGATCCTCCATCACTATTTATTAACATAAGATGCACATTACAACGTATTATCAATGCAATCATCTACCGTATACCATATATATACAATACATGTTGTTTGTTTACGTATGACCGACTTAATACTTCATAGGTATATATACAATTTCCCTGACATAACCACAACCGGATCTTAGAACCTGGCATTGGCTGTGAGGACGATATATGAAGTCACACATTCATACGCGATATCGTGTTTTGAATATCTCACGAGTTTTATTTATATGTAAATTATAGCTGTTAACCCCGGCTTAACCCGTGGAGACTAGGGGCTTTTCCGATTTTCTGTAGTAACAAGATAATTTCCACGGCAATGAGGGTTTTCAAAAACCGCCGGATGGCACGAGGGAGTCTCGTGGTCTTATCACTGTCACTATTGGCTCCTTGTTGACAGCATGTCAGTTTGGTCTCACAACTAACCAATGAGGAGGGTGACAAGACCGCAAGTCTCAATTACGCCATCTTTTGGATGTTTGAATTCAAAAAACCCTCATTGTATGCAGCGTTACTTGTTGGTCTTAGTTGCAAGACTCATCCAAAAAACCGTGTTGGTCCGTGGTTATGTTCTATAATTCGGTATTCGTTCGTGAAAGAGGAAGATATAAACTAACACACACATTTATATTGATAATACTATTAAAATTATATGTTAGAAAAGGATAAGAGGAAAAATAACTGTTCAGTGTATACGAATTGAATCTAGACCAAGTCAAGAATTAATTTTATTACTAAATAGCGCAATTAGAAATTTAACAATATGTCTAAGTAATTCCCTAAAAATGTTTAATACTTCGCCAATATCCTCTTTGTTTCGTAATATGAAATACAAATAATGCAACATAAAAAATATAATTGACCCATAAACCGGTAATATTGGGCATAAACATTTAAACGCCTTGTTTCTGACAAATTGCGCACAGTTTATTATAACTAACATCACAATTACAACGATACAATGTCCATCAACCAGATAACTACAATAGTTACACGAAATAACAGCGGAAGTTAAACAGGTGTTCGTAGAATAAGCACTATTAAATCCGTCGGTAAAACCAGATGTTTGATAGCATCTATCGAGCAAATCATTTCCTCACCTACTTGAAGGTTTACGCCAAGTACTATTGTACCTACCTACCTAACTTTTTGCGCGTACTTAATTGAGTTAATTAAGTATTTTCGCACGTCCGCACATTGTAAAATTAGCTTCACTTTTCAACTTGGGTCAGCTATTCCGGTAGTAAACACAAATTTCCGTGTATTCAATGCAACTGAAAATATAATTAAAAAAACCGCTTCCGTATTCATTCCTTTTTATCTAATGAGACTGATATTTTTATAAATAATTTATCAAAATAGCTTATGTCTTTGCTCGCGTGGTACACCGATAAAACATAGCCTGTAAACAGGCTATGTTCAGCTAGCTGCTGCTAGCTGTTCAGTAGTTTTAATTTTTTATTATTATTTAGTAACTTAATATCCATCGATCCATACAAACTGTCGCGTTTATAATATTAGTAGGATAATGTTTGTATTTTTTTTAGATGATTCGTTCTTATAACAGTTTCAATGTATAATCTGAAACAAGAATAAAATCTCAAGGTAAATAAAAAGGTAATGTGCCGCTCATCAGCTAAATCATCGACCATTAACGTGACATGAACGTCTTATAAATTAAAACAACATTAGTAGATATACGATTTTTATTGCTAATTCATTCAATCATAGGGCGAGTTTATTGAGAAAATATCTACTTATATAGGATCCTTAAAGAATTTAAATACCACGAATGTAGGTTTGTAGGTACAATCCTCGTCGACCTTTATTAAAAAAAAGTCAATAAATTAATAAATAACTTCTATCTTAGTTAAAAAGCTATTTGATATGTAGGCACCATGTGTGTACCACGTGTGAGTCAAACTGACGTGGGCTATTAAAAACCTTCGAACAACAATTTGTCTGGACTGGCTCTGTCGGACATCATGCATTCATGGTCGTGCACAAATAATAAAAATTAATACTGCCATTTAGGCTTAATAATTGTATCAAGAGCCCTCAAATCCTCTTTTGCAATTCTGGTTGATCAGTGAGCCGGAAAATATATATTTTTTTGTTTTATTATGATTTGCTGAGGCCATAGTTATGAATAAATTAGCATGTGTTTAAAAAATTGCCTTAAGGTAAGTAGCTAACGAACTGCACACCATTAGATATCTAGCGGGGTAGGCAGAACAATAAAATATAAACGTACTAAAAAACAAAAATGGCTTAGGCCAACTCAAATATTGGATTTTTGAAATTTAAACTGAACTCTTTAGAGAATGTCGAGTGTGTATTTTATTTTACGTTTACAACCGTGACAATATGACCACAAACAAGCGAATAATGTGTCATAAAGCTCAGCACAAGGTTCCGTGAGTAACGCGGGCCCTGACCTCCGAGGATTTACTGCACACATATTGGCGATGCATTCCGATTTTAATACTCATTTACGTATTGAATACTAAGCGTCCCAGTTTCAATGTCTACCGGCATCAATGTACAAATCTAAAACTTTATAAAACAAACACGGACATAAAATAAATAAATAATAAATAAATATCAGACTACATCACGTACATTGATCTGACTCCGAGGGAAGTAGCATAAGCACTTGTGTTACGGATATCAGAAACAACAGTGGTATTACAAATATATACTTAAATATTCAATATTAACACCCAGACACAAAACAAACACAAGTATTCATCATACAAATGTTTGTCTTGGGTGGGGATCGAACCCACAACTCTTGGGGCAGGGTCACTACCGAATGAGCCATCGAGCCAGTCAAAACATATAATCTTTGGCGTTTTCCAGGCCAAAGCTTGCAAATAATTTCAATACTATTTTGTAACAAAGTCTTGTACTTCGTATCCGTTTATTTAAGGACTAAGTAAAAATGGCTAGGTACTTCAATTTGATCAACCTTTTAGTAGGTATAAGACAAAAATAAAAAACAAAATTTTACAATTATATAAACAACTTACAATCTAGCCTAACTTATCGAACAAAATCCTAATATTAACAACTAAAATCACCATTTGAAACAACGATCACGTTTGGAATTACATAATACATTTTACGACGGAATAAGTGGGTAACTATTTTATACACAAAAATACCTAAAAAACATACGAATGTGAATTTGAAACAACGATTGGTGATTCATAATGCAATAAAGGTCAAGCAAAACTCCACAAGCAGGAAATGCCACATTTTTTGCGATAACTGAACGAACTTTTATATATCGATTATTGCGTGTAATGTAAGTCACATAATATCATAAAATCGATACAACTGGAAGAAGTTCAAGGATTCATCTGTACAATTTATTATGTAGTAGATAACCATGCTATCCATGCCTTTCTTGTACTTATGTAGATAAGATGCGCAAATAGTTGAATGAGGGTTTTTTAAATTAAAACATCAGATAAATGGCGTAACTGTAACGTACGGTCTTGTCACCCTCCTCATTGGTAAGTTTTCAGAACAAACTGACATGCTGTCAACAAGAGCCAATAGTGACAGTGATAAGACCACGAGACTCCCTCGTGCCATCTGGCGGTTTTGTATTTTTGAAAACCCTCAATGTAACAATTTTCTATGGGACAGTAGGTTTTAAATTGGAATCATCACATTGCCGTATAAAGGTTTATGAAACAACCATTGTACGGCAAATATGATCATTTTAAGAGTAGTTCGCCCATCTTTATGAATAGGAAGGCGTGGGAGTTCGACCTGAAAAAGCCACTAAAATTTGAAACTCCTGCAACTAACTAACTAAACTAACTCCAGCAACAAGATGACTAATCCCACTTTATCTTGATTCCAGCCGAAATCGCGGGCAAGAACCTGAACGCTCAGCCCGTGACTGAAGTCTGCCTCGGCTGCATCTGCCAAGCCGTGTCCGGCTGCAAGCAGGGCGTGCAGTGCGAAGGGGACCACTGCGGCCTGTTCCACATCACCTGGCCCTACTGGGCCGACGCCGGCAAACCCACCATCAACGGCCTGCCTACTGACCACCCTGACGGTAAGGATTTACCATCGTTTCTTGTCATCACCACGCAAGAGCTTGGTGTAATTACCTCGGCTTTATCTGCCTGGACTCATGGTCTGCAATCTAGAAGCGCAGTGCAAGGAGAATAACTGTGGCTTATTCTAAATCGCATGGCTGTATCAGTAGAGCCCCTTTCGACATCCAGACGTAGGATCAAGACAACATGACTTGAGGTGTGTGAAGCCTTAATTCTAGAGATTTAAACCGACAGGCGTGGTCTGAATACGCCGAAAGGCCTCATTAACTAAATCTTGCCTTATGAGTGCTACTATCTGAAGTACATAATAAAAATTATATACTTAAGTCTGACAGGTCCGTTAGTCGAGTGGTCAAGAGACCCTGGCCACTAAACCAAGGGTCACGGGTTCGAACCCCCCTAGGGCAATTGTTTCGTGAGATGAACGTGGACGTGGTACTCGAGTCATGAATGTGTAAGCTTGGTTTGGAATCAGGGAATCGGTGTGTCTGGAAAATTTGTTTATTTATTAATATACCATATCTATCTACCATCGTTTCTAATCATACGTCATCTTAGTCTATTGTTATTGTAATATCGCATCCTCCCAAGCAGTCTATCAAACTTTATGGTCCATAAAATCATTATAAATTGTAATATTTTGCCAAGGCCATACATACTTCAGACCAGTCTTACTTAATTGGTAACCCAAAAGCGATAAGATATATTTTACCTTAAAAAGTTTTTTAAATAAGGGCAGATAATATAATAAAAGTATATACTTAAGTAGTAACAGAATTAGGGGATTCATTTATGAAAACTAGTTCGTTAAATTTCAACTCATATAATATTGAACATTATTTTTAGATATGACTGAAATTGCTGATATAATAACAATTTGATTTTCGTCGGATTTATCTTATGTAAGAAGTAGAAACAGCAGTACCTATCTATTTTGTTTTGTAGAAAAAATATGTCTTTTTTTCTTTTAATATAAAGGCAATTATTTATTGAAGTTTTTTAAATGTCCTTGATATTTATTGACGTTACCTACGTTTTAATGCTCACGTTAAAAAATAACAACACCGTGAATAAACTCGACTAAATGACGTACGAAAAAAAAATCATAAGGCTGTGCTTCGCTAATTTCAATATGATAAGTTTATTTTAAAGAAATTAAGATAGATTTTATTATGATAGACGGAAATATCTATTAATTAACGCGTTTTTGACATTGAAAGTGAACACACTATATGTTTGACCTTTACGTTTTTAAGAGAAACATCCACAGAACTCATTCCGTCATCGAGCCAACCTTTGACTTTTGACTCACATTTCCTACATCATTAGCATTATACCTTAGAAGGTTAGCTACGAACTTTATGATGCTTATTAGTATTGTAAAATTATATTCAAGGCTTTTCTATTTATTTCAAATATGTGATAACCCGGCACGCATTGAGAGCACTTAAAACTTCCTTATACACATACATACATAACATCACGCCCATAATCCTCGAAGGGGTAGTCAAAGAGGCAACAGGCCCCTATAACCATATTCAGCCAAAAACAAATTTGGGCTGGGTTAGATAGAAAATTGTGTAAAGTGTACAAGTGGCTAGCTTGTCGCCTACACAATCACATACCCAAAACCTCATATACCATTAGTTGCATTTTACAACATGCTGGGTAAGAAACACAGTTGTCACATTCTTTTTAAGTCCCAGACCAACATGACACAATAGGATAGGTTAGATGGATTTTTTCTGTTATTTATATAATGATATATTATTACATTATATTGTACAACGTTTTTTTCTTTTCCAGCGTTCTCAAGCTGCGCGAACGACCCTTACTGCGCTGCCCACGCCGTGCAGGCGTACATGGCCAAATTCGGACAGGTAAACCAAGTTAAATAATACGAAGTTGCAATTTTGAGAATACGAACAATGACACGGATATTAACTAAACTTTTACACACATACTTACATACCATCATGCTCGCAATCCCCGAAGTGGAGGGGATTGTGTGGTGTGTGAAGAAGAGCACTATGCTCCTTATACCACACACACATAACATTACGCCCATAATCCCCAAAGGGTTAGGCAGAGTCTAAGGGGCAGCAGGCATCTTTAACCACATTCAGCCTAAAATAAAACTGGGTTGGGTTAGATGGTATATTGTAAAAAAGGTAGCTTATCGCCTTTACAATCACACACCCAAACCCCATATACCATTAGACCATATGTAAACCACATTCAGCCAAAAATAAAATTCGGAGCAATTTGATGGAAAATTGCGAAAATGTGGTGACAAGTGACTAACTCGTAGCCTACGTTATCAATAACTATACCCCGAACATAATGAATAACGTTTTGCGACATGCTAGGCAATAACACTATTGGTAGGTACATTATTTGTGAGACTTAGACAAAGATGCATTTAACATATTCTCCTTTATTCCCCATGGCTAGTAACTGCCTTCTGAAAAATCATTATTATCGTCTAGACACTCATCATTACATGAAACATCAACCCTGACAAATCATTTCAAAGGCAGCGCTAGCTAACAATCATCCTGTCAGTCTGTCCGTCCTTGTCCGTCCTCATCTGTATTATTAGCATAGAGAAACAGAATAGTAATTGTACTCGATTCTTATAAATGGGGCATTCTTTTAGTGTAATGGTGGGTTTTTACATTAAACACCATACAATAGACAAGTAAGTAATACTTCTACATTGTAGATTTTTATAAGAACTAGCTGTGCCCGCGGTTCTACCCTTATTTATGGTTAATGTTATATAGACTTTTGGCACACGAGTACCAGGGGGGGGCAGCTGCCCCCCCCCCCCCCCATTCACCCTACCCTTGCGTACGCCCATGCTAATGTACATGTGCATGTCTACTTATTTTACTGATTTTGATACATCATTGGTACAATGTCCATTACTGGTGCATTTACTGCATATGGTTTCTTCTTCCGAATAAAATATTTGACAAATTTAAAAGATTATTAAACTGTGGATACTTACATCTATAACATACAAGTGTGCCTGTCTTAAAACCTGCTGTAGGCAAGACTAAAAATTAAAACCCGACTATAAAAAAATCACGATTAAAAATGAGTCCTCGGTTAAAATACCTTGGCTTTTTTTTCCATAAATAATAAATCAATAGACATCATATTTAAAAAAAAAAACTTAGGCGCTAGTAACCTATGTAAATAAGAAAGTACATCCATAGAACAGTTTCTAGTGTAATCTAGTTATCTAATCGACTACGACAAAAAAAAACGAATCATTCGTTTGATGTAGTCATTAGATAATACACATTACCTAGACCGGATTAAAATAAAATGAATTAAATATGGAACTCGGAAAGCGTCTTAGATATCTCTACTACCATTTGAACCGTAATACGTATCACTTAATATTGTTTTAAAATCATAATTACAAATTGTCCTATAAGCGCACAATCAGGCACAATGGCAAATGGCAATTGGAAAATACAACATCAATGAGCACACTAATTTCACTTAACTTAAAATACGCATTTCTGTCAATACATCAACATAAAATCAACACCGGCACCGGTTAAATATTTTGTGGGTGTGATCAGCATTGAGATGCAAATGTGCTCAGTGTCACCATCATTTGCATAGCCGCTCTGACATCATTCCAATAAGTGGCTTTGCAAAAACAAAAGGCGTACAATATAACATTATACACGAATCACAGACTGATTCATTCGAAGACCGTTTGACAAGAATTAATTTGTTATTGTGCAGGTTTCCGATAGTTCAAAGCCAAAGTTTCCTTAAACCGCAACTCAGATTAATTGTTATGTCAACATTTTATTAAACTGTTTGTTTATATTTCTTCCTGAACCACATATTCTCATGCCCTTTGGAATTTTTATAATCACAATCGTCTCACAAATTGCAGGTTCTAATATTATTTATTGATTAATTTAAATTTTAAATAACTACAATGTTTTCATACTATTCATCGGTGGCTACAAAAATTGTAGGTACCACTATCGAGTTTCTTGAGTAGACGAAGCTCGTCTACTAGTTATATATAATTATTTTCTGCGGTTGCTATTGATTCGATTCGGAAGCGTTTTTCCTCTTATTAATAACAACAATATAATTCTCAAATGTGTATTTCTCTTTTTAACCGACCTTGTAAAAAAAAGGAGGAGATTCTCAATTCGACTGTATCTATGTTTTTTATAAGTGTGTTAGTTTCCTCAGAACATTTTCTGTGTGGACTGATTATGATCAATCTTTCTTGTTTTCAGGACTGCAACGGTGACGGCCAGGTGAATTGCTACGATTACATGGCCATTCACAAGAAGGGAGGGTACGGGTGCAAGGGAGACCTGCCCTTCGACTACGTCAACGTGTTCAACCAGTGCGTGGCTGCCGTCGCCTCCCATCAGGGCTGAACCACCGAACTCGTTTAAAACAATTGCCACAAGAGCCAAGATATTCCAGAAACGCTAACATTAGATAAAATTTTACAACCTGTATAAGAACTCGCTGGTGCTCCGATATCAATATGAAAACCGTCAACACAAAATGGACACACTGTGATTAGATTTTATAAAAATTGTGCTTGCAAAATACATTTTGTTATTGTCAATCTAGGAAAATAACTACTATTATGCTGATTAATTCCTTCACCCTCGTAAGTAATAATAGCTCTAAGAATATTATAGTAGTGAAATATAAATTTTTTAATTACGGCGTCACAGCATTCAGCTTTAGATGTTTAGAGCCAAATGCTCTGAGGGCAAAATATTCAATCATATAATTACAATGTTAATCAAATCATCGTTTACATAAAAAATATGTGGTAATACTCTTACAACTTGTAGATAAAGTAATTATTTTGGTCATTACAATAATTAAGCTAGTCTTTAAAAATTAAGATTTATTTTGATATCAATATTATGTTAAATAAAATAACAAAATATGTCAATATAAAAGAAAATTCTGATGAACAGTTGTTTTATTCCCATGCGGATAATTTTATTATCTTATGGATACCTCTCCTTTACACCTCACCATCATGCTTGGCTATTTTCGGTTTTGAAGAATATTTCCAAGACACGCAATCAGTGGCGGAATAACCGGGGGACGGAAGAGGCGGCCCGCCCCGGGCCTCTGGTCCTGGGGGGCCTCATATTATCTCCAAGTTCCTGTAATCATCCTATATTAAACAGTGGACCCCATTTCGGGCAAGCAACATTACTTGTATCCCTACTACCCCTAGTAGGGATACAAGTAATGTTCCTCGTACAGCTCTTTGCCGCCCCAGGCCATTATGTTCTCTATGATTGAACCACCATCATCATGAAATTTAACCATCACGACCGCTACCAAGGTACTTACTTACAAAACGGTCGATAAATATCTGTTTCATTCGCAGCTTCTGTCCTTTCACGACCCACCCAAGGTCAACGTCATCCGGTTGTTGACTGACTCACCATTTGCATACAATGTGACCGACGCGCCCCCTCAGTTTGGAGACCGGAAAAAATGCAATGTTAGAACAGCTAATCACGGACTTCCATTACATACGTCATAGATTTAAAATCTAATTCAGACATCAGTCCTTCACAAAGTTAAGTCAAAATTACCTTACCTATAATGTAAAATTATAATAGTATAAGTGAACTTTGTGAAGATAAATAAATTAATTATTATTATTATTATACATTAAACAATCGAATACTGATAATCAAAACCCCGATTTCGTCATTCTAGCCCTAAAGAATATTCCCAACATCGCTAGCCCTACTAATCTGTAATAATGTACTTTACTGTCAATCGTAACTACGATAGTAAACAATCATGTCAGCAATATTTAATTTTATTCAATCGGTTAGTTTTCAATAGGTGTTCAATATTTTATACCTATGTAAGAAAACATAGAATACCTACAATATTTAAGTATAAAGTGTTTTAGGTCTAGCGTGATAAGACTGGGCATTCAGGCAAGAGATATTCGGTAATCAGTGTTTTCGGGCTAGCGTTCTTTAGGGCTATAGTGAATCGTGGAGCCATATTTCAATATTCAGTATTTCAGTCATTAATTCATGATAATTCCTACCTCTAACCAATTTCGATCACGGCGGCCAATGTCAACGAAGATTAGCCAGCTATGCAGGTGATATTATAGTGCACAAGTGCATGCGCGAACACAGCTGCACTGTTTCCTTCATCTCATTTTATAGTTTGGTAAGAGGGCAGCTCGACATGACCGGATAGAAGTCAGGCGTAGGACCAACGGCTTACCATGATGTCCGAAGTACGGGGAGATGATACCGCCAACATCCTAACTCCGCCGAACTGGTACTACGTATTTTCACTATAAGTGGCTGATGTAATTGCATTACTATTTGACAGCGTCATTACGTGTAAACCACCCCGATCGTACCAGCCCAAACCTGTTTATCGCATGCTCGTCTTGTTAAAACCTGTTTTCCTTAGCAGTGAGCGAACCGAAATTAAATAGTAGGTATACAGTTACAGATTAAAGATGTTATCGAAAGTTACATACATAACATCACGCCCATAATCCCTGAAGGGGTAGGCAGAGTCAAAGGGATAGCAGGCCCTTTAACCACATTCAGCCAAAAACAAAACTGGGCTGGACTGGGTTAGATGGAAAATTGTGAAAAGGTAGTGACAAGTGGCTAGCTTGTCGCCTACACAACCCATAGATTTAGGATGTACAAGATACACAAAGACGGCTCGGAGACATGACCAAAATAAATTTAAGCATGTGTTGGTTGTCGTGTATGTGTGAGTTAAAAATAGTGTTGTCAAAGACGCACTTTCACATTATCGACTGATTCAGTTGTATACTAATAATATAGGTATTTAAAACGCTTTTTTATACTTTTGATTAATTATTTATGGCATTGACTGAAATCAGTAGTTGTATATATTAGGTAAATTGGAATTAGTCGGTAAAAAATCTCATTCTAAGCAGTTCTATAAAACAATGAGATGGTAAATTTCTTCGTATATCCAGCGTGTAAAAAATTAAAAAAATAGAAATATGTTCTATGATTTATACTAAGACAAAAAGATATGACTTTTGCTTTGACTGATGGAATGAAATGAAACAAATAATATATCAGCAACTTTTAATTTGGTTTCATTTAGTTATTTAAAAATAATATGTAGTGCAACAAATTTTTTGCTGCCGTCATTTGCCGTCAAAATGTTTGCTGCAGATAGTGGAGTTCTTACTGGGAGTCCAATCTGGTCTGTCTATAGTCCGCATCCACTTTTTACACAATGTTGGGTTGCTTGGAAACCTAGAAAAATTATCAGTTACTTAACTAAAAAATTTACGGAGATAATGAGTTCCCAATGTGAATATAATTATATTTCAACATAACTTGGCTAAATAACTTTGTATTCATGTCATGATGTCGCTAAAAGACGATTAAGTTTTTATCGATACTCGTGACATCACCGCTTTGTCAAGCACTAGCGTAACCAAACTATTTACTATTTTACACAATATTTTCCCCAATTCTGATTAAAATCACGATGTATACTTAGAAAGATGAATTATAATTAATATACTATTGTAAACATATTTTTCTAAACTGATTACTAGCAACAATTTGATAAAATATGGGTTGAAAAAATCAAATGATAAAATCGTATTTACCTGTGAAAAGTGTATTTATTCGGATTATTCCGTCGTGTAACCTCACAATCACGTACAGAACAAGTCACCTCAATTGCACATTTAATTTTCTCGATTATAATCCAAGGTTTAATACATAAATGCACAAATTTCACTGCGACGTAGAATAGACCGGGACGCTAAGGCCTCTTACTCGCAAAAACATTGACATATAGGTACTTCATTCGCTGTCTCTTTTTCTCTCGGGCGGTTTGTATTTCAGCAGGATTTCTCGCTCCCACGCTTTATGTATCTTTTGTGTAGTCAAAAAATTCTAAATCTATGACAACCACATAAATTTAATAATCGAAAGTTAGTGAGTCCGTTAATAATTTCTACTTACGACTAACTTATTTTAATTATCTGGCGTCTAACTATGGGTGAGATAGGTTTAAACAACAATTAGCAATTGGCGCTACTTTAAAAGTAGATATAAATTCCCTGTCTCCAAGCAGGAATTAATAATTATGTGTAAACCAGCAATAAATTTTCACGACCAAGTTCATCATGAGGCTCCGTTTACGTCACTTTAGTTTTGGTTCGGTGGGTGGGTTAAGCAGCTATAGGACTCCCAGACACGCTTAAAAACCTTTAAACATTTTATCTCCTTCCGATTGAAAATTAATCAAATTATAGCTAACCTAACATCATAAAGAAAAAAAGTCAGTTCACTACAAAGTGGTGAATTATCCACAAAAAAACAAATGATTATAAAGAGGTTGGATATCCACATACAATCAAATTACCATAAAGTGGTTCATTATCCACAAAAAAGTCAAATGATTATGAAGAGGTAGATTAGACTCATAAACTCAGCTGAATAGAAAGTGGTAGAATATCCACAAAAGCTAACTGAATATAAAGAGGTGGATTTCATAAAGACGACCGTCCAGTGACCCTCATGTGGCCAACCGGGTCGCGTCTCGCTACGCTATCTTTACCGCCACATACTTATGGTTTCCCCCGGTTTTCGTCGTACGATAACTCCTAATATTTTGAATAGTATAAAGAGTAAGGAAAAATACATTTAATATTTAATAAATAGGTGTTAGAGATTCCATATGGTAAATATATTTTTGATGTAATCGATAAAAACAGTTTCGTAAATATCCCAAATGTTTTAAATTTTTTTTAAAGACAAAAGTTTCTGTAATAGTGGTAGGTGTACAAATAGAATAGTGTCATATACAAGTTTTTTGTCTTATTTTATTGAAAATCTTGTATATTAAGACGTGATGCAAAAACTTGGTTCCTTTTTTTACAAACATCACTCAAACGAAGGAGTGTGCGATTTGGCACAGTTAAAGTTTATATGGAGAAGGAACGCAGAAAGCTAATATTTTAATAAATAACGCATTCGAAATACATTAAATCATTAAAAAAAAAAACTAATTATAGTTTTTCGACCGTTCGGTGTGTGTAGTGTTCTCGGAATTCACTCTCATAGACAAACATACGAAATCGGGTCTCTCTCTTTATTATATTGGTAGAGGTTAACGGAGGGGTGACCTGCAGAATCATATATGTATAAAAGACGACCCCTTTAAACCGCTAGCCCAGTTGTGTTCGGAAGTGTTTGAGTAAGCTGCAGTATATTAAATAAGGTAAGTTAAACTAACATTTTTTTTTTTTCTGTGAAATGCTTTGCAATTACCATTTCAGGGGGAATGAAGTGGTTACGCCGGACTCGCCCCCCATGGTAGAGGGGGACATACCCACTAAAACCCAATGGTAGTTTGCCGAATAGCTTGGCAAAGGGGGCCTGAGAACGCTGTCCTGCTATAGCGTGAAGCCACATTTATGCATGTGTGAGTGAGATACTTAATGATACCAGATATCGGATATCTGTCATTTGGAGCGCCAGTAGTATTAGTAGTAGTTTATGTACATACAATGCAACAATAAAAACATACACAACATAGTTTTAGGCCAACAAGGTACGAACTCAGCATTAGCTGCACTAGTATTTCTGTGGTCTGTGAGCTGAAAAAGAATCATCGAATTAGGTTCATGAATGACGAAATTATGCGCGAACACACATAAAAAAAAATATATACGGTCGAATTGAGAACCTCCTCCTTTTTTTGAAGTCGGTTAATAAACAAATAGACAAACAAAATCTTTAAATATTAGCTAGTGTTTATTTCAATCACAGATATCTCTGATTTCAATTTACAAACAGACACTTAATTTTTTGTATTCATTTAAGTATATTTTTATTTATATAAGTATAAACAATTTCAATAAATAATAAACGAACAGTAGTACAGTAACATAAGTACTAATCTACTTCCTACTAATATTATAAATGCGAAAGTTTGTAGATATGTATGGATGGATGTTTCTTACTCTTTCACAAAAAAACTACTGAATGGATTTCATTGAAACTTTAGAATAATATAGCTCATACACCCGAATAACATATAGGCTATGCATATTTGACTAGCTCGATGGCGCATTCGGAAGTAATCCTGCCCCATGCGCCAAGAGTTGTGGCTTCGATCCCCACCCAGGACAAATATTCATGTGATGAATACTTGTGTTTGCTCTGTGTCTGGGTGTTAATGTATCAACGTATGTGATGTAGTCTGAATTTATTTATTATTTATTATTATGTTCCATCGATGTACCACGCGAGCGAAGCCGCAGGCAGAAGCTAGTGTATTGTATATGTACAGTGTACAAATATAATTTTGACCAAATTTGACTGGCCGGTTGGTCGAGTGGTCAAAGACCCCGAAACCAAGGGTCCCTATATCCTAATAATAAATCTAATCTAACAATCTAATCCCCCTAGGGGCAAATGTTACGTGTGATAAACATGGACATTTGCACTCGAGTAATGGATGTTTATAAACGTATTTAGGTATGTCGATCCGTTCACCTAGTATCCTTAGCACAAGCATAGATACATGTAACATGCTTAGTTTAGTATTAGGGAATTTATGAAATAATTATCATTCTTCTACCGTTATGTCCCATGCCTAACCAGGGTCCGGTTTGACCATGATCCAGGATTTAGGGAGTCTGGAAATTACATGGAAGCAACTGCCGACCTCACCTTCGTAACAGACAGTAGTAGACAATTTGGAATAATAATATTAAAATAGGTATACATTTAGTACAATGATGATATTTGGATAATAAAGACATTAGGTATTATCGCTAAACTTATATCAATATGTTTGTTTATTCTATCTACAGTGGCGGATTTACCCTAAGGCCCAGTAGGCCCAGGCCTAGGGCGGCCAGATATTAGAGGCGGCCAATCTTGATAAAAATTAAGTGATGACGCTTTAGTAGGTACTGAGAACTATAGTCTGGGGCCTAGAGCGGCCAACACTGTAAATCCGCCTCTGTCTATCTAGGTACCTACTTCTAGATGATAATGGTCCAGGTTATATGTAGTATAACTTAGGACGGCTAGTTGTGTTTGTTCGCCGTTATCTGCCTTCAAGTCAAAAACAAACGTGTAATGTTATCGGTTTACAACAGGCCATTTTGAACTTCGTGAATCTTCGGTCAAGCTCTGATATTACTGCAAATTATCGTTGTTTTTTATTCTTGTTATTTCCTTAAACTGCCTTTCCTTTGACTGCCTCGTTGGTCTAGTGGCAGCATGCGCCACCTATGGAACAAAAGGACCCGGGTTCAAATTCCGGGTCGGGCCAAAAATTTGTTGCTGGTTTTTTCTATATTGAAATTACTCAGTAACAATCCGGAGTCAGGAAGTTGGTGGTTTAATCACTACCGTGCCTCGAAATTCTGAATGTCGTCCCTTGCGTTATAATACTGTAGCAGCGCCCCGCGGTTTCACCCGCGTAGTTCCCGTTCCCGAGGGAATAAGAGTATAAAATATATCCTATATTATTCACTGATAAAGTAGCTTACAATTGGTGAAAGATTTTTTTAAAATTGGTCCAGTAGTTTTAAAGCCTATTCAATGAAAATAAACAAGCAAAGCTTTGCTCATTATAATACGAATATCTATCTGGCCATATGTCTGTTACGTTTTTCCGTCTAATCCACTTAACTGATTCTGATGAAATTTATTAAATATGCGAATAGTTTAAACCTTAAAAGAGGATAAAGGCTACATAAATAATCATTAAAGTAATCAGTTAACATACTTTTTAAGAGCTGACAAGGTGTTCTTTAAATTGAATTATATCTGGGAATCACTCCATATGGTACCACATCGTGTATGGTATCATCCCTCTTCCACGCGAATGGACCCGCAGGAAAAAACTGGTAATAATAAAAATGTATTTTTTTCAGCATAATGAGATCGGTGTTCATCTTATTTGGATTAGTCTTGCTGGTGGCGAGCCTTCAGGCCCAAGCGAGCCATCGCTGGTCAGGAAGGCTGTGTGGCAGAGCGCTGCTTAAAACTCTGTCCTTCGTGTGCCAGGATGGCCAAGGTATACCTCTCGTTGTTTATAAAATGGATAATTGTTTTTGTTCTGATACATACATACAAACATAACATCACGCCCATAATCCCCGAAAGGGTAGGCAGAGTCAATAGGGCAGCAGGCCCCTTTAACCACATTCAGCCAAAAACAAAATTGGACTGGGTTAGATGAAAAATTATGAAATAGATAGAGTTTATTCTGATTTAGAATAAACTGAGATACAACTGCTTAAGCTGCATATTTTAAGATCAGGTATACAACCTTATTTTAAGTATATATGAAACCTGAAAACTGTTTGCATAGAATCTTTAATACAATCGATTACAATATTTATAGGTATATAAACATGCATCCCGCCCACAATCATTGAAGGGGAAGTGCAAAGGACAGCAACCACTCCTCCAACCACTTTTAACATTCGTTGGTCATATTGCATACTGTGAAAGAGTAGTGAGAAGACAGCCAGCATGTCGCCCCCACAATATCAAGTACGCCATTAGTCGCCGTTTGATATGCTAGCCAAGGAACGCGATTGGTTGATTCCTTTTAAACCTCAATAATGCATTATGAATAGCTGGATGTACAATTCCGCATTAATTTTGAAAATTTATAAGTTCGGCTTTCTTTACTTTATATGACAGCCTTTGTGGCTTTGTGTAATAAAATTAATGTCATCGCTCCCATCCATCTATCTTCAAAATGTAACTCACCAGATTATGTGACGTTGCATAAAGGAGAGTTACTTTAAAACATCACCAAGTATGATTAATGGACGACCCCTTAGCAGTAGACACTTACAACGCCATTGTAGAAACCCATAGCCTAAATTAAGGTCCTGTTTGTCACATTTTGATAGATAACGAATCTTCAATAACTAGTAATTACTATTGACGATTTTATTTAAAAAAGGGAATTAATCAGCAAAAACAAAGAACTGCAATAAGTGCCTACACATATATTTGATTCTTTGAGAAATACCTATCTTCGACTTAAAACTGAACGTGTCAACTGTGTTCCTCGCCTAGCAGGTCGTAAAAGGTTAATAATGAATTAAGTGTTGGGTTTGTGATTGTGTAGGCGACGAGCTAGTACCTTGTCATAAGTTTTTACAATTTTGCATCTCGACCAGTTTAATTTTATTTTGGCTAAAAGTTGTTGAAGTCGCTTAATACTCCTGAGTCTCTGCCTTCCCCTTTAGGGACAATACTGGGTCAAAACCTATCATTATATTTAGTCCGTCAGTTAGATTATACAAAAATACAATACATTTATTTTTTGCTTTATCAAGATAACAAAAAATTACAAAGATAAAGAGCATAAAAATTTCGAAGTGGAGGCGTGCGACGTCACTTGTAAGTAAAAATTGTACCTACGTGTGACGTCACGCGCAACTTGAACCCACTGTATCTTCGCCAGTGTTTGTTTTACAAATACATAAAAAATACGTGTTAAATATAATTTTATAATCTAACTGATGGACTAAAAATTTTTTTCAGTCCGATCCCCTGAATGAGTGTACGTAAAATATTAATCGATGACCAAGGAGCTGTTAAGCCCCTGGTCACATAGGTCCTGGGGCTATGGCGCTGTTTTAACCAAAAGTCCAGTTAAAAGGGTAGCCTGTTTATTTTATTTACAAATGTATTGTTCACAGATTATGACTCCCAAACATCCATACAATTCGCGCAACGTTCACGCCGCAGTATAATGGATGACTGCTGCCTGAACATCTGCAATTATGAAACACTGATAGAATACTGCTAGTTACCTCTTTGTCTACATTGTATGAAATGTGGTTTAATTTGATTAAATAAATACGTTAAATGAATCTTTTATAAGCGTTTTCTTAAGCCTAGTGTAGATCCGCTTTAACCATCATGGTTAAAGCGGAATCTAGGATCATTCCTAGATTAAGAGAGTTCGATCTTATGATTAAATCCAATGCCCATCCAATCACCTCGCCTCGGGGGGACGAGATGGTTATGTGGGACTCCCAGGGACCTCTGCATCCGAAAACCCCCTCTTCAGCCAAGATGGTAACGGCCGGGGTATACCCACTAAAACTCCGGGAGGCATCCTCCACGCCGACTGAAACTTCGCGGGTGCCCCCAAGGAATCCTCCACTAAGCCTCTGCGTCAGCCAGCTACATACAGTCGTCTCCCCAGTCGGGTAGGTCCGTTAAGGACCCGCTGGACTAATGGCAATTTTTTTTGGATTTTAATATATAAAAGATAAAAGTAAGTTTTAAGCTTATGGCAAACACTCATTCGGAAAGTTCCGAACCAACTACTATGAGTAAGGAACTGTACATACCCTCACGCCAATTCAGGCAATTCTCGAACCGGTGAGTACCTACATTTTAAGGAGGAATATGAGCTTATTACACCACATCTAGTCAAAAACCGATTTGGGTTAGAGGGTGTATTCTGAAAATGTGTCTAATGACTAGCAGCTAGTCATTTGTCACATTCTCAGAATACACCCATACACTAGCTCATTGTCTATCTACCTACACAATCTCAAATCCCATTCCCCATACACTAATAGTCACCTTTTACGACATGATAAGCATAATTGGTACCTAATTATTTTTTAGGATCAAACCAACTTGGGAAAAATATAAAAACCTTCTGGGAACAGAATAGGTAAGTGGGTTCTGGAAAGGAAATCACGGTAGGTTCTTATATGTACTACGATACCGCACTATATCATAGATGACCCTTGATTAGATGGCGAGGCGACTGACATAGACCGTAGGATGTGATATTCATTTCAGATTGATAATTCCTTCCCCTTTGGGGGAATTACAATCATCGATTACAATCCTCGAAGACGTAGGAAGGGGTCCATATTTATCGTGGGTGTGATGATATTATGTATGCGGACAACGAGGCAACCATTTAATGTTTCTCTCTGTAATTTTATAGCCTAAAAATATTAGTTAACCGCCCTGTTAGTACAATGATTTAGACTTCGTGTTGAACACAACGGGCATTATATTAATGTGTATAATGTTGTCTGATATTTATAATTTATTTATCTATAAATAAATACGTGCAAAAAGCAAAAACTGTGTAGGTACCTCTTTTAATGAGAATTACGCGGACGAATGAGTATGATATTTGGCACAGTTAACGTTTATATGGAGAAGATGTGCAGAAGGCTAATATTTCAATAAATAATTTAAAAAAAAGATTAAGTATACTAATAATGGTCCAATTTCAACCAGTGGGCGATTACTACTATTTATTATTTCGAGCTAGCCACTTATCACTACTTTTTCACAATTTTCCATATAATTGGGTTATAATGGAAAATTGAATTTTTTTTGGCCGAATATGGTTGAGAGGGCTGGATGCCCCTTCGACTCTGCCTACCCCTTCGGGGATGACGCGCGTGTTGATGTGTATAATTGTATTATTTCGTCCTACAATGCTGTTTAATGCACAATCATATCATATGTATGATCGGTCAATAATTACTATCACTAGAAAACCTTCTAGTGATACAATATTCAGAGTACTTCCGTCTTAAGCTAACTAGCAATAAAGGACGTACCTATTCTATGAAAGTCGCGGACCTTCACATTTAAATTATCCACGCACATGCGCACTTAACGCAAAATAAAATCACCCGGATGCTTGCAAAGTTCAAACACATCCATGAATTATTAATCATAAACCAACGTAGTGTATTTCCCACAGTCCCACGCGGATCAGAGTGGAGCACTTTGACAATAAAAGTACAACACAATTATTTCTAATGTATTCAAATGAACAATCGCCGATCAAATTTGAGATTCGACCGCGGTTATGATCATAACGGATAGCGTCAGAGGTTATCTATCACTCGAATAGTTTTTGTTAGTGCTGTTTTTTCTACAGTCACTTCGAAGAATTGTGAATGATTTGATCACTGATGTGTAGTTAGTGAAGTGATGAGCTGCGACGTTGAATGGACCACTCTCATCGTGTACTTAGACGCCTTCTTCATTTAAAGTTAACTTGGTAATAATGAGAAAATTGTTAAGAGCAGTTAAAGTGATAAATTAAATTAGTGCTACAGATTTTATTAGTTTGTGATCATGCGGGTGCCATATTTGTTATTGATATGTTTCTCCACTGTTTATGGTAAGTTTGTTTTAACTTTGACCTAGTAAACATTCGCAAAAAGCTCCGTGCGTCATTGACAAATAAAAGTTTCTCTCTTCATCAATCCTATGGAATGCCATGGCTTTTCTATTTCAATTTAAATTTTTAATGTTTTACGTTAAAATACTCATTGAACACTCTAAAGTCTAAATAACAGACTGATTAATTTGTTCCATGTTGGTATGGGACTTATAAAGAATGTGCCAACTATGATTCTTGCCTAGCATGTCGTAAAAGGCGACAAATGGTATATCGGATTTTGGGTATGTGATTGCGTAGGCGACAAGCTAGCCACTTATCACTGCTTTTTCACAATTTTTCCTGTAACCCAGCCCTGTTTTATTTTTGGCTGACTGTGGTTAAAGGGGCTTGCTGCCCCTTTAACTCTGCCTACCCCTTCCGGGATTATGGGTGTGATGTTTGGTTCATTTTAGGCGTTATTGCAATTAAAACGATGATGTTTTGTTTTTCACTTAATCAGTACGTAATCGTAATGTCGGTCAAAGACAAAGTTAGTATTTTTATTTAAAGGCCAAGTAAAATTAAAAAAAAAAAGGGATTTCCTGTAATTTTAACCCAAATTATTTATAACGAAACATATTTAAAAAATTACTTTATATTTGGTAAAATACTTGATGATGTTATCAACCTTGTTATTGTAAATTAGAATAATGCATCTAGTACGATACCAGCCAAGTTTACCTCCTCCTTCAACTGACTATGTAGTTTGATAGAGTACAAAATTGTATGACAGGCCTGTTGGTCGAGTGGTCAGAGACCCTGGCCACAGAACCAAGGGTCGCGGGTTCGCATCCCGCTAGGGGCAAATGTTTCGTGTCATGAACATTTGTACTCGAGTCATGGATGTTTACAAAACGTATTTAAGTATATTTATCCGTTCACCTAGTATCCATAGCACAAGCTATAATAAGTTTAGTTTGAATAGTGAATTGCTGTGTCAGTCTGGAGAATTTATTTATTTATAGCAAAGAGATAAGATTGTTACACAAACAGATATTAATGTCTGTTTATTATTTCGAATACCATGTCATTCTATAGACTGTATTACAAAAATGGAAATACGACATTTCAAATAGTAAAATTGCAGGTTTCTTGAGACGAAAATACTGCAAATTAATATTTAAGGTGCATGGTGTTTTCATTGTGCATTTGTAAATACTTACCTTCTTACCAACATAAACTGACATTAAAGATTATAATTATTAATTATTATTATAGAAACAAAACCAAATCTTAAAAAGATATGTGATTTCAATAATATTGATCCGCAAAGAGTTTACTGTAGTTTAGTATGATTCAATTCAATTTAAAGTTATAGGTAGGTACACTAGTGCAATAAATATAAGTTATATTATAATTTGTCAGTTCATCGATACTGTTAAGAGCGGTGGAAGCTCAATGGTAAGGACACGCGCCTCTTAACCGAGGAGTGCGGGTTCAAATCCGGGCACTGGATTTTTCAAGTCTATGTACTCGACGGTGAAGGAAAACTTCGTGATGAAACCTGCAAATTCAAACAACTTTGGATTTGTAACCATGATCCAAAAATTGTCTGGTTCCCCTATCTTAGGGTTACGAAGGTCAGATCGGCAGTCACTTCAATGTAATTACCAGACTCGCTAAATCCTGGATCATAGTCTAAGCGGACCTCGTCTAAACACGGGACATAACGCTAGGAAGATGATGATCGATACTGTTAAAACCGATATTAAATAACATTTACTAACATACAACACAAAACCTAACATATTTAATTATTACATTGTAATTGTATGGTTACATTATTTAAAAAAAAAAATCTCGATATCAAGAAGCGGATAATATGAAAAACACCCTTGATTCCTTTCCAGGGGTGTACATCTCAAATCTAAACGGGGCTTGCTTCCGTTGCTTGTGCCACGTGGCGGGGTGCGACGTGTCGCACGGCTGCACCGACGGCTACTGCGGCCCCTTCTACATCTCGCGCGTGTACTGGGTGGACGCCGGCCGGCCCACGCTGCCCGATGACGACCCCAGCAGGAAGGAGGGTGCGTTGCGACCCTGAGTGGGGCTTGTTTTTGTTGTTGCTCATTTTAATAATATCGGAAACCTTCAACCTGATGTTTCAAATACATTAACCGCTTTCACGTGACGCGTGACAATAAACGAAGATACAAATTAAAAAAAACTAGTGTTCGATAATCAAGAAATGATTCTGTTGTCTCTGTCTGTTGATTTACCATGGCTTTATTATTTGCATACAGAGGCGTACGGTAGGTGGGGCAGGGGGGCAGCCCCGGAACTCGTGTGACGAGGTCTATTTACTATAAGACCCTATTAATGGTATCTATTGTATTTGCCCCCCGAGCAAAAGCTGCGTACACCCATATTTGCTTTCTATACCTAATATACCTTAGTAGTTTTTCTTTTTCTTTTCAGCGTTTGAAGACTGCGCCAGAGATTATCACTGTTCCATCAAGATTGTTGAAAGTTACATGGCGAAATTCGGAAAGGTAAATAACCAATTTATCTATGTATATTTATTTTACTCTATCCATTAACAATTCCAACTTCACCGGTGGGTTTTCTTTCGTATAAAGCTGTCCGAACTGGACAATTAGGAACACATATAATTTAAGAAACCAAATCAGTCGAGTCATTCTTTAATGATGGTATTTTTTGCGCGGCAATCACCAATAGATATTGTTTTGTTTAACACCGACACTTACTTTTGCTACTTTTTCAATTTTCCATGTAACCATACTCAATTTTATTTTTGCTGAATGTGTTTTATCACTTTTTAGACTCTTCCTGGGTGCTTAACCAAATGCGCGCTAGCGATTCCGTAACGAACTTCGCTGACGCTCGTATCGCGCCACAGACATATTCGGATGGACAAATCGGGTACTAACTTCGAGTTCCGCACTATGACTTCTTAGTAATGAAGTCTGTGGCATAATACGAGCATTAGCGAAGTTCGTTATGGAATCGCTGGCGCGCATTTGGCTGAGCACCCTGCTCATTTTTGCGTAGGCGCAATGGTATGCATGTAGTGAGATGGCGCATTCGGCAGTTAGTGACCCTGTCCTATGCGCCAAAAGTTGTTGGTTAGATTCTCAACCAGGACAAATATTTGTATGTAATACTGGTGTTTATTCCTTTTCCTGAGTATTAATGTAAATAAGTATAATATTTATTTGAAAGAGATGAAACCAGAACGGATACAAGGATAACGGTTGACGATGTAGTGCTGGAACAGGTGAATCAAATTGTATATCTAGGATCTGCATTTAGCAGAGATGGAAGGTACTCCGCTGATATAGAGAGAAGAGTGAATGCAGGGAATAGGGTGAATGGAGCGTTAGGAAAACTTCTAGGCAGCAAAGTCTTAAGCCAAAAGGCCCAGCTCGCTATACACAATGCGGTGCTAATTCCTACGCTAACATATGGAAGCGAGAGTTGGGTATGGCAGAAAGAGCATGAAAGTAGAATAAACGCGGTCGAGATGCGTGCGCTGCGGAAAATCTGCGGTGTATCGCCCACAGACTGCGTTCGGAATGATAATGTAAGAAAGAGAGTCGGTCTGAAGGACAGCATCGGAGTCAAGGTAAGAAGAGGCATGCTCCGGTGGTTCGGACATGTGGAAAGAATGGATGACGAAAGATTGACAAAACAGATATACAAAGCGAAAGTGGAAGGATGTAGGAGCCGCGGAAGGCCCAGGCTCACCTACCACAACCAGATTGATCGTGTATTAAAGGAAGGTGATGTTAGGAGTCATAAAAACCGTAGAGCTTGTATGAAAAGGATTATGAATGTTGAAGAGGCGAGTGAGGTGTGTAATGATCGTGGCATATGGCGTTCGGTTCTCTCTGCCTACCCCGCTAGGGAAGTGGCGTGAAGTTTAGTTAGTTAGTATAATATTTAAGTATCTATACATGAGACCACTGTTGTTTCTGACATCCGTAAAACAATTGATTAAGCGCCTTAACTCAGATTCAGATAAAATGTCGTTGTCTGATATTCATTTAATGTTCCTGTATTTTTTTGTTGTGTTGAGATAATAAAGATTATTATTATCATTATCTCTCGGCACAATCACGGGACAAGCCCGGGCCTTTAAGGCTTGCATGGGGACATGGCTCCAACATGTAGAGACCTTGCCCTTGGTTGCAGTATAGACATACACTCAAAGACAACATCCGGCTGATGCAGTACTATTGTGAAAAAGGGAAACTAAAAATCGTAGCTATGGAGGGAGGTTCTACTATGGACAAGATACTGGGCTATGGAGTGAGATATTATTTTTTTGTTCCAGGATTGCAACAACGACGGCGTAACGAACTGCTTCGACTACATGATGATCAACTACCACGGCGGGCGCGCGTGCTCCGGACCGCTGTTCCTCACCAGCCACGGCATGAAGTGGCTGGCCAAGTTTCAGCAGTGTCGCTTCTAGCGGCCTGATGACATCGCCTCTAATACGCTTAGGAGCGTTTAGAATCACGAAACGTTAGATTGCTAAAGAATCATACATTCTGTTAACAGTAACAGGAATAACAAGTATCTAGTACATAGTTTTACCTGTTATTACGCATCTCTACATATGATATCATACTCTAAAATGTAGATTAACGCGAATGCTTATATACCGTTGAAGTATTACAATAGCACATGTTACAATGGAGTCTTTAGTGTGCATATTTTTCTTATGCATAGAAGCGGGTAATCTGGATTTAACATTTATTAATTCAGTTTTCGTTTGCATAGAAAAGGAATTTAATGCTATTAGGAATTTTAACGTAATTTTTAATGGATGATAACGCGCGATTTTATTTAACTTTCGATATTGTCGTTCGGCAGAAAATCCTCGGAAATCTCATTTGCTTAAGTTTTTTTAATTCGTTTCGTAAGTCACATCAGACTTATTTAGCAATAAAATACTTACAATTATGTATTATTAAAATACTTACCATTGATTACAATAATTATTAAAACAAGAAAAAAACAGTTCTATTCCGATCCATACAATTCTTTTCAGGAGGCAGTTGTTTCTTCCTCCTGTAAAACTTTGTTAGAAGCATTTACGAGGTTTTCACTGCCGAACGACGATATTATATTCAATGAGCAATATGACTAAAGTTATACTTATGTAATAGTTAAACTATTCCTTGTTCCCAACGGACTATGTGGACTAACTAAGAAATAAACTACTTCTAAGAAATATTCGAACTTGACACGCAACTTACATCACATTAACATAAGCGCTCCAAATGTCTGTCATTGTCAGACTTCCGATATCTGGTATCCCTAAGAATCTCACTCACACAAGTATAACTATGACTTCACGCTGTAGTATGACAGTGCAAAATCCTTCTTTTTTTACTAGTATAAGATCCATTATTTATAATTCCACGAACAGACACTGAATCCATTCGTGCTATTATTACCAAGCTGAATAAATTATCTTATTATCCTTAAGTAGAATAAATAAATTCGATGCATAAAAACAACTTAATTAGATTGTACGTCTTTATTTATTTTGTTTTACTTACGTAGGTATCTACTTAATAATCATTATTATAAACTTATTACGTATGAGCATCTTGCACTTATAACAATTATTATTTATTTTAGACGGCTATAATCTAAATACATATATATTATCTTTGTGCATTAAATACATTTTTGGTTATGTTCAAATAAATGTCACGACAATCACGCTCATTTTATTACACAAACATTTTGTTAATGTAATTCTTGATATTTTACCAAAAATATATTGAAGCACTTTCATGTTAATTTAAAACTATTTTAAAGCTTATTACACATTATTAACTTTTTAAAAGCGCCGTATTAATTTCGTACCTCGCTTCAATTACAATAATGGATTTATAAATTAATTTTAGATTTCCATGCTATAATAATATAATACATACATGGGTACAATAATTTTCTAACCATATTACGTCTTTATTTGTTGGATTTAACTTAAACAACATTTTATTTAAAAAAATGTGTTGTCATAACATATATATCCAACCAACATTTTTAGAATTCATGTTCTAAAAATATTTATAAATATACATAGGAAATAGCATGAAGTTTAGTTAGTTAGTATACATATTATACTGCCTTAGAAGTACCTACATATTGAAGTTAGCTTGTAGACTGATACCTATACTAATTTTCTACCAATTTCCTAATATATTACTTAGACAGTCAGTACACTAAATTCAACATTCTTAAATTTTAAGGAACTAATTACAACGTATACACTAGTTTTGTCTTAGAACTAATTACCGGTCGATCAAACACTTCTAATAGCTATGATGACTGTATTAAAAAAATATAATTCTATTTAGTCCGTCAGTTAGATTATACAAAAATACTATCCACATATTTTTCGCTTTATCAAGTTAATAAAAAATCACAAACCAAACTGGGCTGGGTTAGATGGAAAATATATAAATTCTGATCGTTCATTTTCGTTTATGGTATATCGAATACTACCTAGAATTATTATTCAACGCTGTCCAGCTATCCTGTCGGCTGAATCTTCCACGAGACAAAGCTCCCGAATACATGAAGACAATACACTTATAATCAGATTTTTTATGTCTAATAATGATTAATGAAAATTAAAAGGCAATATTTTTATAACTCAATACACATAGCCGTGTTAGATTAACCGGAATAGATTGATGTTTAACCATGAAGATTAATAATTAGGCAAAAAAATATGAAACTCGATATACATATGTGTTAGATCGACCGGTATTAGGTACAAGCTGCTTAACTTGACTTAGCAGCGCATGCTCCGCTCAGGCGAAGGTGACGAGTGGCGCAGGCGCCGCCTCCTCCCACGGCTCATCCGTCTCTTCGTCAGATTCCTCCTGGAAACGCACCTGGAACACCAGGTGTCATATGAAGTTCCGGACTAACTATCAGTATTAACCATATGCAGTATATTCCATGGTAGGTACGGTTTATGATACACCGTATCCAATGTCGGTCTGAGACTTAAAAAAATATGTATCAACGACTCGGTTGGGTTCCTTGCATAACATATCATCAAGGCAGCATTTCCCATTAGCCCGCAAAACAAAAAAAAAAATGTTTTGTAAGAGAAAATGTACATACATATATACATAACATCACGCCCATAATCTCCGAAGGGGTAGTCAAAGGGACAGCAGGCCTCTTTAACCACATTTAGCCAAAAATAAAACTGGGCTAGGTTAGATGGAAAATTGTCAAAAAGTAGTGACAAGTGGCCAGCCCGTCGCCTACACAATCACATACCCAGAACCCGATATACCATTAGTCGCCTTTTACGACATGCCAGGCAAGAAACACAGTTGGCACATTATTTTTAAGTCCCAGACCAACACGGAGAAAATGTATATTTTAGAAAATTTAAAATGGCTGAATGCATGTAGTTTGAAAAGCGTGTCGCTTCTTGATTCTGCGTACCCATTCAGGGATTGCGGTGGTATACGTACAATACCACTGCGACCCCTGATGTATGTACGCTACCAACCTTTATTTTTAAACCACTAACATCGCCTTCGTGGCGCAATCGGTTAGCGCGTTCGGCTGTTAACCGAAAGGTTGGTGGTTCGAGTCCACCCGGGGGCGAGTGTTTTTGTTACCGTAAATATTGCAATATCCAAAAATGTACCTTGATCTCACTTGATATAAGGTTTTGGCTCGATTTTAATTATATCACAAGATTTTATTTTTACATTTACTTACCCATGGTGCAAGCCGCATCCCACTGGGTTGCAGTGAGCTGCCTTGATTAGACTGCCAGGCCTAAAAGTAATACATTCAGTAGTTTTAATCGGACCACCCATTTTTCATTCAATAGTTGAATAATAATTGAGCTATTAAATTTGAATGAACAAAATGGTGCGCCACGTGTTTCTAATCGGCGGTGGAGGAAGATTTTATAGCGCCCACTTGTTTCTGAATACCTAAGTTGTAGAAAGATTGCTTAGAGCTCACTTGTTCTAAGTAGTTTAGTTGGAGGACGGTAGCAGAGAGCTTAATTGTTTCTAAGCAGCTAAGGTGGAAAAAGGTTATGCAGGAAGGATCACTTCCTTCACATTAGTCATGGCCCTTTACCAATAGAGCCACTTGTTTCTAAACGAATACCGTGGAGAAAGGTGGATTAGGGCCCATTTGTTTCTGAACTATTAAGGTGGATGAAGGTTGAGAGAAAGCATACCTGGTAGGCGTCATTGAAGGCGTGCGCGAGCGAGAGCGCAAGCGCGCGCGCCTGCTTCCTGCGCGCGCACACGAACACGTGCGCGACGTGCGCCTCGCCCGCGCCGCCGCCTGCGCCCGCGCGTCCCTCCACCACGGCGAAGACACGCGCGTTCGCCGCGTCCGCTGAGCAGTACGATATCCTGTAAGCAACGATTAAACCTTAGTAATTAATAGGCAACGGCAGTGGCCGATTAAACCCTCTTAGGCTTCGGGCTGTAAAGGTGAATGAGGACCCTAGGGATACGATTTTTAGGATTTGATCAAGGGAATTTGGATAGCTGGCCGCCTGACAACCTCAAATAATAGACAACCAAAACTAAAAGTAATGTAACTCAAAAAGGCTAGATGAAATAATCTGAAAAAAAAAAAATTTAACAAAAAAAAAACCTGACTTCAAAAACGAACCTAATAAAAGTAAAAAATAAATTTGCTTAGGCCAAAGTAATACGTATTTTAATACTTATAAATTTGAAGTTCTCCTCCTCCTTTTTTTTTGAAGTCGGTTAAAAAGTAAATTGTCTCTACTCCCCTAGATTCGAAGATCAATCACACATAACTTCTTATAACAATCTCGTCAAATAGTCCCGCGATCCTAGTGGTTGCCTTGTTGATATTCCACGATATTCAAGGTAACAACCAGACAGCTGATTTCAATATCATGGTCCTAGCTAGCCTGATAATTTTTGTATGATCCGTCACGCTGGTCGGCGAAGAATGACGTATAGTATCTGAGACTTCTAGGGTCAGAACCCTGTTCGTTGAATTGTCAATCATCTGCGATTATGTGTCATCGATTGTCGGCCCTTTAAATAACGTCAAAGTTTATCAGTGGCTAAAAAAAGATCCACGTTTCGTCGTACCATCTTGTGCCAGCAGCTACATTTTATCCTGAATGAATGTGTCTCGCGCGGAGACGATAAGCCAACGGTCGGCATGACATAATTAATTGCTTTAATTGCGTTATTTTTCAAAGAAACATCTCATTTCCTTATATTACAAGTCTCGTAACGAAGAGTTATGGCCAGATATGAAAGCTCATAAATATTAGCATGTTTCTATGATCATACTGGTATCATGTTGATAATTCAATACATTACTAGTGATTTAATTTAAAGTTTCTGGATACTTGTTATTTTCATTTCTTGTGTTGGCGACTGATGTTTTAATGTTAGGTAATATTACGTATTAATCTGTCTTTACGAAAAAATATATAAAAACATAATTACGTCAATATTCTAAGCATTAGGACAAAACAAAAATGCCATGCCAAAAATTTGTCGAAACATTGAAATAATAGATTTAGTTTTTTACTATATTAGTATAATTATGAGATTATGTAGGTACCTGTAAATGGAAATGCTCAACACGTTCTCTTGCGTCTCGGCGTCGCTGACGATGATGCCCTTGGAGCTGATGTCCAAGTTCACCCTCTGAAGCTTTTTGTTGAATGCTGGAAAAAGAGAGTGGTATTTTTTTTTAAATAAATATACTTATATGTAACAACATACATAAAATAACATCACGCCCAGATGGAAAATGTTGAAAAAGTGGCGACAAGTAGCTAGCCTGTCGCCCACACAATCACATACCCAAAACCCGATACACCATAGTCTTCTACGACATGCTAAGCAAGAACCACAGATGGCACATTATTTTTAAGTGCCAGACCAACATGGGACAATGGGCTTAGTTCGATGGAAAATTGTGAAAAAGTAGTGACAAGGGGCTAGCTCGTCGCCCACACAATCACATACCCAAAACCCCATACACCGTTAGTCGCCTTTTACGACATGCTAGGCAAGAAACACAGTTGGCACATCTTTTTAAGTCCCAGACCAACATGGGACAATGTTCCGACATGGTTCTGTAATATATAACAATCAATAAATTTATTAGTAATTCGGTTGTTTATTAGTAATTAGTAATTCGGTTTTCCGCCATAGCTATTGAGTCGACCTAAACCTCTCGTTGTTTTCCCTAATTGCCAATTAACAGAATAGATAGTCGCCTAAAAGCGACAGTGGCTAGGACCATTATTTGGGCCAACACATTAACACATCTCACTGGGCCTGCTCTTGAAGTTAGTTCAAAATTGCGCTATACTGCATAATGGAGAACAACGACTGCAATCCGCAAGCTGCTAGAAGGAAATTTTCAAATAATTTTGTTTCTGTGCGCCAACACATTTTGAAGATGCAAATTCACACATCCGGCGTATTACGCAATTTTGTCGTGATCGTGCAGTGCAGCACAATATTACCGTCTACATAGGAGGCACATTCCACGGTTCCTCATTCAGCCTGTGTCGTCACACAACGCGCACGCCCGCTCATTACCTTTAGCGGAGTGCAGTGCGGAGCGCACGGCGAGCGCGGTGGCGGGCGCGGAGGAGGCCCGCTCGACGGGCGCCACGCCCGCGTACCGCACGTCGGTTTGCCCGCGGCTCGTCTCACGAGTGTCCCTCCACCAGCCTTCGCCCTCACACTCCGCTAGCGCCCACTCTTCCGACAATTCTGTAAAAAACGATATTTATACATAATTTAAAAAAAAATTATACCTGAGATAACAGTATCAACTTATGTATTTCCTTAGGTAGGTATAACTCATTCCGTAAATTGGAAGCTAGGATCCTGGGGTCCTAGCTCCCAATTGTAGTATTTCAGTACTCCCAATAATATAAAAACTAAAATTCTATACATTTTTTCCTTAGGCTATAGCTTATAACTTTCTTAAGGCTATAGCTTAACATATACACGATTACACACTGCCCTTAAAACTTAACGTACGCATATATTCGTGACTCGACTACCTAAACTATTAGTTTTTACCTGTTTCTAACTGCACTAATTAACCATACTAGTCGGACATATCCGGGCCAGTTCATAAAGTTTAATCACCCTGGTCTAGCATTCGCGGTCTGCCATCTAACGCCTTTAATGCGTAATGAAATAAACACAGGTAGCTAGCGGCAGTTATGCTTAGTTAACTTAACCGTTACTTTGAATTTTACATAATTAACATACATAAATGTCGGGTATAATTAGCTTCTGGAGCCGAGAACTGATATAATTCAGAGATCAGAAGCGATGGTGCAATGAAATTAAAAAAAGAAAAATAAATTCAATCCTAGCCATGTAAATCTGGATTGTTCAAATCTAGTAACGTTTTATGCCAACACACTCGGCGACGAGAGGAAGAGAATTCACCCGGTTCTATGGGTTACAAATTTCGAATGTCTGTAGCTGTGGTCTGTAGCTTCGACGTAATAATCAGACTCGCTAAATCTACGACATTGATTAGGAACGGGACATAACGCTGGGAAATTAGCAAAGACTACAATTAAGAGAACTATGACTTCTTCCAAGCGTCCTAGGTCAATTAAGTATGTCTGGTATGATATTAAAAAGAATCTACTGATGTACTCTTAGAAAAAGCTAACAAATTGAAAAGATAATACTTTTGATTTGCTCTACGAAGTCCGATATGTTCCTCCGCAACGCAATAGACCGAACGTTGTCGCCTCAGCGATTAAGGCTATTACTGCTTATTTCCATATCGGCAATTTTGTTCAGCGCAGCTTAATTGGCTTGTGACAGGTCGGGGCGGTTTAAGCAACACAACCACCGGACATGGAACACGATAATTGCTCCAAATCTCAATCGAATCTAGTACTTATTGCAAGGATGTTAATTTAATACCATATAAGGATTATTCTAAAAGTATGATTTGTTTATACGCTTTAATATATTCCACAATTTTCAGATCATCTATCAATATCAATCATACTTTGCTTCAGTGAAATTGTATATTGAATATACCTATATGTAATTTTTAGTGCACATCTACAAGATTAGGCCCGTTCTAAGGTTTTATTTTATTGCACATTCGTTTTAAACACATAGGCTGCGTCTCGCCGGCATAGACATAAGTCTGCCTTTAATACTTTCTATGGTGTTCTAACAAGAAATTGCTCATTTACAGTCATGAAAACAATGACTACTTAGCTAAGTACTAAAATACGATTTATATTTTATTTAACAGGTGAGATTATTTTTTTTTTGTTTATAAAATAGGGATGATGAGTGCATTCAAAAACTTAAATTCTATTTAGTCCGTCAGTTAGATTATACAAAAATACATACATATTTTTATTTTTACCGAATTAACAAAAAATCACAAAGATAAAGAGCATCAAAGTTTTGGGGTAGGGGCTTACGACGTCACTATTTAGTAAAAATTGTGCAAAAGTGTGACGTCACGCGCAACTTGAATGCATTGTATTTTCGTCAATGTTTGTTTGACAAATAAATAAAAAAATACGTGTTTAATATTTTTTATAATCTAACTGATGAACTAAACATTTTTTTTAGTTATCTTGCCAATTATACATGACAAATTATTGCAACTATGTGGAGACTAATCGCGATCTGATTCTTTCTGTATTAAAAAAACTATAAATTAGATTATAAAGTTAATTCGTTGTGTGTAACGAAACTATCGTCAGAATTTTATTTAATTTTACATGTATTAAAGTGAAGAAAAAAAACATTCTCATAATCAATAAAAATAATTTGAAAACCACAAAAAGCTAAACTCGGTTTAAGTACCTATTTAAAACATCAACCGGAATTGTTACGTTTTGACTTATAGTTTTATTTAGTTCATAACAACATTCGTAAATCTAAATCATTAATTAATAAAAACGGAATTTACTAAATACGTAACTATTTTGATAGGTGATAATATCTAAACTAACTATAATCTCCATCTAACCCAGCCCAGTTTTATTTTTTGGTTGAATGTGGTTAAGTGGGCTGCCTGCCCCTTTGACTGCCTACCCCTTTGGGGATTACGGTCATGATGATATGTATGTATTCTTATAAATAACGGTAAAGTAAAGTCCGTTTAAAAGAACCTCGTCTTTGGGTCCGTAACCTTAAGTTGCACGTAGTATATTATTACTCTGTGCCGTAAGTAACAAAGAGATAAATCTCATCATACGCAACAACACATATCGCCGCATTTGTTTTCATCTGATGCAAATCCAGTTGCTTACGAACTAATATCACTAATATGATTTATTGTGTACGTCAAACAAGGTCTCGGGTCCAACACTCCGCCAGTTATCACTAGGGATGCTACATTCAATGGTAACTATAACAGTAGTGTTAACACCCAATCACAGATTACCTGGGAGGTTCATATGATTTTGGTGGGTAACTCTTGATAATAATATTCTAATTATTTACAAGATTTTTTCAGAAATAAAAATAAAATATAATTTTCACTGCATCTCAACAGCTTGGCATATTATTTAATAAAAAATAATTATACAACTCTTTATTTTTTATTACTTGAATGTTTCAAGTCATCTTTACTAATTCTGGGGCAGTAACTACCAGATTGGCGATATATCAAATGTTAGCAAATACAACGCACTCGTTACGGAGACCCGCGATTGTTTTGTGGAAACGTGAGGTGTATTAATTAGGTGCTCATTGCTTAAACTTAAAAAAATTACTGTATCATCATCATCTTCCTAGCGTTATGTCCCGTGCTTAGACGGGGTCCGCTTAGACCATGATCCAGGATTTAGCGAGTCTGGTAATTACGTTGAAGCGACTGCCGATCTGACCTTCGTAACCCTAAGATAGGGGAACCAGACAATTTTTGGATCATGGTTACAAATTCAAAGTTGTTTGATTTTGCAGGTATGAAACCTGCGATGTTTTTCCTCACCGTTGAGCTAGTGGTATAAATACGTACATAGATTTAAAAAATCCGGAGGTACGTGCCGGGTTTGAACCCGCATTCCTCGGTTATGAGTCACGTGTCCTTACCATTGAGCTACCACCGCTCTCCCAAAAAATTACTGTATATTTAGTAAAATAATGGTAACTTTATACGTCTTGGTGGTATTTTCTGTATCATATAGCGTGGGTGGCACGTATATCCGCGACCGCGCCCCATCCCTAGCTATCGCGGCCGCCTTTAGACGGCTATTTCAGTGATGCGCCGATACGGCTATCTAGGCCAGACGGCTTGCGTCCCGCCGGGCCATAGGTCAGTATTAGGCGCAATATGTGCCACGTACGAATGCGATCACGCGTCAAGCGTAACAGGGAAGACTGCGAACTCGTGACAGTCTAAATGATAATTGTCCAGTTAAAGTAAGTAAGTAGGTAGATACTTACTTAGGAACCTGACTTTTCCAAAACTACCTGTCCTTATTTAAATACATCTTAAGTACTAATATTATAAACGCGAAAGTTTCTGTGGATGTTTGTTACTCTTTCACGCAAAATGAACTGCATGGATTTTAATGAAACTTTACAATAATATAGTTTATACATTAGAATAACACATAAGCTATGTTTCATAGATGTACCACGCGAGCAACGCCGCGGGCAGAAGCTAGTATTTTATAATTTTAGAAGTATATTATTATAGAATAACTATTTATAGGCTATGCCTACATTACCTTTACAACCGGACAAAGTTGCTAGTAAGCAGTCCGTCTTAACTTTATGACTTACTGCTGATAAGTGACAATTTAACTGTCCATGTTTGTAATAGTCTTAGACACAATGAGAGACGCAATTGAAAGCATTCTTGACATTTTTACACATAAAATATAATAAGTAGATTAAGCATCAAACACAAACATCTATTTAGGTCTGAGTTTAAAGTGATCGATCACGTTAAAAAAAAGAAAGAACAAAAGCGAAATTATCTTTCATTGTGCATGCGCACCAAATGTTATCAGCAGACAACTTGCTCCATTTCGGCATACTATCTCTGAATTATCATTTTGACGGATAAACATGAACTTTGTACAGTGACGGGTCAAGGCCTGCTGCGAATATTGAGAACTGGACCAGTAAACAAAGAGTCCGAAATAGTTTACACAAATGACTGCTTATCGCCAATATTATGAGGAAGAATTCGTCGATAGGTTACGTCGTACTATGTACATAGTATTATTATCTGAGTACGCATGTTATTTCCGCGATGTGTACTTGGGTGATTGACGATAGAAGTAGTATTTATATGTATACCTACATGTTGTAAAGGAATTGTACGCAACATTCATATATATATATATATATATATATATATTCGCTCACGTTGCGTTCGGTTTTTGTGCATCTCGTCTATTTCTCTGTTAAAATTATACCTTTAGAGTTTGCCTACATTAATTCATAACATCACACCCGTACTCCCCGAAGGGGTAGGCAGAGTCAAAGGGAAGCCCTTTTAACCACATTCAGCCAAAAATAAAACTGGGCTGGGTTAGATGGAAAACTGTAAAAAAGTAGTGACAAGTGGCTAGCTCGTTGCCTACAGATTAGTCTTTTACACCATGCTAAGCAAGCAACGCAATTGGAAAATTATTTTTCCCCCAGGCCCAGATCAGCATGGGACACCATACTCTGAGCTGATTTAGAGTAAGAGCAGATTTAGAGTATTATTTTTTTTTTACTTGGTCATCAACAATCAAAAAGATTGATGAAACAACATGTAACATTCGTACTCGTAGAACTACTCATAGTAAATCAATATGTGCTTGGAATTTATAATATTTTTTTTGGAAAGAACTAATTTTCTGACATCAATTTCGCTATTAAGGACCGTATATTTCACTACGCCTCCTCACTACACCTCGGGAGATTAATAGTGGATAGAAAAATCAGGTTTCCGCCAGTTCAGAATCTGGATAATTCTCGTTTAATCGCGGCTCAGATTAATGTTAATAACAGTGGGAGGGAAAAGCGCAAATTAAACGTTAGAAAAGCTAATTCTACAGAGACGCATAGTCGCTGTTCAGACGACAGCTTTCTCGGGCCCTTTTGCGTTTGTCGCATCAAAAAAGAATTGATTGCGGAAATGCATTCGATCGGCGAGTGCAAAAAAAAGTGAAACAACCCCAGTTATGACCAAATCTAGATGGGTGGCCAAACTTGAGAGTAGTACTAGTACTTTAGAAGATACGTTAAGTTCTGACTAGACGTGCTTTCACAGGGTAACACCACGATTTTTATTGTGGAATATTTTATTAATATAAACACCCGCCAACTATAACCATACTAAGGGGAAAACCCTTGCAATGCTCTATGAATGCTATGCACCATGGTCTATGACTCAAAAATATTAAAAGTAGTTTTGAAAATATAATGGACACCTCTCAAACATAACTAACGAGGACATTTCAGTATAAATTCTTATATCCTAGAAGTTCATATTCAAAAAAAATTTAGATTCTTAATAAGGTTGCAAATACTACCTATTGTGTATATACCTAGATAATAAAATATTGTTGGTTAGCTCGTAAGTAACGTTAAACAGTAAATATTCTTCCAAAACAAGTCAGTCGAACTCGACCAACCAAAATGGTACTCGTGATAATTACACCTCTAACAACGAATTAATAGCCCTCTAATGACATCCCCTCCTTCCCGAGCAACGTAATTACTGATCCATATCTGGACTAATTTTATAAGAATCCCGTCCCACCACTTACCAACAGGACCATGTCTCCATTTGACCACCTTTCATCCGATTAATAATTCATAACATTCATAGGAAATCACCTAGAGATCAATATACGAACAAAAACTCGGTCCATTTGAAAGGGCTTAACTTGAAGAATGTTTTCTAGAAACGCGGCCATCGGCACTAATATGGTTGTAAGAACGACGACTGTGATTGTGGAACTCTTCAATGGCCAACACCCATTAAGTTTGTAATTAAATAGAGTGATCTTTCAAACTTCGCGACTAAATTTTATGACACACAATACCCACCCGCGAAAACAAAAATATCTACTGTGACGTAGTTATACCTAAATATGCCATAAAAACCTAAAGTTTCACAGAAAGACTCATTACTATTGAATTCGGTTGAAGCCTTTATTACCTACGTCTTTTACAAAACTGAATTAATAGTTTAACATATCATTTTTTGTATGTGCAAACTTACATACATAAATCACGGACTAGTAAAAAAAGAAGGATTCCACGCTATCATACTATAGCGTGAAGCCACGTTTATGCATGTGTGAGTGAGATACTTATGGATACCACATATCGGATATCTGTCATTTGGAGCACTTGTTGTGTCAATGTGTGTCGTAAGTTGCGTGTCAAGGTGGACCACCTGATGAGCTTCAATGTCTAGTTAGTGGCGCGGAGTCCTTCTTTTTTTACTAGTCCGTGACATAAATTGCTAAAGTCGTAATCCTTAGTCCTAAAAAAAAACATAATAAGTCAAGATATTGAATTACTAGCTAATATATTTTTGTATAGATGCAACCTTCCAAATCAAGTTAAAACATTATTAAAACTAACATATTAATAATACGTTAGTTAATACGCCCGTGTACATCGAAACGTATAAATTTTTTACAAACTTTACCGTAAATAGCACTTTTTTTAATTACCTGCAGTAAAACTTTCCATTCACCTATACAATGTACCTATTCACATTAGTACTTAACAACCTTCCCATCTCATCGCCACACATAAATCAAATCGAATCGATGTAAACTCCACTAGCTAAAATGTATCAGGGAACTTTCTAACAATCTTCTATTAGCAGACGCAAAAGCTCGACATTTCTCGCAGACGGTCCCCAGTTTGCATTCCATCGCTTTCTTCCGCAGTCCCCGCTCGCTGGCTAGAGAAACAACGCAGCAATGTATTTAGGCGCTGTCTGTCACATCAGCTGTCGTTGTCAAGTAACTCACAGGGCAAGTTTTTCCTGACAAGAGCACTCGTAGGGTTGACAGTCGACTAAACAGGAATACAAGAATGTGCAACATTCTAAATAGGATGCTGACTTAAATGTTTGACATACAACCATCAAATATTATAAACAACCGCATATATGATTATGTGCGGTGTTTTATAACGGTTCATCCACATTGTAGCTACCTTTTGTGATGTAACATGTTGCAACACGCTAATATTAGATAATGTTTTTTATGGTAGGTAATTAATTATACCGCCAATAATATGTAGGTGCAATAAACAACAATAGGAGCTTGATCTCTGTCTACCCCTTCAAGGATTACAGGCATGATGATACGAAGGTATGTACGAAAAAGGACCAATTTGAGCAACAGGCCAGTTGTAAAGAAAAGGATTGTTCGCGTACCGTAACAATAAACATTCAGTTACAAATGCTATTTATCATTTCCTCAAACTCTTTGTTTTCAAATACCTACAGCAAAATAAAGAAACAACAACGCCAATTTTTTTTAACTAAAAAGGGGCGGAGAAGAAGCGCTAACCCTTTGTTCTCAGCCTACATTTGGAACTACTGACGTGATAGTAAATATTATGTATGTCTAGAAATGGTAATTTTTTATCGAGTGTTACCTCTTTGTATCACAGTTAGAGAAATTATTAACAAAAACGATTCAGTAACCGCAAAACAGTTGATCTGGCAACCCTAAACCAGATGTCCGTTAAGGTGAGCTTAGCGAGAGCTCCTAATTCCAACATAATTAGAGAAACCAGCGGCGGGACGGCCTTACCGCGCTCCGAACTTGGAACATATAATGAAGACGTAAAAAAGGCGCGGCGTGCGCGTGCGCACCTCCACGCGATATGCGCACAAGCGCACACTTATGACACGGATGTACGATTTATGTCGGGTTTCGTTAAAATTGGGGCTGTTTTCCAATGATCCCTTATTATGAAGGTCCCTTGATGGTTTGACACTTAAAAGTTATTTACATATGTCTTCTGTACCTAGCATGTAATTTCTAGGTGACCAGTAATAAAGAAGAGTTGGCCAATACAGAGCCCCCAGCGCTATTGCCACAGCTAAGGTCAGGATAGTATTAGGAAAGGCTTATTACTATTTATGGATTGCAATGCTAGATCCAGCAATTCAGCTGGGCCTAGCACAATTTTAGCTTTGCTGGTTCCAGCGGCATTTGCTGGTTCCAGCAACATGTGCTGGTTTAGTGCCGCTGGATTTCCATCCCTACTAGAGATTGGAACGCTTGATCAAGCAATCCAGCTAGATCTAGCATCTAGCTCTGCTGAATCCAGTGTCATGTGTTTGATCCAGCATAAAATGCCGCTAGATTGCAATTCCTAGTTAAGAATCCACTTAAACTATGGTCTTGGTTATTAAATTGAAACTATTGCCACCTGACTATTATAACTGTCAGGCACCTAAACCAGCTAAATCGGATCGTAGTTACACATCATAACTTAGTATCGTGAGGAGTGATCTCCTCATATGTACGTATCATGCTATTTATTCCCTCATCCCTCGGCATCCAGTCGGAAAGCTCTTTAACATTACCTTTTGCAAGAACAAACCTAGGTCGTCAGGCCCCTCTGGCTAGATGTTGCTTGCAATATAATGAGCTTAATAACGGAGGAGGTCGGTTTGATATTTTCCACGATAAGCTGCGTAGTTTTAAACACAAACTGATCTCAAGTATTAAGATATGTTAAGTTATTATTAATTGTCCTTTAATTCTTTCTTTTGTACAATTGTGTTTAACTTTGTTTTTAATTTTTTAAGAAGATATGTTCATATTATTTTCGTGTAAACTTTTTTGTTTTTTTTTTTAATTTAAATATGTAGGCAGAATACAACATACGCTGTACATATATTACTGCGAATGCTATGTACGCCTCTTATTGGTATACATATAAGATCTCATTTATATATAAGTTATAAGTTTACAATAATGTTGATATGTATACTGTTGGTGTACCTTTCTAAATAAATAATAAATAAATAATAATAATCACAAATTAAATTATAAAACCAGTTCTAGGTGATTGGTAAGTGATCGGTTATGTATGGACCAACCCCTTACATTTGAGCCCCATGCCCCCAATCAGCAGGACATATGGCTAGGAATATATAATAATAAATATCAGACTACATCACATACATTGATCTGACTCCGAGATAAGTAGCTTAAGCACTTGTGTCACGGATATCAGATTCAACAGTGGTATTACAAATATATACTTAAATATTGGATATTAACACTCAGACACCGAAACAAACACAAGTATTCAACACACGAATGTTTGTTCTGAGTGTGGATCGAACCCACAACTCTTGACGCATGGGGCAGGGACACTACCGAATACGCCATCGAGCCAACGATTACACAATATTCCTACCCTGTTCAATTTTAAAACTAAGGTATAGTATTAATCCTCATTTGCTCTTTATATACTACATATTCATATTACAAGTAAGGATATATTTATTGGTGTTAATTAACCTTTCTCGACATAAAACCGGTGGACGAACGGCGTCGTAATATAACAAATTTATCTCCTTAAATACATAGTAAAGTTAGCTAACTCTACTATGTATTTACTTTACAAGAGTAGGTAGATCAGTAGCTACTGATTGATGTGCATAAAGTCAAAGTACCTATTAGCCTTTGGTGATAAATATCAATAAAAGTAATAAATGTAACATTGAATTTGCGTCGTTATTGAAATTGTTGTTCTCAAGTGGATGCTACTCAATAATATTACTCAATTAAGTTTGTGTTTATCTAATAATATATTATTATAAGGGCCAAGATGTAGTTTATTTGTCAGAAAACTGCAAAGTCAATAGGCCTTTTATTATTTATGCAACTTTTGGTAAACTGTGTGCTTGGAGATCATATGTCATCACATTATATGTTTAGACCTTTTAAAGAATTTCATATTAATGAAGTCATGTAATAAGTTCTAGTTATCATTTAGGAGTGGTTTCACATTATTTATAAGCATTGTATATAAGCATTCAATAATTCTAGTAATACATTGTATATATACATATATCTGTATGACTATTCTGTTATTATGTGTTTACGCATAAAATTTTAAGTTATTATATCATCTTATAATGTTAGAAAAATTTATAATTTAAGAAATGTTATAAAACATCCCGTCCAAACGCCTACCCCTCCGGGGAAGTGGCGCGATGCTAGTTTAGATTTTTTGTTAAAAAACATTTCCTTAAACTGGAGATCTAGAAAAATACACAATTATAATAACACTATGATGGCACCTATAGCATTTTAGCCTAGTTATATACATTGACGTGTATAGCCTGAAGTCTGCCGAGTGCACAGAAGAGATGCCGCAATAGACATACCAAACATTTGGAATTAAACTTTTTAAATAAATTATTCCAAACAGAAAAGTTAACGTAATTTACAAAATAAATGTGTTTAGTATTAATAGCTAATAGTTATTTAATATTATTACACGTTCTAATTTAAGTAATGTGCTATTCATTGTCCTCATATACTTTTTTTCCAGAATGTAGACAACATAATACCTATAGCACATTAGTAATATGTTTATATGTAATTTATGAGGGCAAATATATAATTATTGTAACCATAAAGTAAATAACATTAATTTTGTGATAGTAAATCTATAAAATATTAATAATAATCTTATGAAAATGAATGTTAAAAAACCTTAGTGATGTTTTAATATGGAAATACTCTTTTATATATTTTTATTCATAAAGCATTTTATAGTTTCATGACTACTTATTAAATTAGAAAAAATAATATCCCTAAAAAATATTTAATTTATTAGAAGGTTCTAAGAAAAGACATCAACGCGCGTACACCCGGGAGCATAAGTTAGTATTTAACATGGAGTTTGATTAAAAATAGAAGTAACCATCATTATAATTAATTTAGTTTTAACTTCATCATAATAAACTTAATAAACTTCATAATAATTGAAATATATAGTAGCCAAATAAGGAAGTTCTAGAATTAAATAGATGTGTTCAAAGTAATTCTCAAAATTGAGGATTTCTAAAACGTAAAAAGCAAAATATACTTACTGGAATGTTATGACAATGCCTTTTTAACAATTTTCCAATTCCTAAGCCTCACCAATATATATATTAACTACTATAATTGTGATCTATTATAATTGTAATCTTTTATAAAACACTTACTTCTGTGCTTCGAATGATTCTTCCATATTTTCCTCAGCAGCGTCGTCATTTCGTCGTTTAAAAAAATCAATACTAAACTTGAATTTCTTTAAAAAAAAAGTAAAAATGGCGCGTAAATATGGAGGCAAGTTTTCCCGCGCGTCGTCCCGAACGAACTGCGCGCGCAGCCTCCGTATCAACCCTTCGCGGAGTGCGTGAGATACGAGGTTCGCATTACCTACATAAAAGTGGTCATATATATCAGATATATTACTAAAGCACCAAGTGCGACATAATATTTTAGCTTCGGATGGTGCTCTTGTTGGGGGTGCCCAACAAGAGCACCATCCATTTGAACACAATAGGTGTATTGTACCTACTTTTTTACGAGTAAACACCAAAGTACTAAATCAGCAGGACCTGTTATCTATTCATTTTAGTTCTATGGGTATTTTGGGTGTAAGTGATACCCACATACATAATCTTCCAGCTTGCAATTCTGAAAGGAGTAGGCAGAGTCCAAGGAACGATAAGTTCCATAAATCCCATTCAATCAAAAAAAAATTGGAGAAATTATTAAACATATTACCTATGCTTTTATTATGCATAGATAAATTATCGTAATCTTATCTGGTTAATTATTTGGGAAACTGCCTTTAACTATCTATTTACGTATTTTTTTACATTCGTAGTAGTAACGTAATACTATAGTAAAAACAAATCAATTTAATTCTTCTATTGTATGCTTAAACCCTGTAAAGATAATATTTAGGACGCTGAACACTTATTAATAGAGTACGTACTATCTTAATTATCAGGCTAAGTAATAGTGATTTTTATAACAACGTCGTTTATTGTACAAAGAAATAAGTTCAATGCAACAAAATGATTCAATAAATCCAAGCGTGCGATAAGAGAACATAAGACTACAGTAATAACATTACGCGATGATTAGAGAGGAAATAATAACAACATGTACGTACGTACATATGTATTATAAATAATAATATTTTGTATATCCAAACGCGCCGGAGATCCTTCGATTACTTATATCGATGGCCTGTTTAGTGTTCGGTTTAGGTACCCTAGAGCATGACTAGGACACGCGACTAGTGACTCTAGCCACCATAGGCTCGGACCTAGATAGATTATTTGCCTCGGAGAGTATGTAGGGCGTATTATATCCCAAGATTCTCAATAAGTAGCTTAAATATGTCCTCCTTTTTAGGAGTCGGTTAGAAAACAAAGTGCGAGTTGGACTCGTGCACGAAGGGTTCCGTACCAATATCGAGCAAAAAACGGCATTAAAATAACGTTTGTTGTATGGGAGCCCCCCTTAAATATTTACTTTATTCTGTTTTTAGTATTTGTTGTTATAAGGTCAACAGAAATACATCATTTGTAAAAATTTCAACTATCTGGCTATCACGTTTCATGAGATACAGCCTGGTGACAGACGGACGGACGGGTGGACGGACAGCGGAGTCTTAGTAATAGGATCCCGTTTTTACCCTACGGTACGGGTACGGAACCCTAATTTTTTTTTTTTTTTATTTATTTTGTTCTGACGATTTATAAGTGCTTTTTGTAAGCCTATTTATATGAAGATCATTTCATTTCATTTCATTAAAAACAAAGTAAATTTGACAATATGCCCTTTATTACATTAAGTATTAAGTATAGCTGCTAAATCTTATCAGTTGCTGTCAGTTTGCACTTTAAATTCTGGATACTTTTGATGGTGTTGGCGCACTTAAGTATACAATATGCAATTAGTAGGTAACATAAATAAAGTTATGTTTAGTATAAGTACTTATACGAAAAACGAAATACGGGGCAAATATTTTTATCCACAGAATCAGTAGGTATAAAATAAATTATAATTGTATCTCAAAAGCTCAGAAAGTTACAAGCTTAATGTGTTGCCTGGTTGTCCTCCGGCAAGTATGAATTTGCGCTTATTAGAAATAATACCAACGGGACTAAACGGCCTTGTGACCTTGTTGACAGATTTTATTTAAGTTTATGTAAATATAAAATTTTGTTCAAAATTTTATTACATGGTATGAAAACTATTGCAACGATTCTATACTTAAATGATTTATTTTTGTACCAACCGTTTTCAGGTTTCGTATACATTAAAAAACTTTTGTTATCTATAGTTTAAATAAGTATTTCCGCACTTACGGAGTCAAACCTTGCCCTGGCTGATATTTTATTACAGATTAATATTTGTCTATCTATTACTAAGTGCTTATAAGAGACACAGCTTGCTTTCATGCTCTAAATATAATAAGAAGGATGTCTTTCCCAAAACATGTCTAGTCACAGCTTAATGACAGACTGAACAATGCCTAAATTGTTCAACATTATAACTGGTCCTTCATGTCTGGGAACTCCGGAAAGTTAATGCTAATTTTCCTGCAAAAACTCACTGCGGTACCTTAGAAGCCCGTGAGTAGCCACGAAAGTAATAATTTGCGCGCCTGATGCAAGCCGCCGCATTCAGCAGTCATGCCTGACGCAACGTTGGAGCGCAGGCTCTCAGCAAGTAAGCTCTCAAATCAGGTTTTAAATTTGCCCCCACTGCGTTTTTTTGCCCTACGCGCCTAATTGCGAACCAAGTACACACAAACGCGGCAATATGAACCGCCAAAGTAAACGCTAATATTTTAAATGTGAGCCAACTTCTTTGTTGAAAAAAGTTCTTTCATAAAACTGAATATTCTGTGCGTTATGTTAGCCATATTTACTAAATTTAATGAACAAAGTTATATAGGATACAATTTTAATAATTATCTATTATGGGTTACTTAGTATATAATGTATAATGACTAATGAATACGAGTATACTCATACTTTAAAATACCAAACAACGCTTATGGAAGTGATATACGTTTGGTTTTAGACTGCCTTTAAATCATATCACTTCCATCATTTGATCTATCTAGATCAAATAATATAAAATCATGGGTCAAAGCATACAATTATTACTTTTGCTCAGACGAACTTACTGGCTACCTACATGCAACGCCTTGACCTTAGTTATTAGCAAAGTAAATCACTTGCGAGCAACTTTAACGTTGCTATTGGCGCCGTCGATTTGGCGGGAAAATTTCAAATATCAAAATAAGTTAGCTAGAGAAGCTAACGGAGTGGTATGATTGGGAAAGCCGACCCCGCGTAACAGGATAGATATGAATAAGGCGAGGCAGAAGAAGAAGAAAATGAGTTAGCGACCTAATCTCCGGGCTCATTTGCTTAAAATACGTCTGTCGGTAAATAAAAAAAAATTGCAGTTCAAAATTTATTTAACATAATTAAAATGGCAATAACAAAATGATTATTCAACTAATTACTACCCTTATACATATTATTTGTTTCAAAATGAAAAATGGTACATAAGATAAAACAAAAAATACATATCCTGTTTTATTTAACATTACAAGTGCAGTTTGTATATTAATCTGATAATAATAATACCTACATATATAAAATCCGACCAAAATTGTTTTTTTACAAATCGATCTATTAGTCACATGCAAAAGGTCATAAATAAATATTGACATGACAATAAACAGGAACCTCTAGCGCGCATCGCACATATGCTAAAATAGCGCGGTAGGAATAGGGAACCCTCTAGTGATTAAAGAAGTCTCTATAGGAATAACTTAACAGTCAATAAAGGAACCAATTTTTTTTCGTTGGACTTACTCTGAATAATGCAAGGTTTAGTCCATAAACAAAACCCAGATAGTATGATATTCCATTAAATCAAAAGTGATTTAGTCAATAACCTAAGGATTAGATACAAGCAATGACGACACTGGTTTCACACGCTATGCCCATTACATAGAACGTTTTGCATTGGACCATTTTATATAGTAGGTAGGTACAATACAATACTAGAAATTAAATTTATACATAAAATGTATAAGTAAATTATACAATTCAGTATGTAAGATTAGATATGAAATTGAGAAAATCTTACATCTTGAATCATGACTTGACAATATCAACCATATACACTAATGCAAGACACACAAATCACATTATTGGTGATTGTAAAAAAGTTAAAACATGTCATAAGTATCCATTCAGCGAGGTAGTACTGGAAGTTCAATCGTTATGATCTGGGCCATGTCAATTGATTAGAGGAGGTTTAAAAGGCATTGTAAATAAGATGACTACTTTTTTTTAACAACATTGAAGTCAAGTCTATGCTATTCATGGATGGTTCTAATTGCAGTAGTGGACATGTATGTTTTCAATCACTCTATTTGCATACATACATGGTAATAACAATTTTATACTGTATCCATGGACTAGTAAAAAGACTCCACACTGTCATACTATAGGGTGAAGTCACTTGTATGAATGTGTGAGTAAAATACTGGATACCTGATATCGAATACCTGTCATTTGGAGCACTTATTATGTCAATGTGTGACGTAAGTTGCGTCAAGGTGGAGCACCTGAGGAGCTTCAATGTCTAGTTAATGGCGCGGAGTCCTTCTTTTTTTACTAGTCCGTGACTGAATCAAACATGATGATAACTTAAAAAGTACTTTAGATTTACATTGGCTTAACCATCATTTTAACAATCTGAAAATGTTTGCTTGTTTAACTCCAAGAGGTTAAAATATTGATAATTGTTATGTATAAATTATAGTAAAGTTGTATTTTAGCTTGAACATAATAAATTGTACGACCAAAAATATATCTTGTGTATTAACACAAATCATCATAGCATCCTGATATTTTGGGACCTAGATAAATTTCCACTTAATATTGTATTTTTAAAAGAATACTTTACATAATTCATTAGATTAATGAGCTATTGATAATATCATTTTAACATTAAGTAAACATTTGTTACAAATGCAACAAAATTATTATACTAAGTAAACCAGATATATATTTTTCAGGTTTAGTAATAAAATATTGCTTGTTGTCTTACTAAAATCTAATTGATGTAGGTATATTCTCATTTCATGTATAGAAATATGTAATAATTAACTGTGTGCAATTTATTAACCAAAATAAAGAAGTCATTTGTTAATAAAAAAAAATTTTTGAAAACTATAATGTTGGATTCAAGTGATTACATTGAATGTTTGAAAAATCATAATTACCTTGTTTTATGCACTACAAAATATATCACAAAATATACTTAAGCTTGATGTTAAGTACTGCATACTTAATTTTGTAATTAGACTTTATGTAATGAAAAAATAATTTCTCATAGATAAAAATTTAGTTTACATGTTACATCTATACATATTTGGTTGGATACTTATTTTGCACTTATATTAATAAAGTGGTAATTATTTAATGTACACCACATATTTATCTATATTTAACAGATTATTCTTAGTATAAAGATATTCTCTCATACAAGTAAAAATACTAATAGACAGTCGTAACTTCAAACTCTAATATTTCTTAGTCTTAAAAGCAGCTATATTTATGTACTAGCAAATTTAATATATTATTTTGTATTGAACCCCATAATTAGTACAGGAAGTAATAATATGGAGCATTTATTAACTATTAAATATATTAAACTATATAATATGCATTTAAAACAATCCATTGACAAAGCAGATGATTAAAAAATTATATCTTATATCATCATAACAAGTCTTATCACTCAGATTATAATATTAGCAAATTCATTTCAAAAGCTTTGCCAACAAATTTATCAGTCTGAAGCCACCCGATCTTGAGGAAATAAATAATTTACCAATCTGTAACCATACACCATAATGTAACAACATACTTTAACACAGCATGGAATATTTACTCACCAAAAGTGTAGAGAAAGTGCCAACTGAACTGAACACATGGCACCCACCTGTGTGTGTGACCCAGTACTGAATAGGCACATTGTTTATTACAATATAAATAATATATTATTATCGTGACATCTGTTTCAATCAATGTATTATGCTTTAATATGATGCTTTAATATGATAAGGACACAACTTGTGTTGTTTTGTGGTGTTCATAAGTTATGTTAGCTGACAAATACAATTTTAAGTTGTATTGAATAACATTTTTCCATTATTTCAATAATAAATTTTCTCATTTACTAGCTCCCTACTTAAATAGGTTAACAATAATATTTATAGTAATGCCTCGAAACATCAATAAATATATACTTAAGTAACACATATTATATGGTTCTGAGATGAAATTACTCAAGTTTAAATTGGCCAACTTGTTAATTGAAGAGCGACTAGGCCTAACTTAATATTGCAATGTTGTATTTCAAATTGCTTGCACAATGACATTCAATCAATACATTAATCTAACAATATAATCTATGTTACAGTATAGGAATTCATTTAACCTCTTTTTTAACAGCCACAGCTTTTTCTGCTGGTTTGGCAGGAGGTTTCACTGTGGATCATTTCTTCTTTCTATCCTGGGTACACTTCGGACAGTACCACTTGCCTTTGGGCTTGATCTTAAGATCTACACAGGCAAAGTGGAACCACTCTATCGGACAATCAGGGTTATCACACCCAATCATTTCTCCATAAGATACTTGATGGCAGAGACAATAGGTTGGCTCATTGGGATCTACGGGCATGTCCAGCACATCACTTGGGTGTGCCATACCCGCCACAGAATCCAGATCAGCATTCTCTTCTTGCTCCTTGGCTGCGTTGGCCATTGCAGTTGCACCTTTACGCTGAGCCTTTTTCTTTGCAGCTGGCCTTCCAGATGCGGCTGCATCATCCTCACTAGACGCCCCAGCGCGTTTCTTCTTCCCAGTAGCTGCTGCAGTTTTCTCATTTCCTTTATGTTTTTTCCTACCTTTTTTAACAGTAGTGGTATTTGTCTCCTGGTCGGCCGCTGCCTGCTGCGCTGCGCGGGCACTCATCACCTTCTCCTGGATCTCTGATTCGAAACGAGCGAGGTCAGAGTCGAGGCGCCGTATGTGCTTATCTACCAGCTCGTAGGTCTGTATTGCCAGCTGCACTTTATCATCACCGTACTCCTTCGCTTTATTAAATAGTCCTTGTATGGTATTTACCTTCTCCTTCTTTGTTTCCTCGTCCATTTTAGGAATATTCGGCAACAACTCATCGGCCATGAGATCGATTGTCCTCATTAACCCGTGTGCTCGATCATCCAGATCTCTCATAAGCTTGAAGTTCCTTTGCAGCTCTATCGGGAGATGCTGCAAGCTGTCCAGGTAATGTTCCAAATAAAGGGCTGAAGTCATTTTGTTTCAATATTTCGTAACCACTCGAAATGAAAGTATCCAGCGCCAAAAAATGTAAACGTAAATGTTAATAATTAAAAGAAACACAATTCGTTTACTTAGTAACGAGAAAATTAATTATTAATTCACTAAATTACACTTCTTTCAACTTATTACTAAAATTGAACAAATTAATTACAACTCAAAAAAAACCCAATTTTCAAGATGCATCTTGCATTTTTCAACCAAGCGCTGATTGTCGTTCCGTGTCACTAACTCTGGATTTGCATTAAATGACTTAAAATATATATTTTTAGTTATCGCTTGTTTTTTATTGATCATCATATAGTAAAATAATGAATTTGACGTTAAAAAAAAAATTTTTATTTTACATATTTGATGCGAAAATATCAAAATTTTACATGTGTTAATAAATTTGGATTCGTAAAACGAAACATGAACAAATGAGATATACGTTTCGTTTTACACATTGCCAAAACAAACATTTGGAAAACAAAATAAAGTGTCGTATGATGAAATCTTTTCTATTCTATTCTATTCTAAATGTTTTACGCTATTTTTATCCAAATTCCAACCAAAAAAAAGGAGGAGGTTCTCAATTTGACTGAATTTTTTTTTTTTGTATGTATTAATAAGAATGTTCAAAGAAAGCCATCCAGATTCATATGGATTCTGCAAGCACATTCAGTGTATTTTTTAAGTCTATTGTTTGGGCACAATAAGATTAAGTAGGTATCAACTGTCAATGGTCAAGGCACGTTATATTAGTAGCACGAACTAGTATGCTACACAGACGAGTAATGTAAAAGTATGCACAAAATCAGACTAGGAATGTAAAACTACTAAGTAATGATTATGTAATGGTTCTAAGATAACGTAAAAAGAAAACTAACATTAAAACTATTTTCTGTTTTGTCCGTCAGTTAGATAATGAAAAAATATTGAATACTATTTTTTATTTATTTGTCAAATAAAACATTGGAGAAGATACAATGCATTTGACGTCACGCTTTCGTACAAAATAGTGACGTCGCAACCCCGCACTCCAAAACTTTGATGCTCTTTAACTTTGTGATTTTTTGTTCATTAGATAAAGCGATAAATATGTGTCTAGTATTTTTGTATAATCTAACTGACGGACTAAATAGAATTATAGTTTTTTAAAATGCAGTCATTATCCCTATTACATAAGATCTTGTTTTTTTTGTTGTAAATATAATAAAAAATAGCCAAATCTTACAATGCGACATCTCACTCGTAGACTCATTCTCCCGTTGTCCCTTCCATGAAGTTGACCCTTCTACCCCCATAAATATTATGCATTCCGTTAATGTGTGGTGAGAGTGTCATAGTAAGTTAGTACTTTCCTTTTTTTCTCATGGAAACTGGTCTGTGCCATTATTCTAGAATATAACATATTTCCACGCATGATGCTAGCTAGAAACAGTATAAACTCAGCTTACATTTATTTGACTTGTTTGGTATAGGCAATTCAATCATTCATGTCACTATACTTAAGTCAAAAACCAACCCAAGGCCTTGACCTAATCTGCATGTCAATTATTGTCAGTCCAGGTCTGTTAGGGTTACCCACAGCGGTTACCTTGCCATAGTCACAAAAGCGAATTGTCTGCATTGTACGTACTCTCGAGGACATACATTATATTATGTAAGAAATATTATTATCCCTCATGTAATAATATTACGAATGCCAACATAATGATATGGATGCGATATGGAAAAATATCGTATCCATATCTATAGAAAATGGGAAACATCATTAATCAGAGTTGAACACAATTTATAATAAAATTGATGGAATGAATAGGAAATACTGCGAGATTGATTTATATAAATAAAACACCAGATATAGTTTAACTTAAATTGTATTAGCAAATAAACAATTTATAAAATACTCTCTTATTACACATGATGACGTTATTTATAGTCCAGTAAGTGAAGCATCTCATTACTTTGCCATTTATTATAATGTGATTTAAGAATTATTTAATTAGTGATGGATAACTTGCATCTTATATGCATAATTTATATACCTAAAAAAAGTTAAAAAAAACACATTACTATCCTTCACTCATTGGCAGTATTAACTTGTAAAGTCACAACTAACTACATGTATATCGTAGCAAAATAATATTGTACCGATATCATACCTTTGATTGTGACTATACTTACAAAGACATAAAATAAAAGTCGTCAAAAATCACATTAAAACGAATGTTTCACATTATTACCCAGGACTATAGTGAATACAACAACTTGCTTCTGATTTTAAAATTTAAAATCATAAACATTTAAGAAATAATGCAAATAAATAATCAGCAATTGCCATAATACGGCAACATAAAGAGGCATTTACGTAATCTACATAATATAAAACATGCTTTATCCATTTTCTTACAGCTATAATTTACACTTCTTCGCTAAATACTATTCATGTTCATATACGTACATTACTACTATGCTACATTATTGATCATCCCAATGATTAATACATAACTATAAGTATTGAAAAAGTTCTATAATAATTTTAAATATTGTTTTATTTTAACAAAACTTGTTTTTAGCAATTTTTGCAACAGGGTTGTCACATTCTCAGCAAATGTCCACACACTAAAATATTTAATATGTCGTTTCTCTCAGATTAATGCGATTCTCTAATGATGATACAATTCTGTTAGTTTACATACAAACATCTGTCTGAATCACATGTTCGATTGTTCGGAAACGAATAGATATAGTGTAAACTAACGTAACATGCTATATTGGGATGACAACCCTCACCCTATATCATGTTTTAAAGGTATTTCTGTAGCATTCATATTATAAAAAGGTTCATTGTTATATTATATAAGCAATTAACAATTATATACACGATTGGCGGGGTTAAACATGACTCGCGCGGTAATGTTAAGATATAACTACCCAATACTTCCAATAGATTTGTCATGCAATTTAAATCCGTTTACATATTATATTTATCATTTAATCAGAGCGTTCAGCAAAATAAACTCACTTCCACCACACAGGATACTTAAACGGATTCAATACTTACACCTAGCTAGGTACAACACTACAATAATTATTTAAGACAATTTGGTACATATTCGTTGCTCTTTTACAATTAAACGTATCATTAACCCATATCGCGTGAGGTCGGCGAGCAACTAAACATTTTGGAATGCATATAAATAACAATAGGAAATGCAAACAGTTTATAGAGACGTAGAAACGAAAGAAAACCATGAGATTCTCTTCCCTATACATAGGTAGTTATGTAAATTTTAATTATAATTTTCCTACTATCAGACGAATACAAAATTTTATTATAAAATGGAAGCTATTGATTTTTACTCTGACAAAACTATACAATCGATACAATTGGCACTACAAATGCAGGTCACATTTATATGAAATTACAAAATCGTATTTATAAGCTTGTAAGTTGGGTCTTAGTAGGTACATTATTTTACATCGTCTACGTAACAGGTATTGCTCATAAATTAAGACGATTGACACGTAATTAAATTAATCTACAGGGATCATAAAATATGTTTACAAGCTTCTCATGTGTCGCCCTCACACTCCCGAGATCGATCAGTATCATAGGTTCACTTAAAGCGTTTAAAATTCATAAACATAATATAATACACATCTCAAAATTAACTTCACAACCACTAATCAAACAGGGTCTGTAGTTTGTGAATTGTTACGTAGTAAGCGAAGCACCATTCCGACGAGGAGTGCTCAGGTGGGCGTGGAGTGACGTATCGAACGAAGCTCGTTGGACGCAAGCCCGAATACTTGTCCAATGAAAAGGTATTAAGTATACAGAATGACTTAAACATATCTAAAATATTACTTTGGACAACCCCCAAATAAATATTTTTAATATTTCAGTCACGCTGTTTACGTTTTATCGTATCATAATCTCAAAATGTCCAATATGGCTTCGTAAAATTATATAGGGGGAAGATTAGATATTTTAACACTACATCTAACCATTTCTCGCCACTAGTGTTTACATTATGATGTATAGGTATATATTTTTGGTTTTATAGATAAATATTCCCATCACATTTCCTCGTTCCTCATAAGACTAGCTCTCGTATATTTTCTCACTCCATTAATATATAATATTAACGAAATTACCAATATATATTTATCGAATTATTACATCACACCGATTACGTGTACTATAATTACAGATCGCTCTCGCGCACCCGACTTCACTCGAAATTCCTACCTATCTACCTAACGGCCCCGCCTAGCCCGCTCCGATCCACCGTCCGGGCGGGAGACGGGGCCGACCGGACGGGCGACCTCAAAATATCGCGCCCGAAATATAAACACGGAGATAAATCGTCCCGAGACCGCACGTCCGGGATCACCCTACGGGGCGGGCCTCGCCCGACCGAGCGTACCCCGCGATAGGGGCTAACTTTCCCTCGAGATGCCACGTCGACCAGTGCCATCGATCGAAATAAAAAATGACTCATACGAACGGGGAGACGCGACGGGTCCACTCGGGGCGGACGGGCTCGGCGGCCGGCCCGTAGAGGCCTACTCCTAGACGAGCGTCTCGTACTTGTCGAGCACGTGGTGCGCGTCGTCGCCGTGCGAGCGCGAGCGGGGGCGCGCGTCGGGCGCGGGCGGCGCGCGCGCGCGCGGGGCGCGCCGCTCGTGGCACGTGCACGCCACCGACGCCTGCCGCTTGAGCGTGTGCGCGCGCGCGCCCGCCCAGCCCGGGTCCAGCGACTCGCTGCGCGCGTACGGCGCGCGCCGCCGGCCCAGCGTGGCGGCCGCGCCCATGCCCGTCGCCGGCGCCGCCGCGCCCTCCGCCCGCGCCGCGCCCGCCCCGCCCCCGCCGCCCCCGCCGCCCCCGCCGGCGCGACGGAACGAGTCGAGCACCGCGCTCCTCGATCTCCTCGATGTCCTTCTTCTTAACGAGCCAGATCTCCTCGGAGCCGCGCGTGAAGTAGCTGGAGCCCTTGCTCACGGAGTACTTCTCCTTGCCCCGGAGCTTGCCCGGGCGGGGGCCGTCGTCGGCGGCGGGCGCCAGCGGGCGCGCCGGGTCCGGCGAGGCGACGTTGCGGAACGCGGTGCCGTGCGACGGGAACTGGTCGGGGATCTTGGCGCCGAGGCTCGGCGAGCGGATGGTGACGTCGACGGGCGACGCGATCGGCTTGAACTCGGGCTTGATGATGCGCTGCGGCTCCGGCCGCGGCCGCTCGCCTTCGGCGGAGTTGCCGTCGGCCCTCTGCCACTTGACCGAGCTGGCGCCGCGCGACAGGCTCTGCTGCCGCTCGATCACGGTGGCGCTCCTCTCGGCCGCCGGCGCGGTCCGCTCGGGCGGCGCGGGGTTGTTTAGCTCAAAGTGGACGTTGTCCTTGAAGGGCGTCGCCGGCGGCGGCAGGTCCTCCTTGGTGTCGGAGCCGATCCGCTCGGTGCGGCTGCGGCCGCGCACCGAGCCGGGCCTCGACATGCGCCCCGCGCTCGCGCTCGCGTCCTCGGCGGCCTTCTCGAACTTCTTAATCTTATCCCCGACGCCGTTCGACTCCTCGTTCACCACCGCTTTCTCCGACTTCTCGCTCTTCTCCGCCTCGACCTTGACCGCCTCGACGCTGTTCTCGCGAGCCTTCCACTCCAGCTGATTGCCGAGAGCCGTCGGCTGCTTCTCGATTTTCGAATGCTCCCTCTCGATCGAGGGCTCCTTGCCGATCGCTTTGGGTGCGGGCTTCGTCTCGTCCGCCTTCGAGTTCGCCCTCGCCAGTTTAAACGTAGAAATCGGGGGCGATATGATTTCTGCGGGGTCCTTCTTCGGTGGGATCGCACTCCCTGTCCGGACGGGTTGCAGCTGCACGGTCTTCGGCGGCGAAACGGTCCCCCGCTTCGGCGGAGAGACGACTCGCGCCGGGGGAGGCGGGTCGCTCGGTGGGGAGACGACGTCGCTCCGCGGCTGAGGGTTCGCGGGCGGAACCGTCACCGGCGGGGAGCTCGTCTTCGCAATTTTCGGGGGCGACTCCTTTCTAGGAGGCGATGGGACGACCTTGGGCGGGGATGGAGTGTGAGTACGGAAAGCGGTGTCGGCCCGAGTGGGCGGGGCGGGCGGCATCTTCTCTTGCGCGGGCGCGGGTACAGACGCGGGAACGGGGGCGAGCACGGGGACGGGGGCGGAGGCGGAGGCGGGCGGGGGCGGCAGGGGGCGGGACTGGTCGGGGGGGCGCGGGGGGTGTTGGTGGCGCGCGTGGGGCGGCGGCGGGTCGGCGGCGCGACGTCACGCGCGTGACTCCGTCCACTGGTCGGAGTCGTCGGAGTCGGAGTCCGCGCCCGAGCTGGTATCGCTGCAAATATATCAAGAATCGATATCTTTAAATGTCCCTCACTATTTTTAAATGACAATATTTTTGACAACATCAAATAAAGAACATTTTACACTATAGTCTGCTTCACCTAAGAAGATTCCCGTGACAGGTGTCAATACTCCTTTTCATGGATCGTACTTTTTACGAATCAAATTATTCGGTTTTAAACATATTTGACTTTATATGTTAACATCATTGTAAAAAATAATTAATAGTCGCCATTTACTAATGTAAACACGGTTTATCAATTTTCTTCATGAATTTATTACTAATTTAAATTTAAAAAAAATATCGTATGAATTGCATACTATGGGAATCGGAAAGTTTACTCTTAGAGATTGACACTACTATTCACGTCACATCATTAATCGATATGGCCGACATCTTGTCCTAGAGTTAGGATATTTTACAAAATTTATTTCGTAAGCGTACATTTCAACTGAAAAAATGTTCCGAACCCAGTGACAGGAAAGAAGTGTGCCTAAGACACAAACAAAAACAAACCATCCTTATTTGGATGATTCCAAGTCTTCCAATCGCGTGCGCCTAAAACATATCTGCATTACATGAGAATACCAATATTCATATAAAAATAAATCATAGTTTGAAACAATTTTAATTTTTATCAGGATTCAAAATAAAATAAATAAAAAAGTCGATTTAACTGCCCTAGAACTTTTTATCGAATTGTACAAAAAACGAATATTCGTCATACGGATGGGTAACTATAACGTCAAATTCAAAGTGTCACGGAACTCTTCTTAGGTGAAATGGCCTATAACATCTGAGCAGGAGCATGTCTTGTGTCCGAGGGTACCTCGTATGTCATTACATTACGTGGGGGTCGATAGAACGCTGATGCTCTAGAAATGTTTTATCGGTATCTAAAAACTTCATTTGCAAGCTAATTGTTTTTTAACAAGTATTATTTAAAGTTTTCTCTTTCACTTAACAAATTTAAATAGCTGATAAAGGTTAATCACACTAATTAATACAACAATCGCGTGACTAACCAACCGATTCGCATATATTTTTACGCGTCATTGGCGCCGCCTGTCGCGTGTAAATTAAAATATGGGCGAAAGTTGTGTCTTGTTCATAAAATTCTTAATCATGTTACTTATTAATTGGGTAGGTAAAATTTCAAATCTATTGTTTACACGATTTGTTTAATTTGAAATGCTTCCTTATTTTATAAATGCGTGTTTTTTATTTTTCTTCTTTATCATGCAACAGAGCAATGTATCAACATTATTTTTGGAATCGAAGAAATTACGGAACCGCTTGAAATGGTCACTTGGAATAAAGTAATAGTACAGCGCGTACGGCGGTCATATTAAATTTGAGTGAACAGGTATAAAAAAAAAAAAAAACTGTACAGGCATTACACTGACATACGTCCCGGAGCAGATTTGACCATACCTTGCCCTCTTTATATTTTTTATTCCCTAAAATGTTTTTATCTGGTAAAGCTTTTAGTTACAGGCTATCTGATGCGAGGCCTGTAGGCAGTAGCCTACTCTGCCTAAACGATAATCAGGTCTTTCATACGCCACACGAGCGTGACCCACACAAACGAACACGGCATTTTGACACTTATCGCAGAGACCACAATAGCGTGCTATCGAAAGAAAGAAAGAAAAATTAAAAATTAAAGAAAAATGTATTGGACGCGCAATTATTAATACACGATAAACAAATATTTGACAATGGACAAAATAGTAAAAAAAGGAAAATCATAAAAATAAACAAAAAGCAACAAATTGGAGCCAGATCGGTCCCTGCCTCAGCATTATGCTACTGTGGCGTCAGATAAACGCCGCAGGAGCGCTGGTAGTCTGGCGGGACCCAGTTTTATAGTGACGATTTTATTTATTTATGTCTTGATCGGTGTACGTGTTGTAGAGCGGGATAGAAAGCTGCATCCGTAGCGTACCTGAGCTCGACGGCGACGCGGCGCGCGAGGATGGAGGCGACGTCGTGGAAGGCGGGCGCGCCGCGCAGCGTGTCGTAGCGGCCCGTGCTCTCGTCGCAGCGCTTCTCCACCTTGCGCAGCTTGATGCCTGCGCACGAGCGACGCACGGTCAGAATGCGAAACTAGTGTCGCGTGTATTTACTACACATCAATCAGTGGTTAGTAGGACTTTTTCAGGCTTTTAAGTTTCTATGGATTCGATCTTAGAATAACTGGGCATAATTCTACAACCAAATTATATTTAGTATATACGAAACCTGAAAACTGTTTGTACAGAATCGACTGAAGTTTTTATATCAATTCATATTTGGCCAAATACCAAGAGGTCCCGGGTTTAAATCCCAGGTCGGGCAAAAATTTATGGTTAGGTATTTCAATATTGAAATTACTCGTAACAGCCCGGAATCAGGAAGTTGGCGGTTCATACACCCCATGCCACGGAATGCACGCTAAACCGTTGGTCCCGCACCTGACCTCTCTCCGGTCACGTCGGATTGCCGTTTCACCGGACTATGAGAGTGAGGGAACAGAAATCGGTTAGGAGGATATTATTATGTATAAGAAGACATAAATTAGTGGCTAATAGGTAAAAGAACCGGCAACATTTATGGCAATATTTATAAGTGGGGATAATTCTATATGTCCTGCAGCTGGCGGGCGACGTGGGTAGGGTGCACACTGACCGTCCCGGATGGCTTTGAGCAGGTCGGAGCGCGGGTCCGGCTGCGGCTCGGCGGCGGGGCGCGGCGGCTTGAGCGCCGAGGCGCCGCGCAGCAGCGAGCCGGGCGACGGCGGCCGCGGCCGCTCCTCCCCCGCGCCCGGCGCCGCGCCGGCGGGCGGCGACGGCGGCGCGGGCGGCGCGGGCGGCGGCGGCGGGGGCGAGCACGCGCCGCTCACTTCCTCCGAAGACATCATGCCTGCAAACATACAACCATCTTAGCAAGCGGTACAGCTGGAAGCGGTTTTCATTTGTTTCGGAATACCCGGCCGGCTGTCGACTGCTTTTTGTTCTGGAATCGAGGAGCACCGGCGGCCTTATACAATATAAAAAGACATTTACCAATAACAGCGTGCATGTGGTCGAGGTGCTGGTCGAGGGCAGTGCGGTGCGGGGGCGAAGCGCCATTCATCAATGGGGGCGGTGACGTGCCCTCCGGCGGCGGTGGCGGCGGCGGCAGCGACGATCTGAAACACATACTTTTGTAAGTATACGATAACCATCATTTGTATATTCTTTAATGTCAACATAGCCGTTGCTGGCAGAATCTATTAATAAATATCATAACTAAATTTATTTATAAATACTAGCATCTCACCTGGTAGGCGTGAGATTGTTTTCGGGGCGGCGTCTCGGGGCGGGGGCGGCGCGGGCTGATGCGGCTGGTGCGGCGGATGCGGGTGCGCAGGGTGCACGGGGTGCGCGGGGTGCGCGGGCGGCGTGGGGTGCGGGTGGGGGGCGGGCGGCGCAGGCGGCGGCATGTTGGGGCGCGGCCGGCGCGGCGTGCCGGCCTGGCTGCCACCGTAGATCGGCTCCGTCACCGACCCATAAGGGCTCTCCTCGCCCACTGAAACGCAAAAGTTCATCTTAAAGACAGGCCGTAAAGAAAACAAAACAAAAACCGAACGCAAGTTGTATTTTTTAAATTTAGAATGCGCGCAACCTACCTCTTTTGTGAATCACTGCACTGTCATTCCACGTAAACCAATGTATACCCTATGCCAAATGTCATAGAATACAAATTAAGTTGTATACAAACAACATTATTCTCATAATCAAGCTAAATTATACCCAATATCAAACACCATAAAATTCATGTTAAATTGTGGTCAAAAACTACAAAATATTAAAAAGTTTACCATGTCCATTTCCAGTGAGCCTGGGCTGTCTGTTCTGCTTGTCTATCTCGATCGAGTTGGGCCGCGCGGCCTGCGACGACGGCGGCCGGTTCTGTGGCGTCTTGTAGTTGCCGTCCGGGACACTTGTGTCTAGAAGTATACATTCTACATTTAATATCAAGCAACAATCTAACAAATAAATGTACTAATTGACATAAGGTGTAGAAAGCATAATTGTTTATTACTCTTTAGATTTAATTCGTATTAATAGATTGATAACTGATTTATGAACTGTTCAATTAAAAGTAACACTCCAATAAGTACAATAGGCTGTTTTAAATGTAGTTGTTTTATAATTTATAGATTGCTAATTTTCCAATCATGCGATAGAAGATGCGTAAATCAAAAGGATTTATGTGGCACGTTTTAGAGTTTTTTATTACTTTTTTAAAACGGAAGCATTTAAGAGGTTGAAATATTTTTGCGGCCCCTTGGGACCATAGGCAGAATAAGTTTCTCACTTAAAGTGAGTAGAACATTTCCTATTTCCTTTCGCCGGCGACCCCTTTGATTCCGCCGAAGCTAATTATTGTTCGCATTAGTCCGAGCGGTCTGTAATGTTTATGTCAGAGGGTCGGGCTCGGTCGGGCTTGTCGGTATTTTACAGGCTGTACTTTGGAGAGTGTGCTTCTGAGCTCCATGAGCTCATTCCGCCTTCCCCTTTCTACCACGGAGAATTGAGACGCACTGCGGGTTATGACACCTACTTGTTTAACATCCCTTGAATGCGTACCAAGCGCTTCTCTTCTTCCTTTGTAATGCGCACTGCCAAGGAATGGAACGCCCTGAAGAAGAGGGCGTATGACTCACATATATAAATGGGGTCGGGTTTGTTGTGCTGGTCGATGTCGAGATGCTTGAGCTGGCTGGGCGCCATGATGTGCTCGCCGCCGCGCACGGCGGCCGCCTTCTGCCGCTCGCGCGTGGAGTGCGGCGCGCGCACGCGCCTCGTGCCGCGCCGGTCGTCGCCGCTGCCGCTGCGCGGCGCGCGCACCTGCGGCAACGGAGACATGTCTACAGGTGTGGGAAGATACTCGGTGTGATGAGGTACCAAGAACGAGGGTGTGCTCAGTTACCCTGCGTGATGGATTACCAAGAAACGGGATATGGTGCGTTACCCTGCGTGTGGGTTACCAAGAATAGACCGCCCCATACTTCACACACTTGAAGCGACACGATGAAAGAATCATATTTGCACAAGTTGTGTGTTTGTGGAAGTGGCGTGAAGTTTAGTTAGTTAGTTTGTGTGTTTGCATCAGCCGACATCCCTTCCCCCTGCTGTGATGTATACGCGTGTACGCAGCGAATAAAGACAGATACTATTAACGGTGAGTTAAGGTGCGTCAGCTCTTTGAGTACCTCATACCGACTTGAGTGATTCCCCCTACCGTTCTGTATACGCGCGTATCTCGCGTCTTAGGCTTTCACTAACAACTGCGCGAGCTCATTGAGTTACTTCATGTGACCTAGTGGTACCAACCTTCTCCCCCTGTCGTGCTGTATGCGCTCGGTGTCCTGCAGCATCTCGCGGCGCCACAGCTCGAAGAAGTAGTCCGGGTCGGTGTAGAACTTGCGCGCGTCGCGGCCGTCGTCGCGGAACTCGTTGAGCCGCTCGAGCGGCGGCGGGCGGTCGCAGCGCGCGTACGTCGCCAGCATCGCCGACGGCATCGAGTTGCGCGAGAACAGCTGCTGCTGGAACGCGCGCGACGAGCGGAACGCCTTGCGCATCTGGATGTCTTGCAGCGACACTGGAACGTATTAACATAGCAGTTGAAGAAACAAGCTACAAATATTAGCCTCCAACATTCCCTTGTCCCGTCTCTGTCACACATGGTCTTATTTATGTTTCCGATCTCGGTCGTGCTGGGACTCGGAGCACATATTTATTTCGTAATTTGAATTAGAGAGTTAAATCTACATTCTGATTTTTAATCCTACTTTACGCGTGAGCTACACATAGCCTCTTCTCAAACGATCTGAGAAGTCCCTCTTTTCACTTGATGGATTCCCCTACTCCTGAATAAGTCACTTAATTTATGAATCTCCCCTGATTATCTGGGAATGTCCCTCTATTCTAATAAGCCGGTGACTTCCTCCTTAGAATAATATGCCAAAACTAATAAGAGAAACGCTTATAAATCGCCGAATTTCACATAGACATCCCATAAAATATAATAATATAAATCTATCACAATTTCTAAATACTAATTGTGCAATTAAACCGTGTAAAACATTGTGTAAGACAAAGAGCCAACGGCACCCTATCTTTACAGTCTCACCTTCCTCGACCCCCGAATCCAGCTGCGTGACCTTGATGGCGAGCCGGTCTATCCGGGCCTGCAGCACGTTCGTCCTGTCCGCCAGGTTGGTCGCTTCGCGCGTCAGCTCGCCGAACATGTCCTCGGCATGTTTCGATAACGAAGACAGTTGCCTGGAAAAACGGAAAAAATCAGTTAGATAATTGATTTATCAACTCTATGACGATGAGACAAGCGAGTTAGGTGTATGAGAACAGTGGCATATGGCGTTCGGTTCTCTCTGCCTAATTTACCAAGTCTATGACATTGAGAGAAGCGAAAGAGGTCCTTATACGACCGTGATAAGGGGCGTTCGGTTCTCTCTGCCTACTCCGCTACGGAAATGGCATGAAGCTAGTTTAAGACCCTGCGAAGCTACCAGTTCAATCTTCCCCGGAAGTCACAAACTCGAGAGGCACTATTCACGTATATTAAGGATTTTTCCTAAATAATGTACAACCAATTTTTATTTTTATTTTTAAGGCCATCCCTTCTAATAGGGATGTTGACTGGCTAGTCAATTGAGATAATTTTTAAGAGCTGTCAAAACGAAATCACTTCATAGATTTTGTATGGGCTTGTCAACGTGTGACGTCACTAGTTTGTATAGTCAACTGACTTAATATTAAGCAGTTTTTGTAAAATTAAAAATCTTAGACTGAATATGATACAAAATCAATAAGGCTTAAAATCATACTACGATACATACTTTCCTTTTCAGAATTGATATTTCAAAATTAAATATAAATGGTGTCAACATCCCAATTCTTGGGGTCTTCGGCAATGCGTTGTTGGCTTAAATTATAAAGAAATGATTTTAAGCGCACTGTGACACATACCAAAATGTTATAGTCGAGACAAGACAAAACTTGTTTGTTGTTAATAACTTATTTATACATACATACATAATGTCACACCTTTTTCCCATGGGGGTAGGCAGAGATCACGTACTTCCATTTGCTACGATCCTGACATACACCTTTCGCTTCTTGTTCTTCTCATAACTTGTTTAATATTACTAAAAGCCGTAATCAAGCATTAGGTGGAACAGTCTGATCAGTCTGATGATATGCTAAGAATATGAAAACTCTGTTATAAATACGTAACCGATTTGCAAGCTTCTTCGCAAACCCTAATCAAACGTTTGATCAAAAACCGTAAATCAAGCAATGAAATTAGCCCGTTCATCCCCACAGCACGAGATGGCTGAGCGCATCGCTAGCTGCACACCATTGTTTTTGCTCAACCGATGCATTTATCCGCTCCAAATGCTCAGCACAGATATCTTCTGTACTACATTTCTGTATTAATGAAAACAATCATAACGGAAACTCGTCCAATAGATCATCTGACTCATTATCGCCAGTGTGGCGCGGTTGCAAAATAAAATGGCTACTCCTGCGATATTGATACTAAGCAAAATCAACGGACCAGGGAGAAAATGAGAGTAGAAAGTATTAAATTCCTTTGAAGCAGCGGTGACACCTCTCAATAGTAAATCAATTATTTTATGGCAACTTTGTAAGACTATTCTTACAAGGCCTTGTTGGGTTTTAACTGAACTACACGGAAACTTGTCACACAAATAATAATAATAATAATGTCCTTCTAACCGATAATCGGACGCCTATCTCAACGAGGATTATCCATCTGCGCAGGAGATATTATAGGTTTTAATCCTCCGAAGTTACTCAATGGTAAGGCCCATTTCCTCCACCGCCGAATATGATTATAGCCTGGTAACATTATCAGCTCACCTGACAGTGTTGGCGAGCGTGCCGTTGGTGACAGCCTCGAGCTCGGAGGGCACGGCCAGCCGCTCGGGGACGGTCCCGCGCGACACGTGCACAGGCTCCACGCAGCGCTTCGGCAGCGGCATGGCGGCGCGCGCGCAGCAACTACCTCTCTAGCATCACTGCAACAATAAACACCTTTGTTAGTATAGTACTAGGGTTGAGGGACAATGCACATATCGCACCCCCGTATCGTCACTAATACAATTTTTTTTTAGATACGTATTCAATATTTTTTCATAATTTAACTTACGGACTAAAAAAAAATATTTGAGTCAACTAGCCTATTTGTTAAAGCACCCGTTTACTTGGTGCGATAGTATCACTTTTGTAGTACACATAGTTGATGAATTAACCTGGATATAAGAGTTTTTAATGGAGCGGTGGTAGCTCAATGGTAAGGACACGCGCCTCTTAACCGAGAAGTGCGGGTTCAAACCCGGGCATGTACCTCTGGATTTTTCAAATCTATGTACGTATTTATACCACTAGCTCGACGGTGAGGGAAAACATCGTGATGAAACCTGCAAATTCAAATAACATTGGATTTGTAACCATTATCCAAAAATTGTCTGGTTCCCCTATCTTAGGGTTACGAAGGTCAGATCGGCAGTCGCTTCAATGTAATTACCAGACTCGCTACATCCTGGATCATGGTCTAAGCGGACGCCATCTAAGCACGGGACATAACGCTAGGAAGATGATGATGATAAGAGTTTTTAATGCTTCTCCTGAAAAGTTTAATTTTTACCTAAGTGACTAGGATTTAAATCAATGTCTGCTGAATATGGCACTTTCATGCAAGTAAGAATGAAGAAGTTCTTCGCACTAAAATGCCACCCAGCGCCATCTGTATTGACAGATCCCTTGCCGATCAAGATGGAGTAGCCGGGCACCTTAAGGCACCCTCCATATTTGTTTACTTCCAATTATATGTAGATACAATCGACTATATGTAATAGCAATGAAGATAACAGTATCGAGTGACTTATGCAAGTCATTACATAACTCTCAATACAAAAAGCATTTACCTATCCGGTATCTTATCATGACTTACGTCTGAAGATACTTACTTATCAAACGGTCGTACAAAATTAGATTACCTACATTTATCTTATGTGCGAAGTCGAATTCGGGTGAAATCGCGATTAATGTAACTGATAAAAGTTCATAATCACATAGTACATTATTCGATCTCTTTACCGTGTATAATTCCCGATGGTCCAATCGGTTGTTAGAACAATCTAACTAGTGGGAAGTTCAAATTGTGTCGTCAAAACCTTGATGCTTCCATTAATTCCATTAATAAGGCTTATGAACGTCGTTAATATTATAAACGCTACAGAACCGCTGCACAGCTCATCGATACCAAGTTTGGTACAATTCAGAGTTCATAAATGTTCAGCATCAAATATATATGTGCTACAGGGAGCCCAAACAAAGTCTTATAAAAAATAGTTAGGCGGAGTTCAAACCCATCTAAATATTACATAACCAACAAGTACGTCACCCAGACATGCTGTCGCTGTAAATTCAGTTAATCTTATCATTTTCTAAATTAACAACTTCCAAATTACTCGGCTATTCTTTAGATTAAAAGCAAGTAGGTACATTTATTTTTGCGATATGTTACCGCCGTCACCGATCGCGGAGTGCCGCACGGGCGAGCGGTTTTTTCTTTTCCGCAATTTCCGCACATTCCGCATTTCCGCCGGCTTCCGTCACTTGTTCCTAGTGCGTAATTAGCGGCAATTTAGCCGCGCCGCTGTGCCTGACGGCTTCCATGCGTGAGCGCCGGGGAAGCGAATTGGGCTCCAGTTCCGTTATCACGCTGCGGTTGATAACGACGGTTAATTCGCGGACACGCTCAGATCGCGAGCGTGATTCGTGCGAATGCGCTAGCGTCTTAAGTGAATCTTTACCACATAAGGATAATATACGGAGATATACTAACATAATAAAAAAAATACCTCCCACAAACAATTAAGTCAAACTTGTAAAGATGTCCACAGACAAATTTCTTTCTCATTTAGAATAGGTGGTTCAGCTCTGAGACAAAAAAAACATAACAGAACTTGTAAACTCCTGTTTAGTGATATAACACCGATTACCAGTATATCATCGCATCAGAATGTTGAACAACTGCTAAATCCGTTGTCGAATTTCTTAAATAAATAAAAAATTGCCGATGGAATATTCTTCTTAGCACTGCGTGTCAACATAATTTGGCATATACTATAACATATTTTAAGACTTGCCAGTAATATTTTTAAGCAAAACGACAAATTAAAATAAATCGTACTTTATTTAGACAGAGTTTACTTTTTTTCTACCTTAAACAGTCAATATACTTTATTTGTCCAAATAAAGGTGGTAGCCTCCTACTTTGCAGACTCTGTTATTTTTAATTACTGACATCTATTCTTACAAACTTACATGGGAATCGACTATGTAGTATTAGACAACATTAACCTTCCACGCATCTTATATACACCGTCAAAAGCAAATGTGTATTTCATAGATTTTGTATAGCATCGGTGTGATATGATGTCAATCAATGTCACCACAATCAAGTGACTACCAAACTGTTTATTGAAAATCAAATTTCAAGTACCTACTGCCCTGAATGGCCGTCCTAAGTAAGATATTGTAATAAATTAAGGATACTATAGAATTGACCGTACTTATATGGTGTCTTCATCAAAATTGGATCATGGTTACAAATCAAAAGTTATCTGTCTGCGTGTGTTTCCTCATAATGTTTTCCTCGCCGCTGGACTAGTTGTATGAATGATAATGAGTATTTGGTAGGATAATACACATATCATGTGTATTATAGTAGACTATAAACTATACAATTGATAAATACTATAATAAAATGTAAGCAAAAAATTTTATTACCGCTAATTTGATAACGAAAAGCAAACATAGTCCGGCTTATTACGAAATACTAACTTGGTTCAAACCCGTTCTAAAATTGTCAGACAAATTTACTAGGTAACTGTAAATACAAGTCAAATAAAATAATGTAGCATACGTAAATACATCGGTTGTCGCCTTTACGACATGCTTAAATATTTTGTGTATCCAAAAATATTTTTTAAATAGTTTGACTTACAATTTTGTTTTCATAGTAAATATCTTTCATAGTATGTCTCTCGTCAAATACATAACGAATGGCATTACTTCAATAAGTAACATTACTACAATAGACAACAAAATAAATACTAATACACAATTTTACCTCACCGAACCGTTTAACATGAGGAAAAATATTTCGTGTGAACAATTGGATCCTTATGTCCTTAAAATAGAGGTTATAAATATTCAGCTGCTTTTGTTGATTATACCTTTAGCTGTGTAGGTAAAATCGAAGGGAACAAAACACTAATGACGTCATACGATTTACATAGATTGAAGCAAATCCTCACACAGTACAAGATAAGAAGCTGTTTATAATAGTCGATGACACAATTCTCCACTAGCACATGTTATCTCCCATAAAAAGCGGCGGATTTGTAGTTTCATTCTTTAATAATACGTATTTAGACTCCCATATAGGTCTGGAACTTGAAAAGAATGTGCCAACTGGGTTTCTTGCCTAGCATGTCGTAAAAGGCGACTAATGGTATAGGGATTTGGGTTTGTGATTTTGTAGGCGACTTGCTAGCCACTTATCACAATTTTTCATCTAATCCAGCCTAGTTCTTATTTATTGGCTGAATGTGGTTGAGGGGACTAGCTGTCCCTTTGACACTGCCTACCCCTTCGGGGATTACGGGCGTGATGATATGTATAATAAGGTAGGCAACTCATTCAAAAACAACAACCTAAGCTAAACTGCGTAAATACTACATAATACTTCGAAATTTCTTATAACAAATCATAGATGCATCATCATATTGCAAAAATATATTCGTATTTCTATTGAACATCCAATGCAATGAAACACAAAATCAGTACTATTAATACACATTAGATCATTCATCATATTTCATCCGGTCTACTTATATGACGAAACAAATACCTACGTTATTCAGGATCGACCAAAACGGAAGCCACATACCGATAGTTGTATACAACACTGTTTTTGTAAAATATTTTATTAAGTATATTAAAACAGAACAAAATAATAAAGCAAAATATTTGTATATTTAAATAAATAAATGTCCGGTAAAAAAAATATTTATTCTCTTTACGTCGAGTCCCGTTATGTCGAGTCTGGAAGTCTATTGTTCTCCAAAGTATTGATATTTTACGCATTACCTTTTTGTCGAGTTTGGTGAACAGGTACAGTCAGGGATGTAAATTAAAAGCCAATCGCATAAATATTGATTTGTATGCTCCCCTAAAGAAAATACGTCACGTCGAGGTGCTGGTTGGACAAAAAATGTTGGACATGCGAAATAATTTGATAAACAATTTATCAGTATTATTTCAATTCATTTCAATAATACTGATAAATTGCCAAAAATAGAAGAGCAGAAGAATGATTTAACCACACAAGAACGGAATATTGATTTATCAAATAATACGGTTCGGAACCATCTCGTTTCCGAACCGTATGGTATTTGATGGTTTGTAAACGACTTTTGTTACCGCTACTCAATGGTAGCGGTAACAAAAGTGTTGTCAATTTGTTACTAAGTGATTAACATTACTTAAGCCTTTGTCTCTTAATATTTACTGACCTCTTTCTGAACCATGTGGCTAAAGAGGAACCATATTTAGAACATACCGTTTATCTAACATTACTACTGATTGTCAGCCTCATAAAACTATGATCAGTCAATTAATTCCGTGTAGGCATGCGAGTCGACCAACATGAGACAAACACAAGGCTTCAGGGTTGTCCAATATTGCTTACTTGGTTCAACGCATACGAGATGTTCAATTTCCTTGTCATATTGGCACTGTAGATGAATTAATTAAGGCACTCAAAAAAGATACATTTTATCAGTTCTTTAAAAAAAATGGCGTCAAATGGCTCCAAAATACGCGTGTAAGTTAAAAAAAACATTAAACATTTAGATAAACATTAAAATTACATTTAACATTTAGATATATTCTGAAAAGTGCTGAAATGATAAAAGTTAATGGTGAAATAAATACGTTAAATGCGTAGGCGCTTTAAATTAGTAGGTACTTTGAATTCTGCGTGGATGTCAGCTTCGGACGGAGCAGTGTTGGCGAAAGTCGATTAGAAAATAATAAAAAAACCCGTTCTTTGTGTCGCGGAAATCGAGTTACCCGTAGAATAATGTTATTGTGATATAATGAACCCAAATCAAACATTCACTTTTTTAGATCAGTGCGAACTGCTGTATAGAATTTGAAATAAGTACTTGAACTATGTACGTATCTAAAATTCTGTTTCTCTGTAAAAAATTATGTTTTAACAGGCAAAAAATATATGTACAATAACAATTATTTGGATTCATAACCCATATTTGTATTATACGGCTATGTCAAAATTGTATTAATATTGGGTTGGGTTAGATGAAAAGTTGTGACAAGTTCGAAGTGCTCGTCGCCTACACAATTTGTCGTTGTCACACTATTAGTCATCCTCTACGACATTCTAGGCAAGTAACACAGTTCAATCTTTTGTAGTCCCGCACGAAGAAAGTAAAAGTCGCCTCTTAAAATGATCTTCAACATTCTCGCCGCGTGATTTAAGCAGCCCTAAGCTGGCAATTAAAGCCAAACGAACGGCACAGGTTACAGTGTCAGTGCCACGCCATTCTACGATGGCGTGCCAAATCAAAACTGTTGGCCAACCGCTCGGCTGCAGCTGACACGCCACCGGCCGTTGCGAATCGAAAACGCGCTTGCACTTTTCTAACGACTTTGAGGTAGACGTACTCGATATGTATCGATAAATTTACTCGATATATTTTTTTCCCATGAAGAGAAACTCAAAAATAATGTCATTGCGTACAAAAGGTTATAGTAAAGAGCGATGAATGGTGGATTGGGTACTGATCTTGTGATTAAACAACAAACTAACCACTAATTTGTTTCGTACTTGCCACTACTATCACAAAGTTATATCTTACTCAACTTTCATGTAATTTAAGTTATTAATTTATATAAGTCCTGTAAAAAGTATATGTGTGATAATCGCGGATTAATTTTAATCAATTTATAATCGAGCTACAAAAATATTTACAAACTGTCACATTTACGTGAGTAGCTTTTAACGTCACTATCTTATTTTATATATGCGATTAGGTACTCAAATGATAATTTTATTTACTTACAAATTAAAATCATGAGAGCGAGCGCAGGATTACAGATGCACTTAGTGAATGCACGGAGTAATAACGGGTGAAGGGCAAATACAACTTAATCCTCGGATAAGCACACTTATGCCTTTACAATAAAGCCTTTTAAAACCATTCGATACAGCTCTTTACGTTTCTTTGTCTTTGGTGTAAATCACTTTAATATCTTTTTAAAGGATATTTGAATGCAATTTCAAATGCGGTCGCCTTAATCGTAGTATTTGATTGTTTATTCATCTGCTTGCTATTTCTGGTGAAATATATTTTTTATTATTTCCAAATCGCGAAAAGGAATAAGAAAACAGGTATGGCACAAGTTGTAACTAATTATAGGATCATGGTCCAAGCGGAACCCGACTTAGAACGGGACGTAATGCTTGTTAGATGATCATTACAAGATGATATCTTGTCAAAACAAATTGTCCTTTATCGTAAGATAAGATCATAAAGTTATCCTTGTAATTCATTTGGAGTATACATCAACATAGGACAGATGAGGAACAAGAAGTTTTCACTCTACTTAAAGCTCGTTTGCGAGAAAACAGGAGTGCGGACGAAATCTACAGCACACCATACATTTAACCCGCACTCCCGACTTGCCGCTTACCGTATGTAGTATTATAAACCACTTAAGCTATTAATCGTAAATAGCTCGACATTCGCTGCCACGTTGGCATAAGAATGAGACTTCCTCCCGCCGGCGATGTGTCAACGACGGCATTTGCATTCGAGAGCCGTCCACTACGAGCTCAACAATATTGACATCACCGGCGCACAAACGCGCATTACGTCACTACACGCACGGCACTAGCGTAATTTGCCGTTCGACTCCGCGACCTTTATCTAAAATTCCAACGATAATTAGTGACAACTTAATTAAAAGTGAACGCGTACTTTGGACAATGTAATATGTAAGTAAATTATTTGTACAAACGACATCTGGTGGTTTTAATGCAAAATTAATCTTATTTTTGTATTGTAATGTAACTTTTCGCAACTTATTAGCGCCGTTTAGAGCTGAGCTGACATTAAAGATATTGGACAATTGCAATAGTTATCTTTGCGCGGAAATATGTTACCTAATCTATGTCATATTTATATATAGATTCTGTATGTAAAGTAAGCATTTGTTGAATCCTAAAATGCAACATTATATAATAATTATCACATCAAGTCATAGTAAGTATATGCGTACAGGTACTGACAAATGACATATTTGTAAATCTTAAACATAGTTAACCTTACATTCCTTAACGCGTCAAATAACCATAATTTTATTATCTATTAACTCGTAACAATTGACATCTAACAAGTTTCTGGTAAACACAAAGGCAGTTACATTTCTCATCTATTCAAATCTCCCGTAATCTCGATATAGAAAGCCCGTTCCCCTTTCTGCGTCCAATAATATCCTGTTACATCTTCCATATTTCCTGAACAATCAAACAATCGTCTGGTTCACGGACTAGATCTATTTCTGTAGCGTGACGTCTAACCCGTGCATCCTGTGATAAGATTATCCTGACAATATGCTAACGCAGTCGCGATTACAGCGTTCGAGGGAAACTCATTACAAATTTAAATGTAGTTAAACGTGCGCACGTCCATAATGAGTGTAATCCTCAGTTCAACAAGTTTCTATTTACAAAGGCATCGCGTTACGGCTTCGTTCGTTGGATTTCTGGAAACTTTTTGTCCTCACGCTAACACGCTTGTGGACATAGCTTTTCTTCCTGAAGAAGTTACGAAGAGGCGAGTGAGGTGTGTAAGGATCGTGCCATATGGCGTTCGGTTCTCTCTGCCTACCCCGCTAGGGAAGTGGCGTTAAGTTTAGTTAGTTAGAAGTTACGAATGTTATGTGGTATGGTATACGACCGTGAAGTGTACAAATTATTCCAGTAATTTGGTAAATCCTTCTTCTAAGTTACAGTTCAGTAATGTTTTAAATTGATTTCAGTGACGAAGCGTCAGGTTAAAGACTATTAAAATGATTAAGGATAAATTAACTTCAGTAATATGTGTAAAAGTACATGTTTTATATATAGTGAGGGGTGTAAGGATCGTGCCATATGGCGTTCGGTTTCCTCTGCCTACCCCGCTAGGGAAGAGGCGTGATGTTTAGTTAGTTACATATGTTTTGTTCGTTGTCTTATATACATAGAACATCTCATATGTGTTATTGGTGATACTGAAAACCTAATCCTCCTAATCCTAACCTAATCCGCTAATAACGTAATCCTGTCTCGTCTTTCAGCTTTTGCCAATTTTCCACTACTTACTTTTTCTCAAAACGAAAAAAAATTTGTTAAAGCGTTAAGTATATTAGCATATGTTAAGTATGTATGTATATTAGAATAAACAAATTTCTATAGATAGCAAATCCCGCTACGTACTAAGCTTTGTCAAGCTGACCTTCGTAGCCCTTGATATAACCAAACAACAAAATACAACATCCGAAATTATCTGAACGTGCCACCTCAATTAGCACAACAGTTTAATTGTCATTATGCTACAACGACACGTTATTATTGACATTCCATTATAGTAAACGTTATCTGTTGTACATAAATTCATTACAACATCAAAGTTACGCGCGCTGTAAATAAACAATCATGTACTGGTAATTACGAAACCACTAAACCTTCATATGTTATTGCCAAGTATAAAAAATGTCCGTCGGTCGCTGTGCCAACGGTATATAGGCAATGAAGAAAACCAGTATGCACAGAAAACATACTGTATTTTCTCTATTATTGCTGTACAAGCTTTTGCCCGCGTCTTCTAGCGCGATAATGTAGGATTTGTCACCGTCTAAAAGTTATATAAATTCCCTAGAAACGGTGTTGTATTTCCAGTTAAAATGTACCCTACTTATATCCTTATCTACACTCCAAACATGTTTGTAGAATTTAAAAGTAATCGGTTGAATAGTTTCTTGACTATTGACGTGAAAACTACGTCGTGAAAGTGTAACAAACTAAGTCGTTTTGGCATAATTTATCTTTAAACGTAAGTGAATAAAGAAATAGTACCTGGGCGGCCGACCTTCGCTCGGAGTTATTTTTGTTATATCATATTTTTTACAAGAATTGCTCATTTAAAGGTATTAGATTAGATAGACTAGATGAAGACTGGCTAGGTAGGAGAGTTTTAACAAACCACATGGGTTCCATGAAGAAATTTACCACCCAATTATATAAAACTAGCAGTGCCCCGCGGTTTCACCCGCATAGTTCCCGTTCCTGTAGGAATATGGGGATAAAATATCGGCTATTTTACTTCCGGATAATGTAACTTTCCAATGGTGAAAGAATTTTTGAAATCGGCACAGTAGTTTTTGAGTTTATTTATTACAAACATACACACACACAAAAATACAAATCTTTTCTCTTTATAATATTAGTATAGATTGTAGCATCCAACTTGGGGTTGATTTTTCAATGGCCAAATAAGTAATTATAATACTTAATATAAAATGACATCCAGAGTGGATGTAATTTTCCTCAGGATATTTTGCAACCTAACCATATTATAATTTATTCAACTGTTATCTCTTATCTGACTATTAAAAACAGGTCTAAGGTTTCTGCCGTTAAGTGTCCCAAGGAAATAATTAGTATTTGTAAGTGCGCGCCGAAAGTAGACAGGGTGGCGGCAAAACACGTCGGCGTGTGGGCGGCGACAAATTGACGCATCCGTCGAGTTAATGCAATCGAACGGGCTTGCACGCGGAAACCGGCGCGGGCGGCCGTGTCATGAACCTGCCTGGGGTTAGAGAGGCAAACACTTTGACCAGAGAACTGATGTCAAAATTAGTTTGGGTTTTTTAATGTAATGGTCCACCAGGTCTAGAATCGTTTGACGAAATTACATTCATACATACATATCATCACGCCTGTAATCCCCGAGAGGGGAGGCCGTGTCAAAAGTTCTTTAAACCACATTTAGCCAAACATCAAATTGGATTAGTAAAAAAATTATGTAAATATAATGTCATATGGTTAGTTCACCTTATACGTAATCCCAAACCCAAAACACCATTATACTACTACTATATACTACTACCAGTACTACTACCAGTCGCAGAATAGGCTGTTCGTCTGCACTGATAGATTTAAATTGACAAAAAAAAATTAACTACATAACAGCTATTAAGACTTGGCATTTAAAAGAGTAACTATCGAGTTTCTTGCCGGTTTCTTCTAGGTAGAATCAGCTGTTTAAACCGGTTTATATTTATTTTGTTCTGTTTATTTTGTTTTATAAGTGCTTTTTTTAAGCCTATATAAATAAAAAAATAAATAAACTATACGCTAGTTAAGACAGAAGAAATAAAAATACATATATTCACAAAATGTCAGTATGTCTGACTGTTACCTTTTCTTTAAACTAGGTTTAAACCAAGTCTCTAATTTTTGCAATAAAAGTGTACTTAGTTATTTAAACACGCATGACCCATAAGATAACGATCGAACTCGAAGTCCAGTTCTATTCGCGTCATAAAGTAAAATGCCTCAAAAAACGCAATCAAATCGCGTTTCACACAAAGAGATGCATGTTACCCGTTTAGCCGTGTAACGTAATTGAAAGCCGCTGTAGCGGTCCAAAAGAAATTAACGGTTTTACCAGAACAATATCAGGACACGCGAGACATAATCTTCTAATCTAATAACTTGACATGCAACAGCAACACAATGTAATAGACAACAATGAAGTGTTTCCATTCTACGCACGCACCGGTCGACGGCTCCGTAGAACCAATTTTCTTGGCCCACACCAAAATAATGTCTGCAGCAGATGATGTCTATATGGTAATATAACATAACATAAGATAACATCACGCCCGTAATCCCCGAAGGGGTAGGCAGAGTCAAAGGGGTAGCAGTCCCCTTTAACCACATTCAGCCAAAAATAAAACTGGGCTGGGTTAGATGGAAAATTGTGAAAAAGTAGTGACAAGTGGCTAGCTTGTCGGCTACACAATCACATACCCAAAACCCGATATACCATTAGTCGCCTTTTACGACATGCTAGGCAAGAAACACAGTTGGCACATTCTTTTTAAGTCCCAGACCAACACGGGACAATGGGCTGGGTTAGATAAAAAATTGTGAAAAAGTAGTGACAAGTGGCTAGCTCGTCGCTTACACAATCACATATCCAAAACCCCATATACCATTAGTCGCCTTTTACGACATGCTAGGCAAGAAACGCAGTTGGCAAATTCTTTTTCCCAGACCAACACGGGACAAATCTATATGGTGTTTGCTCAGATTAGAGAACAAATCTGAGGGTGTTTGAGAATAATATCTCTGATTATTTTTCATGATCAGGTGATTTTCACGCATTTATTTTAAAGAAAGTTCAGAAAATTCGTATCATACGAATTTTCTGAACTTTTATTATTATGATTCGATATGATACGATACGATTCAAGAGTCTTGTTATTTAAAAGTTCGATCTTCCCTCACCCCTTGTATTTACACAATGGATACAATAACCAAATAGCAATTTACATAACCCCAATATTATTGGGGAGAACAGCTATGTGCCCCAACAAGGGGTTTTGTCATAAACATTTGTTTCAAATCTATACTTACTTACTAATATTATATATCTGAAGAGTTTGTTCGTTTGTTTGCTTGAACGCGCTAATCTCAGGAACTTCTAGTCCGATTTAAAAAAATCTTTCAGTGTTAGATATCCCATTTATCGAGAAAGGCTATATAACATTAACCATGAACGCGAGTGAAACCACGGGTACAGCTAGTGTTTTGATATTCATCTAGATCTAATTGTAATCACTTATAATAATCATTATTGGTGACAGATTATAAAGCAATCGTAATGCACTTACTTAAATTTGTTGACAAACATAGGTATTACGAAATTTCCAAAAAATATTACGAAATAACAGTCATAATCCTGCATTAGATAAATAAAAAAATAAATTCTCTAAACCGACACCAATGTCCTTATCAATGTCTTATCAATTATATCATTATCGGTGTTCAAAATAGCTTACTTGGATATAATAAACGCCATGCAATTTTACTTTGCGAGATCAAAAACATCATGTTCTGTGTATACGGTGATATCCACTTAAGAGAAGAAGCTTTGCGGTTATGTACTTTGTTACCTATTTATACATGTGCATTTGGTTCTTTTTAAAATAGCCAATTTACATTTCTTATCGAGGATTAAATTGTGGCATACCTATCGTATGTTGCGATCAATATAGATATTTTCTAATCTCCAGTGATAGAAGCAACCAGTAATAAACCATAAACCATGCTGTTTATGAAAATGTTATGTAATGAAATATAATGCGATACGGTATTACTAGCAGTGGCGTAACTATGCCGTTTGAGGCCCCTGGCAATTTCATCGGTTGGGGTCCTCGCTCTAAGATAGCATTCGTTTTCAATGCTGTAGAATAGGGTGATGCCCCGTCCTCATGGGATCCGGGGGCCCCTTCCGGGTGGGGGCCCGTGGCATTTTGCCACTCCTGCCACCCTATAGTTACGCCACTGATTACTAGCGACTTAAAATCCCTCCTCTGATCGATAAGAAGTACATACGTAATGATTTTGGAGATCAATTTGCAATTCATCCATGGGGCCCTGGACTGCAACCCAAAAAAAGCCCCTATAAATACGCCCCGGTTGCTCAACCTATAAGATAGGAAGGCAGGCAAATACCTACTTAACCTATTAAGTGCCACTTACACCATACCCATTAGGGAAGTTTTCTCATAAATACGTATTGATAATTTTATTACTTCTATATCCTGCACTCGCAGGATGAAAATAATTACGTCGCGTCAATTTGAAATAACTTTAATAATTTAGCTTTTACCACGAATCAGTTCCTATTGTAGTTGTACAGGCGTGTTACGCCAAATGACATGACTATTGATCAATAATAAAATGATTTAAACCACAATTATTCGTCGTTTTATTATATTTGAAAACTAGCCTCAATAAATACACGTTCGTAAAAATTAAATGCTTTCACAAGGGCATCAAACCTGATACAATATATTGAAGCGCGCCATGCCATATTCTACATATTAGAGTTTATAAGATCTAACTAACAGAGCCAGTTCCGGAACTACCATTCAAAATACATTGTTTTAAGAAAAATAAATAACGTATTGTATATAACAAAAGTGCACTAAAGGTAGTTTTTGGTTAATTAAAATTCTGCCTAAAATACAGACGTGGTGTAACACGATAAGAGCGATCTGTCATTATACTACGCATTGAAGTGCAATTTTTTTCAACAACAATATGTAATATTAAAACATAATAACGTGGAATAACTGGAGATTATATAATTAGCATTGGGCTCTTCAAGTCTTCCTTCGTCTTACAAGTGCATAAATCTGGCAATACGTACCTATATAGTGGTAGAATAAATAAAAGAATTATGAAAAAAAAAATACAGATATAGCAGTCAATAAATGTATATGGAATCAATGGTTCTCTGGCTCATCGTGTCACTGACTTGGACTGAGCACAGTCCAATGTCATAAAAATGCAATGAATTGCGTAATAAAACTGGAAATTACTTCACACTAAGAGTTACTACACTAACATCATTAAAGTGGTCAAAACACAAGTACCTACTTGTACAGAGATATGCTACTTCAACGCTATACGTTAAAGATACGGCTATCGTTTTTTAAGTGTTGATAAAACTAGCCTCCGACAGCTTTTAGCGTTATTTCCATAGAGGTGCGTAGAGTGTAAAGATAGATCATGTCTGAACTAGGCGTTGTTGAGGGAAAGACTTTTTTGATCACCGGCGCCGCTTCAGGGTTAGGCGCTGGATACGTCGAGCTGTTCCTCAAGGATGGAGCTAAGGTGGGCTAGTACTCTAATTTATTAATTTCCTATAAAATAAGGGAACTTTAGCGATTTTCGCTACAATGGTTTTATCAAAACTTGACCTTTATCCTATTATTATTATAAATGCGAAAGTTTGTATGGACGGATAGATGGATGTATGTATGTTTGTTACTATTTCACGCAAAAAGTACTGAATGGATTTTAATGAAACTTTAGAAAAAATATATTTAACTCATACACCCGAATAACATATTATTTACTATGTTTTATCGATGTACCACGCGAGCGATGCGGGCAGTAGTTATCTACATAGTTACATAAACAAAAAGATAAATAAAAAAATATATCTAAAATATGATAAATATTACCGAATTGACCTTTACATGCAATAATGTAAAACAGATTCTATAGTACAAAACCGTTAAAACAAATTGTTAAGAATGGCAATTGCAGTCCCTTATATCTTTCAATGGGGATCCCCCTAACATTGTAAAATGTATATGTCTATACAAGTTGTATGTCAATATATAACCACTCGTTCAGAGGCGCGGGATAACTCGACTACTTCTAAGCAGATCTCATTATAAAATATTAATATATCGACTGGCCCGTTGGTCGAGTGACGAGTCTAATTTGCACTCGAGTCATGGATGTTTATAAACGTATTTAAGTATGTCTAACCGTTCACCTAGTACCCATAGTACAAGCATAAGCTTAGTTTGGAACTAGGGAATTGCTACTGCTAATAAACTGTTTTATTTAGCTGGCCCCGTTTGTTATTTGGGTCAAATTGAGTACTTAGTTGGAATTTAACCCCCTTCCTGTTGACAGATTAATCTGATATTGGGTACACACATTTATTTTAACTACAATCTGCAACAAAATCTTTGGCATCAATGGCTAGTGGGAAGGGGGGAGAAGGGTGAAGACAAGGCTGTTTATCTGATTTGACAACTTGTCTGATCTGAAGGCAACACATTAAGTCGGATTACGTTGTTGACGCATGTGGCACTTAGTTAGAAAGCGTATGGTTTGGTTCCTAATAACATTTTAGGCCAATCCCGTGTTACAAATATAGATAATACAGTCTGTAATAGCCAAAAAACATACACATTTTTAATTCGCATCAAAGCTCTTAATCAGATTTGACTATACAGCCGAATAAATACCGGTAAAAAGTTAGGGATGTTTATTTTCAATAGTTAGGAATTGAATTAGGTTAAATTACTTAATTTAAAAATAAAATATTTAGAAACGTCTACTTACAAGTAGATATATTATGTTTATTTAGTAGTCTATCACTGATTTTTAACAATAAAAGTACTTACATATGGATATTCCGCAAAAGAAACGGAAAAATAGAAGGAAACTCAGTTTAATTCCAATAACCTAAACGCGAATTTTGATTCAGCCAAAAAATTTCATTTTCAAGCAATTTAATTGTATTCATATTGAACAAAATTATATTTACTATGTTGGTCTGGGACTTAAAACAGTGTGCCAACTGTGTTCCTCGCCTAGCATGCCGGGCTCGGCCTACCCCCTTGAGGGCGTGACAATATGTTATCTTCTATACTTATAATAAATCTGTAGAGAGGTCAATTCTGTACATGAAATATATTTTCAAAATAACTATCAGGGGGTGATTAGTGATCGATACGGATGCCAAAAATGCAATCAGTAAAATTTTTGTCTGTCTGTCTGTCTGTATGTTCCTTATAGAAACAAAAACTACTCGACGGATTTTAACGAAACTTGGTACAATTATTCTTTATACTCCTGGGCAGGTTATAGTATACTTTTCATCAAGCTACAATTAATAGGAGCAGAGTAGTGAAGGGAAATGTTGGGAAAACGGGAGAAGTTACTCCATTTTATAAGCTTCCGTCGCGTGTGCAGCCTTAATGGTTAAAGTTACATAGAAATCATGTATGACGGAAATAGTCTTTATAATATTAACCATAAACGCGGGTGAAACTGCTGGCACAGCTAGTACTTAATATTAGTATTTTATCACAAATCTCAAAACATCAAAAAAATAATCTATACAGTCGTTCTTTTAAAGACTCCTTCAAGTAACTTAGCACTCGATACAACAATCATATCATTCGGTGTCATTGTCTCTACCAATTCCAATTCAGACGCTAAATTATGCAAATGCATATGCAGTCTTTGTATTATGACGGATGGTGGTATAGCCATAGCAAAACCTTCCGGCACCATTATAACCCCACAACCAAATATGTAGGCATAGATAATGTACTTAATAAAACTGTTATTTATTTCTTATCAAGTAAATAGTTACAGGTCACCTTCCTTACGTTTCATGATTTAGCGAGTCTGATTAATGCATTTAAGCGATTGCATCCTGATCTTCGTCACCCGTAAACAGAACAACTAGACGAATTAGATTATGGCTATATTCCACAGTTTTATGAATGAGCAGGTTTCCTCGCGACGTTTAAACTGTGTTTATGCTGTCAACACGCTTAATCTGGCGACGAGCCAGCCACTTGTCCCAACTTTTTCACAGTTTCATCTAGCCCAACTTTTTATTTTTTGGCTGAATGTTGTTAGGGGGGCTCTGCCTCTTTGACTCTGCCTACGCCTTCGACGATTACACGCGCGTTGATATGTATGATGTATGTATGTACGCTTAATCTAGATTCTACAATTTACGGACTACCTAAAATGCTAAGAAGATATATGTATATTGTTAAGTGTTAATTTATTAACTACTTTCTAGTTTAAATTTATGAGATCAACAATTTTACATTTTCTTTTAACAGAGCGTGGCCATCATAGACATAACTGAAGAAAAAGGAAACGCATTGGCCGAGAAACTAAACCAATCCTATCCGGGCAAAGTGGTATTCGTGAAATGTGACATCAGCAGTGAAGAGGAAATCCAATCGGCCTTCGACAAGGTCTTGGAGCGGTTCGGGACCATCGATGTGGTCATTAACAACGCCGGCATACTGAACGATTCGCCTAAAACATGGAGGAAACAGTGCGAAGTCAACTATGTGAGTAATGACTACCCGGTTTACTATAATACTACGGTTAAATAGTACTTCAAATGATTAGGCTACACACACGGACTAGTAAAAAAAAGGACTCCACGCTGTCATACTACAACGTGAAGCCACGTTTATGCATGTGTGAGTGAGACAGTTATGGATATATGTGATTATTATGGCAATGTGTGACGTAAGTTACTTGTCAAGTTGGAGCACCTGAGGAGCTTCAACGTCTAGTTAGTCGGGCGGAGTCCTTTTTTTGTTACTAGTCCGCGGCTACACTTAAGGTAAGAATGAATCATTGACATTATAGTTTCAAATTAAAGCCAAGGAAAATGTTCACTTTAAAAACAAAGTGAGGTTTGTCAAGTTTATTTACTTTCAAACACAATATTATTAGAGATTTAATCAAAATGTTGTGCATATTTTAATAAAAAAAAGGTGACCTGAGAATAAACGATTACTTCCGGGCTCCCAGCTTTTAATGAGTCCATTAAAAGCTGGTCCAAAAAAATATTAAAATATAGCATACATTGAAATTGTAAGTTAAGACTCTCGGGTGCGAAAAAAATAAAGCTTTCATAATTTATTTAAATACATAACACCGAAAAAATACCGCCCTCTTCTGACAAATTTTAGGAAAACCCATTAATCGAACTTAAAAAATCATATAAATACATACATAATATCACACCCGTAATTATAGGAGCAGGGGGCTTAATACGGTTACAGAAAGCCCCTTTAACCACATTCAGCCAAATATAAGTTGGGCTGGGTTAGATGGAAAGTTGTGAAAAAGTAGTGACAAGTGGCTAGCTCGTGGCCTACACAATCACATATCCAAAACCCGATATACCATTAGTCGCCTTTTACGACACGCTAGACAAGGAATACAATTCACATTCTTTTTAAGTCCCAGACCAACATGGGACATGGGATAAGTCAATAAGCGTTATAAATCTATTATTATTATTTTTATAATACTTATTATTTGATCTAATCTTTATTTATACTACAGTAATTCAATAAAAACAATATGATAAACAGAAGTACCTATAGCACATACAATTAAGTACCTACAGAAGGATAATAATCAAAAACTTTTTTATTTTTCAGGCTGGATTAGTATCATTCTCCCTCAAGGCAATCAAGCACATGAGTGTAAATGAGGGAGGCAAAGGAGGGACCATCGTCAACATCTCCTCAGCACTGGCTCTAATGAAGTATCCATTTCTGCCAATTTATTCGGGCACCAAAGCCGCAGTACTACATTTCAGCCAATGTCTAGCAGTAAATATAGTTTTTAGTATTTTATTTGGATACACTTTTTAATTTAGTAAAGAATACTCCTAATCACAACAATAAACAACTTAGTGAATTACATGTCAGGACAATCTCCCGTCTATTAAATGTTATTAATAACTGAATGACATGATATTGAAAATTTAGACATATGAGTCATGATACTTGGCACCAAACAATTCCCTTAATTCGTAAAATGTTACATCAGAAGTAATAAAGGTTAGCCTAATATGTACAATCATATAAAAGAATAGTATGGATAGGAAGCTTATTAACTAACAGAGCAATATTAATTTACAGACAGATCCTTTCAACCAAAATACTGGTATTAGAGTATTGACAATATGTTTTGGAGCAACCAATACTCCATTGCTATCAAAATTGGAAACCACTGGATATAATGATTTTGTGAGCAAAATGTTGGGTGAAAAACCCGAATCAGATTTTCAAAAGTGAGTATTTAGTTATGTATTCTGAAAAGTAAATTACTTTCTCTCCGCCTTCTTAGAATACAAGGATGGATATGGACAGCGGCCTAGTTAATCTGGGGGTAAGACAGTGCACCCATCAAGTCGAGTAAAAAAGCAGCATGGCCGTATCATCCTTTTCTCCAAGCAGTTCAGGCCATTTTTGACCCCTACTATATTCTCATAAAACTACAAATTAACTCCCAATGCTGGAAAATGAATACTTAGAATAAATAGTTAAATTTAATAACCAATACAGGTAGGTTATTCAAAATCTGGAGTCAATCTGGTTCATGAACTTAAAAAAATTTATTAATCAGTACCTAAGTATCTAAAAGTATAACTATATGAAAAATATTTTTATTTCTTCAGGCCTGAAACTGCAGTTAAAGGAGTTGTGGAAATGTTCAAACGAGGAACCAACGGTTCTGTGTGGCTGGCAACACATGACAGACCCTTAGAAGATATATCATCACACATTGCTAATTTCTATGGATCTTTTGATGGAAAAGTTTGATAATGTGGAAATAAAAAACATATATTTTGTAGATTAAACATAAGCAGGAAATTTTTTTATTGCCAGTCCCCAATATGATACTAAAATAGAACACAGTTTTTTTTGATATCTTTCTACGATAGAAAAAAATAAGTTTAATACATCTGGACATTTTATGAACTGAATTCCTTTAGATTGGGCATTTTTACATTTATAAGTAGGTAGGTTATAGTTACCTTACTATCAAACCTCAAACCTATTTCCAATCAATGAAAAATATTACTCCTAACCTTATTTATATGTATGTGAGAAATAAATATCTAGAATCACCAATAGGTATATTTTTAAAAACATAATATCACAATATATTTTAAGTACAACAGTCCTACTTTCAGTCTGATGGAATTCCAATTGTTCAAATCAATCATAATCAGGGTTAGTTAACAATCTAAGTCAAGATAAATAGTATGTATTAAAATCTAAGAGACATTAATTATGAGAGCTTTGGAATAGGGATTCTGGACAGATTCAAGACTCGCTTATTATCAGTCTGGTACAGGAATCTGGATGAAGATTGAAATTGTTGATTGCTGTCTATAATACAATATAATTTTTATTATTAGACTATTGAAACAGTTTCCTGAACAGTAAATGTATACAATACACAATTAACTCACTTTCAAAACTACATACCTTACACAGAGAAAGATCTCACAAATGCTTATTATGTGAACTGGAGGATTATTATTTATCACCTCATTTATTGCATGCAGTCAATAAATGTGATATACAGTAAAGTACATTGTTATTTTTAAAGACTTACTGGGTCTATTTGATATTTTACTGTTTAACAATGTACTCTTAATCATTATCAACACCATCATCAAACTACTGTAGTGCCCCGTTAGACATAGGCATCTCCCAAGATCCAACTTTGTATAGTCCTGCGCCTTACGCATCCTATTGTACCCAGCAATTTTGCAAAGATTGACAGATTAATGTAATACTCCTCTGGTCAAAATTTATTTTGTTTTATTAATGTACTTAAATATAGTCCATCTGTTTGTCTGGTTTAACATTACTTCTGTCTCTTCCAGCGTACACAGAGATAGCCAGTGGAAGACTCGCAAAGCTCATAGGTGTTGACCCCCACTTTAGCAATTACATGTACTTATTTATTAAAATATTAGATCTTTGCACTTCTTCTCCATATAAACTTTAACTGTGCCAAATTGCATACTCCTTCGCCTGCGTAATTTTTGGAAAAAACGTCAACAAATTTGCTTCACACATTTCTTTATAGATTTATGTGCACTAATTATTTACTGATTATCAAAATTATCAAAGCCTTAGTAACTGATTTATCAACAAATAATGTTATTGTGATTTATTTCCTTATTACAATGCAATGATTCATGTTGATTGAATTAAATAAGGTATGTGATTTAAAATACAATTTTGAGCATTGTATCATTACCATGAATATACCAATTTAATGGAGTCCATGTCATCATAATTTAATACTTTCACAATATAGATAATAGCTTTTGGACCTCAAGCCATGATTTGTATTGTCTTTGGATTGTATTCAAAGATAAATCAAAATAAATGCCATAGAATGTATGTCGCCTAGTGTTGCAGTTAATAATTATGCTCTCATTCATACACAAATAATTTAAATACAAATAAATTGAGAAAAAATCTACGACATTTGGTCTGATTCACAAGTACTATTAAATTTAAATCAAAATCATAAGGTCCCCTTATCACAACAGACCATTCGTTTAGAGAATAAATTCCGTGTGTGTTTAGCAAATAATGACATTATGACAAATTCCGATTAAGTGGATAATATAAGGCGCGGTGACTGTGTGACGAATGATAATAAATCCTTCGCAACGCCCATTCCAATGAATCGTTTGCGTACTCTAAACTCTTGAACCTTTGGGATAAATTAACATTAACATGCATTCAACTATACAGCATTGGAATCGTAGGACGAAGACTGTAATAGTTCAGTAATTCATATATTATCAGCCAAGTAACTACTCACCCTCTCCGCCCAAGAAGTCAACACAGGCAACGTTTAAGTGATGCAATAAACACTATGTCCAGTATCTCATACGAATCACAAAAGCAAACAATCACAAACGGAATATTTACAGCACCCGAATAATTAACTAGATGCGGATAATTTGACAAATTCATACACAGACCACCGCTATACCGTGCCACAAAACGAAAATGGCAGCGTTGAATTGAAATGTGTAGTGTACCTTGACAGAATAAAAAATATCCATCTGCTTTTCACTGTTGTGCTACTTTAGTATTTATTACAGTGTGTTAAGAAACAAATTTACATGCACTTTTCGAGGATATGGCAGAAAATGTTACTTCTAAAACTGGTCGTGTTATATATAGTTCTTGAAGTAGCCGCATTGGGAAGTGGCGAACTCTTCGTTTCGTTTCATTTATTAGGTAACTACCTACTTGAGCAATAGAACAGAAAAGCAATAACATATTTAAAAACATAGAATTGTGATATTATAACAATTGATAATTTTTAAATAAATAAAATAATGAAGAGTGATATTAGTATTAATTCCTTAGGTGTAATAGGTAAAATATCAAGTGACTTTATGTGAAATAATAACATAAATCAACAATAAATAACATCTGTTTCATACTAACTTCGATCGAAAGTGTAACTATACTAAGGGACAAGGTCCTCACTGGAGAAATTATTGATAAATGTATGAGTCTTTTCACATAAATGTGAGACTGCATGTTAAAACATATTGTACATAGAACCTTTTGCGTGCAGGCGTGATGAACAAATGACTTGATGTACATCATTGAAAGTTAATGCGTCGCCCAAGCCCAAAGTCGTTCCTATTTTTATTCCTGATATAATAATTAATTTGGTAATTATTATTATAAAAATACTAGTCACATGATATATATAATATTATCTAAGAGAAACATAATATTTCACACACCACAACATCCTTAATGAAATGTTAAACAAATTTATTTTCTGTGGTTTGATATTTGCGGGCTGGATTTAGTTCACTGTTTTTTATTCTGTTGCCGCCTGCATGCTCGATACGCGTCTTGAAAAAATAGTTCAAGAAGTTTTAAAACTTAGTTACTTGGCAAGTGTTCATAATTTAAAAAAAATAATGTGCTGTGTGACGTTGGTTCGCGTGCCTACCTTGGTTTCTTAATGATTTAGGCCAATAAAATATAATTAAGTTCATATGTACGTGTATTGAATTTATTAATCTTGATTCCTCTTTTGGATTAAATACTAGTCAAGTTTTGTGTGAAAGTGTACTATTTAAATATCTAAAATGAGCGGCGTAATTACAGTCATAGCCCCAGTTAATATAGCTGTGATAAAATACTGGGGAAAACGCGATGAAGAATTAATATTACCGTTAAATGATTCCGTTAGTGCTACTTTAGATACAGGCGTTATGTGCGCTAAAACATCTGTTTGCGTCAGTCCAGAATTTGGAGAAGACCTCATTTGGCTAAATGGAAAAAAGGAATCTTTCTCCAACCCACGTTTGGTAAATTGTCTCAGAGAAATTAAGGCGAGAGCTCAGGCAGAAAAAAGTGTTGACGATATATTTCTGTCATGGAAAATACACGTATGTTCAGAAAATAACTTTCCGACGGCAGCAGGATTGGCTTCTTCCGCTGCTGGGTATGCTTGTTTAGTGTCTGCTTTAGGCAAACTCTATAAAATCAAGTCTGATGTTAGCTCCATAGCTCGCCTGGGGTCTGGAAGCGCTTGCCGAAGCGTGTATGGCGGCTTTGTGCGTTGGCATGCGGGTGTAAAGCAAGATGGTTCAGACTCAGTTGCAACTCAGATTGCTGAGAGATCACACTGGCCAGAAATGAGGGCATTGATCCTGGTTGTAGGCGAAGATCAAAAGAAAGTCAGTTCTACAAAAGGGATGAAAATATCTACCGAAACATCAGAGCTTTTACAATATCGTATCACAAAATGTGTTCCAGTAAGAACTGAAGAAATTTGCAGAGCAATTAAAGAGAGGGATTTTCCTAAGTTTGCCGAGATCACTATGAAGGACAGCAATCAGTTCCATGCCATCTGTTTGGATTCATATCCTCCATTCACATACATGACCCATGTTTCACACACGATCATTGAATTCGTTCATAAATATAATGAGATCCATGGCCAGGCAAAGGTTGCATATACTTTTGATGCTGGCTCCAATGCTTGTTTGTATCTTTTAGAAGATGAAGTGCCTAAGATCCTAGCTGTAATCCAACATTTCTTTCCAACATCATCTGATAATTTTATCACAGGGTTGCCCAGTGAACTAGAAATCGATGGAAAGTTGTTAGAGAGCTTCTCTATGCAACCCCAACCTAAAGATTCAGTGAAGTATGTGATACATACTAGAGTTGGTGATGGGCCAGTCGAGGTATTTCAGGAAAACCATCTTTTGAATGAAGCTGGATGGCCCATCAATCTGATTACTGGATAATGAGTAGAAGACTTGTAGATATATGAAAATGTCAAAATTATGGGTGGTGTTGGTAATGTGGGTAAAGGATTTTGTAAATTGCATTGGTTTAGCTGCTTCTAGTTCATAAGGAAATTGTGTAACAGTTTCAGTATTATTGTTATGAATGTGATGTATGATTTGAAATAAGAAATATATTTTTAAAACTTTATTTACATAATAATGTCTTATTTACATCTTAAAACGATTTATCAAAATCATTCTTACACTTATCATAACAATGCCACAATGAATAATAATGAAGTATACACAAGGAGATCAAAATGAAAATAGGAAAATCCGACAATTCCATTTATTTTTATCCTCAAGCAGTCACAATTAGAACAAAAATAAATGAAATTCTTCATTGTCCACTTTTTATCGGGCAGAGACTGAAACCTGCCAGACTCTGATGGTGTTGTCTGAGTAACCAGCAAACAGGGTTTGACCGTCAGTGGACCAAGCTAGAGACAGGCACTGGGGCGGGTCAGCCTTGGAGTTCTGTGTCTGGTTGATGATTTCTGGCTTGAGTTCTTCAACCATCTCCTTGCTTTCCAAGTCCTATTGACAATAATAAAAAAAAAAGTTAAAACAATATAGTAAAAAAACTTCTTCAATTCTGTTTCTTTTAAAATCTGACCAAAAGCTAATCAAATTTTATTTTTAGTGATATTTTATAGGCTTCTGAAAATTCTTTTCCTATTTCATAAGTGCACACAAAAGAAACTACAGAAATTTGTATAACACAAGAAAATGGACTATCTACTAACTTACCCAAATCTTGATGGAAGGTCCATATGCAGCACAGAGCCAATATCTGTTGGGTGAGAAGCACAATGCTGTGATGATGTCATTGTGGTCCAGGGTGTGGAGGTGCTTGCCATCGTTCAAGTCCCACAGCATGGCTTTCATGTCCTTGCCTCCAGAGGCACAGAGAGAGCCATCAGGGGAGACTGTGACGGTGTTCAAGTACCCAGAGTGGCCGAGGTGGTTGATCTTTAGTTTGCAGTTGGTCAAGTGCCAGACCTATGAAAGAAAGTGGGAATTTCAATTAGATTGCAATAAGACTGATGACTTGAAGTGCAATTGGGTATGCAAAAACTCAAGTTCAATATTTATTTTCCACAAACATCAAATATGACATTTGTATTGCATATAAGGCCCAAACTTAAACCATTCTCCACCAAGGACTTGAACTTACTACTATTATCTTAACACTATGGTTACTTAAGTATACAAACCTTGACTGTGCGGTCCCAACCGGCAGACACGATGATTGGGTTGGCATGGTTCGGTGAGAAGCGGACACATGACACCCAGTCACTGTGGCCATCATCTTGGATAGTGTATTTGCACTCGGCAAGAGTGTTCCAAAGCTTGATGGTCTTGTCACGAGAGCCAGACACAATCTGACGATTGTCCACGGAGAAAGCCACAGAGAGGACATCCTATTTAAAAAATATATATATTATTACATTTTATAATATGGACTGTAGCCTTAACTTTCAGGCACTTTTAACCTAAACTAAAACACAAGTCACTAAAAATCATATCAAAAATTGGTGCTATCAACTGTAAAGTCACTACAATTAAAAAGTGGGTTGCTTATCAGTTTTACTTACAATTCAGCATTCTGGGGACACCAATACTTTACTCTTCCGCCTCGCAAAGGCACATACACACTACTCTTCTGCCTCGCATAGGCACAGTGTACACTGTGGATTAGGAACATCCCTACCAAAAGTTAAAGTTCTATCACACCTTAGTATGGTCTTCGAAACGCCTAGTTGTCTTTCCAGCGGCAAGATCCCAAAGACGAAGAGTCTTGTCCCAGGATCCAGAAAGAGCGTAGTTTCCGTCACTAGAGAGAACAACATCGGAGATGAAGTGAGAGTGACCGTACAAACGCTTCTGAGGTACGCCGTAGTTAGTCTCGTCTCTTGTCAACTTCCATACGATGAGGGTCTTGTCTGAAAACGAAAAAGAGTAATATGTCAACATTTGCAAAGTGATTCCTATGTACTGATGGGGTAACGCGATGTTGTTGTCAGCCCCATATCCGCTTGCCGCTCAGGAATCGCGTGGCAAAGTTTGGTTCATCATGTTTAATCAAAAAATATAGGAAAAAATAGATGCAAACTGATGTTTAGATTAAAATAAGAACACCTTCTTATAAAAAACAGCAGTTTACACAAAGATTAATCTGGATTTGTAGAGATACAAGGGTGTTAGATCATGTTTAACCTTACCTCGAGAAGATGACAAAATCATATCAGGATATTTAGGATTAGTAGCGATTTGCGTAACCCAGCCATTGTGACCGCATAGGGTGCCCCTAAGCTTCAAAGTTTCAGTCATTTTGAAATAATACTTCGCTAGCAACCTAGCACCGACCGTCACAACCGGACTCGCAAGAGAAAAGAACTGGGAAATAGATCGATTGATGATCTGTCAAGCGTTATGTCAAATGAATGCCAAACTAAGGAAGTTAATTTTTTTTGGGTTCCAAGATTTTGAGCCATTGTAATGATCTGCATTATAATATTTTCTCCAACTTATTTGAAAAATAAAATTTGATTGCCTTGCGTAGTCCTCCTGAATCTAATAAAATCACCTTGTAAAAATTTAACTCGAAATTTCTTTTTATGATGGAAGGCAATTCGCAACAAACAACAACTTTTCATTAATTTATTTTATATATCTTACTTCCGGTGTTGCTACGTTGAGTACGTATAAAATATTGTATAGTTGCGTTCATGCATCGTAAAATTCATAAACTGGAATAAACCGTAGCATAGACTACGACTAAGTTGATTAAATCCATTTTGAAGAATGTGAAGAAAACCCAACTGTCAGATAATTAGCAAAATTTTGAAAGCATATTCCATAGTTCATAAATTTCTTTGACGTTAAAGATTATTATCACTCCTAAACATATTAATAATATCCGCGTAGTTTTATTTACCTACCCAAGTATTACACATTTTAAACATATATTTTATTTAATTTAATATTTTATTACTCTGAATTTCAGATATATCACTGTCTAAATGGACTTTAACGTAGAAGCTTTACAAGCTATGGCAAAAGCGAAAATAGTGCCTTCAGGCTCTATAAAAGTAAGTTTATATAAATGTAGATATAAAATTAACGACAAAGCTATTAAGAGGATGCAATGTTTCTTCCTTATTATAATTTGATCTATTTCATCAATTAGCTTTCTAACATTGACCAGCGTAATATGGTTTAATAGGTTTTCATAACTTTCTCCCAGGTCATCAAGAGTTAGTGCATTAGGTTTTTCTTTTCCATACGTCTTGGTCAACTGTCATTAAACTATCTACTTCGTTTTCATTAATTTATGTAATCACAAAAGTAAGTAGGTAAGTAAAAGTAATTAAAAGAAAGTAATCAAATGTACATATATCAAGTGAAAAAATTTTTAATTGCTTCTAGAATTTAACTTTTGTGTGCTTTCTTACATATATATACCACTACAATTATCCCACTTACATATATATTTATAAACCACTTCAATTATCCCACTAATCTTATTATATCAATGGCAAGTTTATCCCTTCGTTTTAAAATCTTTGCCTTTATTTTGAAGTGATATGAATGCACTTTTAGCTGGCATCATGTTGTAGTTTCATTAGCCCCCGGTAGGTGGATTTCGTCGCAAAATTGACGTCACGCAAGTGGTACCTACGCCATTTTGTAAGTGTTCGCCGTAGTCAGTTTTCTGGGCAAAGTGTAAAATAGTTAATTCGCATGGTTTTGTGTACATTTAAAAGATAGAGACATTTCATATCCCAGATAACGTCTCGTGCGTTAAATCAACAGACTCAAAGCATGGAGGACAAGGCGTCGTTAAAAGAACTGGATCAATGGATAGAGCAGCTAAATGAATGCAAGCAATTGACAGAAAATCAAGTAAAAACGTTATGCGACAAGGTAACGTAACATTTTATTCAGTGTAATTGATTGTTATTTAGTTTTCTTACGTATTTGTATCATGTTCCATGTAATTTTCTTCAAGCTATATCTATACAGTTTATGATTCATATACCTACCTGGTCGGATGGTAAGAACGCGTATGTAATGTACGTTGATTCTAGTTTTGACTATTCTACGTTACAGAGCTCACTGTTAGTGACTTAGAAGCGACTAATTCTGGCTAAATCATTTGAAGATGCGTAGATACTTGCGCTCTACAGGTTCTACCACACCCAGCATCAATTGGCTTTCCGGGTTGATAATAGCCTAATTGGTTCAATGATATTTTTAGACGCCGCGGAAATGCCCATAACTTACCACTATTTGCTAACTTTTCTTTTAGGCCCATCTTTGTTTATCTTTTTTGCATATCTGTCATTGATCTTTTCGATTAAAGCTGCGACGCGCGCGTCCCCGCGGCTCTTCATTGATTTACTTGATAAGGTTGTTATACTTTCCTTCATCATGTTTTCGGGTGGATGAAGTAAAGCCTAACATTATAGAAACATCTAAATATCAAACTAAACGTTTAAAGTTTGACACAGTTTGAGCTTAAATTTTAACATGAATATTTGACAAGCAATTTATATTAAGTAGGTACTTCTTACATATTTATTTATTGTCTATTTAAGATACTACTTTGGATCTTTACAGAGGCTATACTGAAGTATATTAAAATTGTATACATTTGTGTTTGTAACAATCCTTATAGTCATACTGAAATATTCTTTTAAATTCAAGGGATTTATGACAATTTTCTAAGAAACATACTTCTCATGTTATGTTCTCAATGACATATTGATACATATTTATTCCAAATAATTAAACCAAATAATTGACAACAACATACAATATATGGTCCATTTTTAAGTTTAAAGACTCATTTTACAATTGTACAGCATGTAATTTTGACTTTTTCCTAAATTTTACCTTTATTCTAGCTACCTGCATATATTTACTCCAACATGGAAAATACCCTCCAAAACTAACCCTTATGAGTGCAATATACTGTAGCTGGTTAAATGCAACAATAAAATGATTAATATCTAATAGAAATATTGCTATGAATTTACCTCCTTAAATTTAACTTCACAAGTTGTATTGAAGTTGTGTTCATTCTGTAACTGGGTGACTTAATCATCATTATCAGTAGGAGGTTGCTGGCAAATGTGCTAATTTATATAGTGCTATCCTCAACTTCGGAGTAGTTTGTTTATCTACATGTGAGGACTGTTATCATGAAAATTGCCCCATTCCATTTTTTTTTGTTTTTCTCAGAATTAGGTCCTTAGATCTCTAACATATTACTGAAAAGTAGGATGTCAGTTGAGACAATAATAGTATCATCAATTATTCTTTTGATTTTCTATCTTAATTATACAATTTTTGTATTTTGTATGTGTGTATTAGTTTAAGACCAATGTTGTAATGCTATAGCAACAGATATTCAATAGATGTCATGTGTTGTCACCAGATCTTTAAATCAAAATGAAAACTTCAAATTGCTTTTCAATTATTGATATGCTGCAAGGTAAATACTAATATTTGTATGTCATGCAAGACTAAGCATACAGTGTTTATCTGAAGGCCATCTGCCATTCTATTGAAATTAAGACCAGATTGGGATCATAAATACAAAAGCAAATTATTGGAAACTGTTATTTTCTATTTTAATTTTATCAAATTTACTAATGAAAAGCTTTTTAAAGAAAAATGGATTTGTAAAATGTTTTCCTTTGCAAAATTGTATTGAAATATTCTGGTATTTGTTGAATCCTTCTATTTTAATAAATTTTTAGGTCTAGCCTGATTAATAGGAGCATGTAGACACTTTTTAATTTACTAATGTCATTCATAATATGATTTAAATACCATGTCCAATAAAAATATCATAAATTAGTATTGCAATGAGTATCACTGTATGCTTTGCTAACATTAGCAATTTGTTAGCATTGGGGCTCCCCTCACGAGGTTAATTGGTCAATTATATGTTTAACATGCTCGTCCATGTATATTGCTCTTGTTTATTGTTTGTGTTTAGAGACAATGAATCATTAGAGTGTGATTGTGAATCATATCACATCATTGCTTTATGATATTGTAATTGTCTATCTCAGTGACGCAATAACCTTGAGCCACAAGGGGTATATTTAAGTACAGTGATGAAAATCATTAGAAAGAGAATATAGACTTTATTTATCATGTTACACATAGACTAAGCTTTATAATTTTTAAATAAAGAAAAAATAAATATTTTAGAATAATTTGAGTAAACAATGAAATTCAGCAATACATACATCTACCAATGTTTTCCTCACCTCTATTTAAATTATTGAGGTCATATTAAACTGAACTGCCTGCGTTTGACCTTCATAATTTACATTTGAATTTTTTTGTGAACATTAAAATTTTCAGTAAATTGGTTTTGCTGTTACTTGTAGGTCATTAAATGCTTAAATCCTTATTATAATATCACTATTTATCTTCAAATGAACTTAAATACTCGAAAGATTTCAACAGTATAAATATTTGTGTAGGCAGACCAAGATATTAGGTATTTGTCTAAGGTAACTTAAGAATCAACAGTGAATGTTAGTTGCTATTTGATGGGGGCCATATTATTTGAGCTAACTTTGATTGTATGTTAATTAGATAATAAGTATGACAATTGTCTAGAGTGGAGAAACTGTAAATGTCCAGATGCAGCTGTCAACTAATAAATACACTTGTGGTATGTTAGATCTTACCAAACCCATTTATAGATTTAACTAAGGCACTGAAAGACTACATAATGTATGTAGAATGAATATTCAGCAGTTTTTTATATAACAGAATTATATGATTGGAAGCAGTTTTAAACAATTAAGCTACTAGCTTCTGCCCACGGCTTTGCTTGTTTTATGCTGTTGATGAGGTATAATATTGTAAAGTTTCATTTAAATCCATTCCGTAGTTTTTGTGTGAAATAGTCAAAACATTCATTCATCCAACAAACATTCGCGTTTATATAGTAAGATTTTGTATATTGTGTTGTGTAATGTAAGATGCGTGATTTTTAAGTATTTTTGAAGGTCAGTGGGAGCTACTTATCAATTGGGTTGGTTGAGACTTAACAAGTATGATAGGTAAATAAATCGCGCCTCTAAAAACTCCCAAGGTCGAGTTCAGTGAACTGACATGCAGTCTGGCGTCAGCTAATAGGGCTGCCGATGCAGTGGGGTCGTCTAGCTAGTCTATGAGGTTCGCCATAAGGACATCACACGTAGTATTAATGAATGAATTCTATAACCAAGTGTGCTAATGAGGTGTAGTGAATAATTTAGCCACTAGGAATGGACACTGAAACTCTTCAAAGTATAATGGCTCGGTTATGTTTTGGTGTTTTAAACTGTAGGTTTTTCCACACAATTAAGTGTGTAGCTTTTAGCAGTAAGAAGTATACTTTTTGATATTCCAAGTCTATGAGTTCAGTATTGAAGTTTAATTGTTATCCATATTTATGAGAGTATTAATACAGTCATTTGTTTATCTAAGCGTCTGTAGTCTCGCCGAATAAAGCAAGTCCTAAGATTGTTTATGTCCCATTGCAGTCAGTCTCAAGTATATCACGTAGCCAGCATTCCCTTGTGGGCGTAACAAAAATGATACGCCCACAATAAACTAGTAGTAGAATTCCATAGCCTGTTACGAAGTAGGCACATAATAGCAAAATCAATTGTCAACTGCCACTGACGTGGAGATAATATAGGTCTTATTGATTTCCACCTTTTCACTGCTGCACACTCGTACAGTAACGGCGATGGTTGCTCAATGAATAGACGAGGAAATTTTGTTTACACCAGATCACGTATCTATGGAATTTTAATATTATCTCACTAACTTCAATTCAATTCCCAAGCGGAGTAGATGAGTAGAGAGCGCCATATGTCATTTTGATATCTGTGTACGGATTTATCACTAGGTCAATGTGGAGAGGAACCAGACTCGCTAAATCTAGGATGAGAGTCCAAGGAGCTCCGATTAGGAATGTTAGAAGAAACAGGATTGCTTAAGACTCAGCTTATGGGTTTAAAAAGTGCTTATATTTAACCGCCTTGTTAAGACTTTGTCGCGCTTCTTGGTATCTGCACCTGTATGGCTTGACTTCCAAACGAATTCACTAAATTTTTGTAAAACCTAAATTAATTAAGATATTATCTATTTGTCTGTACAATCTAAATGAGGCACGCTCATTAAGGTCGTTACGTACGGCAAAGGGGCTAAGTACATAATAGCAACTGTACTATCGGGGTTTAGTCCTCCGTCGTAAAGTTGGGAAGGGAAAACCCCACCATGACTGACTGTTAGCTGTATCAGCTTTATTCATTTCAGGCTATTAAATCACATTTAACACTGAGTAAATATTATATTAATTCTTAACGCAACTAAGATTATATTACGACATTATTCCTAAACCGACGACTCAGGCGCGCCTTTATTGGCCAAATAATAAAAATAAACTCTGAGCAAGGATAACATTAATCATAGTGCTTAGGATATTTTCAAATGTATGTTGTATAAACCTTCTAACAAGCTCGATATTAAAACTGGCTTCATTGATTGCAGGCAAAGGAGATCCTGACGAAAGAGTCCAACGTGCAAGAGGTGAAATGCCCGGTGACCGTCTGCGGGGACGTTCACGGCCAGTTCCACGACCTGATGGAGCTGTTCCGCATCGGCGGGCGCTCGCCGGACACCAACTACCTGTTCATGGGCGACTACGTCGACCGCGGGTACTACAGCGTCGAGACTGTCACATTGCTCGTCGCTCTTAAGGTAAGATGACGTTTAACACTACATCAGTTTACCAGTTCGGCGAATCGTGCTTTCGGTAAAAAGTACATACCATCACGCTCGTAATCCCAGGGCAGGCTGGGTCAAAAAAGCAGTAAGCGAAAAATAACAATGATGGTTAGATGGAAAATCGTGGAGAAATGGTGACAAGTGCCTAACTCGTCGCTCACATAAACACAATCTCGTTACCCGATTCACCATTAGTACTTTTACGACATGCTAGGAAGGAAGTGAAGGAACACAGTGAGCACATTTTTTTTAACAGGTAATTTTTAGTGCCATCTGTTCGTAACAATCTTAAAGTCCTTCTGCCTAGCTAGGCTCCACTTTTGGTCCGGGTCAACTTTGATAACTGTCATTTGGTTTTTCGTAAACATTAGACAGGAGATAAAAATTATATGGATCATAGTTTACATGTCCAGATATCCAAATGGCAAATTGCAGGCATCTTCACGATGTTTTCGTCATACCCGTCCTTTATGTCTGTACCAAGTGGGTAGTTTGATAAAAAAGTCACGCCACCAATAACCAAAGTCAGTACGACTATTCAAACAACTTTGGCTCAGTTTAAATAAAGCTGGATAAAAAGACGGTATAGTCAATAAACATGCTCGTCGGATCATGCCAATATCTCGCGGATCTGTTTATCTTGAAACCGAAAAAGAAAACAAATATTTTTGCAGATTATTCTCAAACATAGCTATTACATTTTGCTCAATTAGAAAATACCTGCAAGTGATTTGTGAACACGCATCTCAAGAGTGGCTTTGGAATTATAATTGTAAGTCGTACGTCTACGAATCTTTATAGATTAAAAAAAAATTCAGTCGAATTGAGAACCTCTTCCTTTTTTTTGAAGTCGGTTAAAAATCTACACCAACTCAGAATTTGAAAACCATCGCCAAAGACTCAAAACAACTGTTTGAGTGAGTGATCATTTATCAAAATGTGTTTACTAGACAGCGCTCGCAGTATTACCCAATTAGCGAATACCTGTAAATCATTTGTGAGCATTCACCCAAATAGTGATCGGTATAGCGGGCATAAATAGCCCGAGCCCTAATCGCGCGGCTTGGCACTAGGTGAATATTAAATACGTGCTCAAGGTGTTCAGTGTGGAAAAGTCGCAATCCATATAACGCCTCGTATTTCAAATGCATGCGAGAGAACAATGGAGTAGTTTGCGCTGATGTCAACAACTCTCACTCGGCACTTTAGCGAATAAGGATGATTTTGCTTATTTAGGAGCTTAGCGACGAAGTTTAAGCACATAAAGATTAAAGATTGGAACCTGGATGAGTGACCAGATCAATTAAAAGTTAGTAGACTTACTAACTATAAAGTAGTCCCTCTATAGTCTTAAAGGCTGTAGTTAGCAAAGGCTCCTCTCGTGTAAAATGCAAGATACGAAGCGTCCTTCCTTCGAGTCCTTTCCATTATTTTCTAGATAAAGTAATCTTTATCTCGATAATATTTATCTTATGATAGATAATGTTACGATATACACAGCATTACCTATGTATACGTTCAGGTCAAGGTCAAACTGTACTTATGCCTAATTTTACTTCAATCTAATTAAGTTTCTGGGAGAAAGTATGATTAAGTATGTGTATATCTATACTAATATTATAAAGAGGAAAGATTTGTATTTGTGTGTGTGTGTGTGTATGTTTGTAATGAATAAACTCAAAAACTACAGTGCCGATTTCAAAAATTCTTTCACTATTGGAAAACTACATTCTCCGGAAGTAACATAGGCTATATTTTATTCCCATATTCCTATAGGAACGGAAACTATGCGGGTGAAACCGCGGGGCGCTGCTAGTTTTGTAAATATGAGTGGTTTAGTGAATTGACAAAGTTCGCGTAAAAAATAAAGAATGTTTTATGTCATATGAAAAGCTGCAATCTTAACGATATCGCTTGATCTAGTCTTATGAGTTCAATATAGAAAAACAAGACCGCCCGTGTGTTAAATGTTGTATAGTATAGTCGAATGGAAAGTCAAATGATGACCAATCAATGAAAACATCCACTGTCAATAGTAATGATGATTTATGAATCGTTCCGAATTAATCATCTTAGTGATACTTGAACATTATCGTTAATCAAACTTACTCATTGTTTTCTTTTTAAATAATACTAATACCCACTTTCCTCTCTGCTTGCTCATTGATTGATTAGGCAAGACTATGTATGTATACATACATGTATGTGCCTTGAAAGATAATGAGTACCTATATCAGCCATTTAAGAAAAGTTACGTGAAACTTCTATTTGCTAGTAAATTGTGGGTGGTAATGAACTAGAAAATAATAAAATGTGGTAATTTATTATGGATCCGGATTTCAAACGACTGCTTTGGAGTGAGTCAATAATTTGTGTATTAAAATACATCGTGGATAAAGTTATCTTCAAATGGGTACCTATCTAATAATTACAGATTAGATTTTTCTACCACATGATATATCAATAGTAACCCCATTATGCATAGTATGACTGGTTCGATGGCGCATTCGGTAGTGACCCCGCCCCATGCGCCAAGAGTTGTGGGTTCGATCCCCACCCAGGACAAAAATTCGTATGATTCAATACTTGTGTTTGTTCTGTGTCTGGGTGCTAATATATGATATTTAAGTATATATTTGTAACTGTTGATTCTGATTTCCGTAACACAAGTGATTAAGTTACTTACCTCGGAGTCAGATCAATGTATGTGATGTAGTCGGATGTTTATATAATATTTATTTATTTATGTATATCATACAAAACCTAACGGAAAGGTGTAAAGAAATTAAAATATTTTATTACTGATATCTTCAAACAAAACAAAAGCTTGATAATGAAATAATGATTTAGAACATATAGCTTAAAATCTTATCATAATATTGTGAACTGATTTCTGATAATTTTTCAACGAAAGCAATATATTATGCAGAGAATAGGATTATGCTTTCTATACATTTACGGCATATTGCAAAATGGAAGTAACAATGATATTTTGTAACTCATAAAGTTGATCTTTCGTGATCAATTTCATAATTTATTCTAAGTAATCGATTAGTAACATTTTCTCGTAATCGCTTTTCCAATTAGTACAAATTCTATTTAACCTTCGACTAAAAACAAATTATTGGAACCTATTTTTTTGTCCCATGTTGGCATGAGACTTAAAAAAAAATGTGCCAACTGTGTTTCTTGTCTAGCATGCCGTAAAAGGCGACTAGTGGTACCCATATCGGGTTTTGGCTATGTGATTGTGTAGTCGACAAGCTAGCCACCTGTAACTACATTTTCACAATTTTCCATCTAACCCAGCCCAGTTTTATTTTTGGATGAATGTGGTTAAAGGGGCTTGCTGCCCCTTTGACTCTGCCTACCCCTTCGTGGATTATGGGCGTGATGTTAATTATGTATGTATTTTTTTTATGACATGGTTTTCTACAGAAGATGTCTAGTTTCCATATACCGTGATTCATGTTGATACACGAGATCAATAGGATTATCAAAATGACCTCGACTGTTTACAATAAGATTACTCGAGATATATTTATACTCGCGCCGCTATACAACTGAGGAAATTATATTAATGTATAATAGGTATTTTATTTTTTTACACAATTGTTGCCAGTCTGGATTTTATTTGAGTTTGTCATTTAATTTATTTTATTAATTATTAATTTGATTTTATTTGTACGAGTGTATAATAAAATAAGCGTTGTTTATTATAACTTAATGCTAAGTAAGGTATCCTGACAACACTTATGGTGTTCGACAGTGACTTGTCCTCAGAGTTTATAAAAGTAGATATAAACCAACACGCCCGCACATTTAGTGCAGTACATTGTATATATAAAGTAGGCTAGATACATTGTTTCCAAAAACGTCACAACTATACAGCTAATATTAGTAGGTACATAGTATCTATGTGTAATTATCTTGATAATTATCTTGATAACCGTCCACCCGGCCTGTGCTATTGTCTCCCTCTAGTTGCTCATTTTATTATTCACGTTTGTACACGTGTCATACCAACATAACGATACTTTATGCTCTATATGACCACTATGATTAAGTACATAGGAGTGAGTATTATTACTTTAATCGTTTACTTACTGATAGACAGCTGTTCCGTAGATATGAACTATCACTAATTAGTTTTTTTATTATGTTAATGATTTTAAAGTCCAGCTCAATGGTTCAGATTTCGCATCGAACGTTGGGGGTGTCAATTCCCGCACAGTAAATCATGTTGGCGTTGGTTTGTTGACAAACTCGGAGACATTGCGCAGATCGATCTGCGCGTGAGCGCGATAATGATTTGATTTTGGCAAATGTGTATGGACGTACTAAATTTTTAAGCAGAGTCCATCCACCATGAAGACCTCCTTTTTCCTGGTCCGATTAGACAGAAAGTTTTGTAGGTAACCGTACCTGCCTGCCTCCATTCAAACCCGGGAATAGATAGCTATGATGAAGTCTTTAAAGCCATTCTGTGCACATGGGCTATTTTTAATGTTATTTGTAGAAATTACAAAGATAGTTATTTGCTCGAAATGGAGATATTGCGTGCTAGAAGAATATTAAAATGCTATTTTATTTATGTTTTATGTCCTGACTTTAGAGATCGGTACATACTTGTGGCCATTACTGACACAGTAGAGGCAGAGAGGCAGTAGTTCAATGGTCCCATAGGATTGTCATTAATGCCCTTGAGGATATTGGATGCTCTGGGTGAAAGAAATTTTAAATAGTTCTTAAGTATTATAGTTCAAATTGACGATTTCTATTGTGATCTAGTGTAAAATAATAAAGTAGGATGCATACAACTGTCAAAATGGGCCCGGGCTCGTGCTGCGCATTTACATTGAACCGTTTTTTTGTAGGTGCTACGCTAGCTGCGGTTGAAAGTGGTTAGTATACAGTAAACGTTAAGCCAGCGTCCGAGACCGTGCGTTGTGTTTGAACAAACAGTATCACCAAATGCGGATTAAGTGTTACCAACTAATTAGGCTTGCACATCATAGGCCTCTCGGGTGGTATACTACTATAAATTTCGACTTTATTAATTTATATTATACATATATGTTGAGAGTGTGTGTGTGAAAGCGAGAGTGTGTGTTATTGTGAATACCGGAAACAATTGACGGATCATTGTTTTTTCTTCCCACCTTCGTAATCAGGCGATGCAACATGGGCCGCGTTATGAAGTTCTATAAAATTTATTATAGATTTTATTGGGTACTGACTTAAAATTTCTTTCGTTTGTTTTTTCCGAGGGCGCTCTTCGCAGTCTCGCGCTCCTATCCATGTCTAGATCACCTAAAGGATATTTGACCGCCAAACCGAACCCGACTACCATTCTTACGTGTACTGTGCTATTGGTGAAAGATTCAATCGGCGTACAAGCGCTGGGCGTGTATATGCAAATTTTATTTATTCACGATACCAACTGCGGCGCGGACCAACGGATTGCATGCGAAACCGTTCCACCTGTACGGCGAATCTTAAAAATAACTGTGACACCTGTGTCCATTAGCCTCAACCAGTGTTTGAAAAAAAAAATATATATATATATAATATATAAATAACCGCAATAGATTTATAATTTGCGTTCAGTTGAATTAAATCGACCTCGAGATATCTTTAATTGGTAATGATGACAAGATCAGATTGCTTTTCTTAAGTATCATTTAGCCTTTTTATGAAGTGTTTGTAGTTGGTAACCAAGATTGGCTACGCTAGCCAATTACGAGCACACGAAAGGGCTGGCGAATAAAAAGTGGTCACAATAACCGACCACCAACCACCAGTAGTTGCTGTATATTCAGACAACCAAAGTTAGCCTTATTAAGAAAAACAGTACTTGATTTAAAACCTAGTCTAAGGAACAGCCAATAATTATGTTGGCTGTATAATAAAATTGACAAAAAAAACGCGGCATATTTAAAATTGATCAAACTTTGTATGCTTTATTTTATAATAGAACTACGTGAAGACGAAATTCAATAATGACGTGTCTCCCTAATACTGTACATTGGCACTATCATCGTGATATTTTACATCGCAGGAATTAGTCACGAAAGTACGAAAGTAAAAAATATAAAACACTTAACTCACCAGTTTTACGAGCGACAATTAACCCGAGTTGAATCTATTGCGACGAGTTTTTGTCTTCCGAGGTCATAGATTAATATTGATTAATAACTCATGACGTAGAAACTATAATATAGAATCTATATAATATTATAATATAGATGATAGCTCTTGACCTGAAAATAATGTATTTACCAACTGTGTTTCTTGCCAAGCATATCGTAAAAGACGACTAATGGTATATCAGTTTTTGGATGTGTGATTGTCACTACTTTTTCACAATGAATGCGGTTAAAGGGGCTAGCTGTCCCATTGACTCTGCCTACCCATCTTCGGGGAATACGGTCGTGATATGTATGAAATGTATGTATGTATATAGTTCTTGTTTTGCCCCAGGCCGCCTTGTGTACGTGAGAGGAGACTAGTTCGTTATCTGCGCTATCTCTGATAAAGTTCGGACACTGTTTATATTACGTTATTATCAGCCAGGTTATATCAGATGCTTGTTAGGCTCACTTTCACCAAACGAGGCTAGGTCTAGATTGTGTAATGGCTAGATATATCTTCAAGCCGCAGTTCCGATGGCTACTGTTGCGATTTACCGCCAAATTTTATAGAGAATCGTAATAACATACATAACAGCAAACATGTTAGTAATTAAGTATTATATATCTTGATAAATGAGACAGGTATTCGTATTGTGCGAAACATGTTTCGTTTTGTTGTTTGTTGTTGGTACAATAAACTCCTTTGATGAAACCCATTTGTTTCTCGTACTTTTAAGTATTTCTCTCCATTTCAATGAGTGATGAAAGAGACTCAGTCGTTTAAGGCTTTTAATGAAGACTCGCCTTCTTAGTCGAAGTAAAAAAGGCGTGTGTTTATACAACTAGTACTTTGCTTATAGTACCACCAACCGCCTGAAGAATAGAAGTATAAAATTACCTTTAGTTATTAATCATCATCATCCTCTTGCCCTTATCCCAGTTTATCTGGGGTCGGCGCAGCACGTCTTCCTCTTCCATACGTCCCGGTCAGCCGTCATCCAGCTTTCCACTCCCATTTCACTCATATCATCTTTCACACAATCCATCCATCTCTTATTTGGCCTTCCTCTTCCTCTACATCCACTAACATTCATACTCTTCACTCTCTTTGTCACATGTCCTTCCTCTCTTCTCATCACAAGCCTGTGCCACTTTCTTTCATACTTCCTCTTATATATTTATTTCTTATCTTGTCCATTCCATACCTTCAGTTATTATATTAATATTATCCATTAAATAAATAGTTTCATTTCATATAATTAAAAAAGGAATCTCATTTTAACCTAAACGCTTTACTCGAACGCCAGCTCTATTGTAAAGGACTGCAGTCCTGGTATTGCTTTTTGTTGCCGTTAAGTCATTTAAGTCTTTGCAGTCGTCTTTATTCTACTAGTTTAAAATGTTAACCGATTGAGTCGTATTAATTATGTTATTACAGCTATATCTTAATTTTAGAGCAAAGTCGTGTAAAAAGAGGCTAGTCTTATTATAAATGACTCAAAGGACTCAGTCTTTTTCATCACTAATTTCAATTGAATACATTTGTAATCTTCGGGCTGATACAGAGCGAAAACCATAAGACTATATATACTATGCATAGTAGGCAGAAAATCATAACACTCGTATGTTGTTTGTTTGAGCAGAGAATCATTTCGGTGATGGTATCTAATCAAGCAGATTCCTTCGGAAGAAAAGCAAGATAATGAATAATATGAATGGTCCGAACGAATTGATGTTTGTCTAGCAACCTAAGCCTTGATTTATAAGACAGATCTTCAATAGGAAATTACTGTGCTCACTAAGAATAGGTTTATTTATGTTGAGCCTTTCTAACAATCTATTTTGGTTTTACAAACAAAACATTCCCTCAATAGTGGCGCTGTAAAAACAAACATAGTTAACTAATGTTTCTTCACTAAATGTGTTTATGTCAAAGTTTTGCTTTCGCGTATTTTATTCATTCAACCGCTAGGAAGTGAGTGACGTGCACGCTAGTTTGCGACTAATTTTTCATATAACTATTTCTTACCAATCTTGTAGAGTTGAAAATTAATATAAACGACGTATAAAATTGACATTGCAAAATTGGAAAAGTTACACGGTAAATGTTGCTATTTTTGATTATAATGTTTATGGCAATAGCAAACTGTGACGTCGCTATCTACTGTATCGCAAATCAACTGACTAGCAAAACATTGTTGTCATCTTGTTTTTTAAAGTCTATGATGCACATGCTTAGTAGTTTAGTACCGCCTCTTATCCTACAACTAACACTAGTTGTAGGATAAGAGGCGGTACTCAGATCAGCGTTAACTGTACAATGTACATACGTACATTGTACAGTTAACGCTGATCTAACGGCCTTATTCATTATCCCCCGACATTGATCGTGTTGTATTGGGACTTGTAATTCTCATCACTCCGCGACATTCAATGGTTGGCAATGTCCCCGGTTGGGTCTTTCCTTGTGATAATCAAACCCGTCCATGTATGCCGCTGCTTAATCACTCTGCTAAGTAATCCCGTCGCACGCACGCGTCGTTAAATAACCCTTAATCAGATGTTCGCATTACGTAAGCGAGTAAGCGGTACAAGATTTTCTTATTCAGTTCACTCGGAGATCTTTTTCGTGTTCGATTATTTACAATGTTTATTTAACGATTTTCATTGCAAAAGTTTCTTGATCACAAAATGGATCAAGCTCTGATGCGAGACATTTTCAATCGGCCCACTGACCTATTTCAGAGTATCTACAGGAAGATAAAATATAAACACGTGTTCATTTAGTTGTTGCTTGTTTCCGTATTCCGATTACTTGTTGTATACGTACCACATAAGCATGCTAATGCGCCCACACATACATCAATGAACGGGGAAACAAATTCTGCGAATCACATGATTTCTTCCAACTGCTTGCAGTTGAAATGATTGTGTTCAATCGCTGCATCGCTTGTTTTGCGCAGTCCCATGAGATTTTTTTTTGTATATGACACCGTACGTAACGAATTGGATCTAAAAATGTGTAGAATATCACATGTCTGTGTATAATTTGAGCGGTGATTTCAATAATGTTGCTGCTATAATGTATTCTTATGAATTATTTATGCGGATTCCACGCGTTGCTACAAGCAATTGACGATTTTGTTAGAATATTTCTTTATTCCTTTATTCCTTTTGACGTTTCAATGTCCAATTTACGCGTCTCCATATTACAGTACTGTGGTGCCGTTAGCTTTATTTCCCACTTGATATTAGATAAGACGGATATTTTTGTAGCACCTCTATAAGCTTGTTTCGTAGCGGCAAAGTCGAGTTATTTTAATGTGTAACTTAGAAAACTTAAAAATGTGGTTCAGCTACGCCGCCAGACGACATTAAAAAGTTAAAATTAAAGTAATTTATCCAAATAATGTTAGGTTTTTGATCACTCTTAGACTAATAAGGAATTACAACGATTTGGGTAACGGATCGTGTTTTATTCGGATGTTCATTTAATTAGTTTTTGTCTAATTTATTTTATCAAGGAAAAAAAAAGACATTTAGCAAATTTCTACTTCATTTGTCAATTTGAAGCTCTTTGTTGTCGTACAATAGGATCCATTTGTCACGTCACTTGCATTTGCTACGTTATTTTTTAAATATAAGTGTATTTTATATATACAATAAGGATGAACCATCCTTGTATTCGTTGAGTGCACAATACTTGTGTACTGAAATGGGATATGTGATTGAACAAACATTTCTACTTATAAATAGTTTTCTACTGTATGGTTATTTGTTTACTATTACAAATAATAAGGCAAGAAATATATAAAAATGTTAATAATATGTCTTTATATTAATTATACCTTTGCTTTATTATCGAATAATAACATTAAATAACATGCCATCACCTACAAATTATCAAGGTAAACTTCATTATGTACTTGTTTTTGTTTAAATTCAAAGTAATATTTTTAAAGTGTTTATTTTAAATTACCAAATTCGTAATCAACTCTTATGGCTTCAGGTGTACGGTCCAAAATTGTGTAATTAGAAAATCCTATATTTACATTACGGTTCTAATGAGGAGATTTAATTATGAGAATTACAAGTTGCAATTTAGTATTATTTGAGTTTTCGTATTAGTGTGCGTCACGGTGTGCACGTTAGAATGATTGTCCGAATCGTCTTAGTCTCAAAAACAAGTCAGATGATTGATATGAACAATCATCTAAAGTGAAGGTTTTTTGTTCACTATTGATTACCAGAATATTTCAAAACGATAAAGTAACATAATTTTTTTGTTTTTTAATGGTCACCCGTCTCTAGGGTTGCCATCTCTTAAATTTGGCAACCAGGACAAGATACGTGAAAACCCCGGATTTTAGAGCCCAAAACCCGGATATGTCAACAGGTTTTCTTAAGCATAGTCGGTGTAATAAAAAAACAGTTGAAAATGAAGGTGAATTTAGCGATTCGGTTCATCGCTTGATCGCGGCGTGCGGGCACAGTGCGTGTGTCAGGCGGCCCAGGACTTTAAATTTTAAACCCGGACTACAATACAATGAAGCCCCGCCCGGACGCTCCCCGGATGCCCTTTAAACTAGGACAAATCCGGGGAAACCCGGACGGATGGCAACCCTACCTGTCACTGGTGATACCTATGTGATGATCTGACACTGAGTTAAAGCTTTAAAATAAAAGAAATTAATAAATTGTGATTCAAATTCAAATGATTTATTGTATGTCCTAGTAATGAAGGTAACGCGAAACTTGCAAATGAGGTAGCTGGCGCAACCTACAAGGTTTTAACTTGAAGACGATACGAGCTGTAGTAGTGATGACCTTGCGTAATGTCAATTTATTGGTTCGAGGGCAGGGCAGTAGGTTAAGATTGAACGACATTAGTCTGCGTATGCGTCATTAAGCTTACGTAGGCAGGAGAAATGTTGACACTGTGTATACGATACATACCTATGACGCGTTGAAATGACACACGACCTATAGCAGGTATTTGACGATGCATTTAAATGAATGACTTAGTTGTTATGTCAGATTATGCTGCAGGACGTTACACATTCTTATAAGGCTACTTACTATCTGACCCGGAAAATAGTCATGTCATTAAAAACGGGAGATGAGGATAGGAGGGTGAAAGGAGAATAGGAGGGTCGTTTCGGAGGAGTTTGACCACAAACATCGTAACACGAGATTTTTATACAGTTGTAGATATGTGAGCACTGAACAACATATTATAGGGACTATCCCGACTAATAAATATGTTGTTCAGTGATAGACATCACTGATCAATCTTTTGTTGTTCGTCAAAATTAATAAGGCACATTTTGCTACTATTAGGCTTCTTTAAGGACATACCGTACATCTTTGTTAATTATAATAAATCTTTACTTAATACCTCAATACCATGCCTCTAATTGAGTATACCAGTATATGTCCAGCGGACATGGTTACTGGTTTCAGTGTTAACTGTAACTGCGCGGTAGATAACGTACGTTGCGCTAACGCATTTCACGGCCTATGCCGGGTCAGGCTGGACACAGATACCGATGCCACTATGCCTACAAGTAGGTAGCCTTTTTAGAGGTGTATATTGTCGTACAATCAACGGCATTTTAGTTTGTGCTCTTATCTTGTGATATTTAGAAATTGAATTAGATGATGTTTGGCCTAAAGGACAAGCTAAGGGTCTCATCATTCTGCGTATGGTATATTGATAGACCTTTCATAATATAATGTTTATTATACTAGTATTATTATTATCTCTTAGGTTCCAAAACATTTCCGCCTAGCTAGCTCTAATTTCGTCTTTTGCAGTCTTTTTTTCTTGATTCGGACTGTTTCTTTCGGACGTACCACTAACACGGTTTTCTTTATTGACTTGCAGGTCAGATACCGCGAGAGAATAACGATCCTCCGCGGCAACCACGAGTCGCGCCAGATCACCCAGGTGTACGGGTTCTACGACGAGTGCCTGCGCAAGTACGGCAACGCGTCCGTGTGGAAGCACTTCACGGACCTGTTCGACTTCCTGCCGCTGACGGCGCTCGTGGACGGGCAGATCTTCTGCCTGCACGGCGGGCTGAGCCCGTCCATCGACACGCTGGACCACATCCGCGCGCTCGACCGCCTGCAGGAGGTGCCGCACGAGGGGCCCATGTGCGATCTGCTCTGGAGCGACCCCGATGATAGGTATGAACCCCCCCACAATGTTCTACACCTTCCTTTAGGTCTTTACCTTATGGCAGTCGATACATATTTATATACAATCACGATCCCAGAAGGGTAATCTTAGTCAAAAGAGCAGGAAACCCCCAAATCGATTCTTTAAACTTAGGTTTATACGAATCATCACGCCCATAATCCCCTAAGGGGTAGGCAGAGTTCAAAGAGCGATAAGTTATTTAAATCACTTTCGATACAAAAATAAAATTGAGTTGGGTTAGATGGAAAAATTTTAACAAATTAATGCCAAGTGGCCAGCTCGTCGCCTTTAAAATCACAAATCCAATACTTGATACTTCATTACCCGCTACTTATGTTAAAAATCCGGGATCCCCACCGGACGGAACTCGGCCAGTGACAGATACGAACGTCTTAGTCAACATTATATGTCTTCCTTCCTTGTATTTGCCTTGTGGCGCTCGCTGAACTCAATACCTTATTGTATTGTTTACAAACATACAATCCCACCCTCAGTGCCGGCAAGGGGTGTGTCGATTTAATGGAGCAGCAAGCACCTTTATATTCACCACCTATGTTCTCATGAGGTTCTTCAAAAAACAGTAACCGCCAGGTAGCACGAGGGAGTCTCGTGGTCTTATCACTGTCACTATTGGCTCTTTGTTGACCTCCGCCTCGTTGTAGGTAGGACCCTTCGATGTGATACGTATGATATACATACAGTTTGTTCTGAAAACTTACCTATGAGTAGGGTGACAAGACCGTACGTCACAATTACGCTATCTTTTGGATGTTTTAATTCAACAACCCCTAGTTTCTAACGACAAATTTCTTCACAGGTTTACCTGTGCAGAAATTTGTCGTTAGGAAAGATCTACCTACCTATATTCCTTCTTAAATATTTCTGTGTGCAAATGACGTTTTAACGAATCAAGTGTGTTGGTAAAACAGAGTTCAGTGAAGCCAGTCTGTTTAAACATTCCTATTATTAAAAGAAGCTATTTTGTGCCTTGGTAATTTTGTAATGGATTAATTATTATGAGTCATATAACAAATATGGCTTGTATAGTCATGATTGTGGAATTTGTAATTTATCCGCATAATACAATTAATACATAAAACACAAGTAACGCTTAAACAATATTTAATTTATATATATCGTAATGAGTCCATTGTAATGTAATGAAAATAGATTGTTGAACCTCACAAGGGAGTCTAAATATGTATGTAAGTGTAACAAAAAGTCGATAAAATAATCGTTGCGAGACAAAACAAAGCTATCGCCTCGTGAATGGCCTTGGCTGGAACACTCCTGTCTATCTTTACTCTCGAGTGCGTACACAATAACATCCTTAGATCGTTTCACGAAGACACTCCTATTGAAATAAAACTATGACTATTGGAACCATTTTAATATGGATAGACACAAATAGTATGTTGGGTGCGTGCATACTCATACAATCATGATGTCTTTCTACCATTCTTGGAAGTATTTTTTACTTTTAAATAATCTGGCTGACACCTGGACAGAGGGAATTTGATATTATAACATGAAGATATTTTTCTGACATAAATAAAAAAATGTGATACATATATAGCATAATTGCATTCACATGTATTGATATTTTCTCAGCAACTTCGTAAAAAAAGGTGTATTAATATTATTTTCACATACCCTTCATCATCATCCTCTTGCCCTTCTCCCAGTTCATCTGGGGTCGGCGCAGCATGTCTTCTTCTTCCATACGTCCCAGTCAGCCGTCATCAAGCTCCACTCTCATTGCTCTTCCTCTCCATCCACTAATATTCATACTCATCACTCTCTTTGTCACATGTCCTTCCTCTCTTCTCATCACATGCCCATACCAAGATAATCGGTATTTTCACATACCCTTAAGGGGTATTAATAGGCCATTAGTTTACCTTTTATAAATGCAAGGCAAGGAGCACAGTGACATTTTCTTCCAAGTCCCAGAGCAACATGTGTCCTATAATCACCCGCTAACCGACACTGTTGCGCACACAGAGGCGGATGGGGCATATCCCCGCGCGGCGCCGGCTACACGTTCGGGCAGGACATCTCGGAGACGTTCAACCACAGCAACGGGCTGACGCTGGTGTCGCGCGCGCACCAGCTCGTCATGGAGGGCTACAACTGGTGTCACGATCGGAACGTCGTCACTATATTCTCGGCGCCCAACTACTGCTATAGGTGAGTACACATAGTTTTATTTACTTACTAGCTTCTGCCCGCGGCTTTGCTCGCGCGCTATGTCGCTAAAACATAGCATATGTGCTATACCAGTCTATAATCTAGGTCTGTGCCTAATTTTATCCAGAACCCATCAGTAGTTTTTATGTTTATTCGTTACAAACAAACAACATTATAAATCTTTCTTTTTTATAATATAAGTGTAGATTTACCTAAAACTAGCATACCTATGCTTACAGCTACAATTAGATACCAATTAGAGCGGGAGTTCAATGGTAAGCACAGGCGCCTCATGCGAGAGGTGCGGTTTCAATTGCTGGCATGTAACTCTTGGATTTTTAAAATCCAAGTACGGATTTGTGACACTTGGCGCTGAGAGAGAACACGTTATGAAAACTGCACATTTAAATAACTATGGAAGTTTAACCATAATCCAATTTGTTTGGCTACCCTTTTTTAAGGGGTTAAGGTCAGATTCTATGGTCTAAGCGGATCTCGTCTAAGCACGGGACATAATGCTAGAATTATTATTGTAGTAACAATGGTTTCTAATATAACACGATTTCTTATTGACTCTGATTACTTGTGTCACGCGACCGGCAACTGTAAACTATCTACAGTAATTTATTCGTCCCAAGGTTATCGATGGCAATTGTAAATGCACCTTATTTACATGCAGCTAAGAAAAAGCTTGCGCTATGTGATGTTTCTCTTACATTCTCGCATCAACCTTATTCATATATACAGGATGACTTTTTAGTCACTAGCCAAATTTTTTCTAGGCATTAGGTATCGTTAATAGAACACATTTCTGCAAAAAAAAATATAGGTCATATTTTCACAACAAATTCATTTTCCCGACCCAACTATAAATTTCGCATGGTTACCATTTCTAGCGTAAATATCTACTACGCAAAGCGATAAACATCAATGGGCGATGCCTGCGCGGGCGCGGGGTAGAGGCGGGCGCGGGTTGGAGGCGGCGGGAGGGTGGCGAGCGGCGACAAATTATAAAGGTCAAGCAGTCGCCCGCGCATCCCCGCCCAGCGGAAGCGTGCTATTTCCGGGTCGCGTGCGTATTGCAGCGCAGCTCCTGCGCCGCCCGCGATGTATTCCAACCGCGAGTACGAAATAGTGCGATGTTATTTGTTATGTGGGTAGTTTAAACGCAGCGAAAAGCCTTCCTAGCCCTCGCATTCAGGGTGTGGTGTACCCGTCTGTTCCGAACCGTGCAACGATTTTAGCTGCCAATCCAAGGCCGTTAGATCATGGCCAGTTCACTACACCTTCACACGCACAAGAACGTGGCAGGCAACGACTACCAGTGGAAATCAAGAAGCAATTTTTAACTTATTCGAAAGAGACCCTCGTGCGAGTACTCGAAATGCTGCCAGACGCGTTGAGGTCACCCAGTACGCCGTATGGAAACTGCTTAACACCGCTGGATTACACCCTTATCATTATCAAAAGGTGCAGGCGTTAAGTGAAGCAGACGCAGTGCCCCGCCAAGCCTTCTGCGAGTGGCTAATTGCGCCCCCGACGGATGTTATTATGTGGACCGATGAAGGATTATGTACAACATACTTAATGAACACTGGTGGTCATTCCGAAACCCACACATGATAAGGGAAACCTATCACCAAGCACCAAGTGTGCTCAAGTGCAAACGTGTGGGCCGCGATTGTTGGCAACCGAATACTCGGCCGCGGAGGCCCCGTCCCGTGGCCGGCGCACTCACCTGACCTGACTCCATGTGATATTTTGTGAGGTGAAATAAAAATATGTGTGTATGTGGATGAGGCCCAAAGCCTGGGCGCATTAAAACTGCAAATTATACGAGGATTTGATGAAGTGACAAGACACTTTAGTGCTAAACAAATTAAAATACAATGTGCAGAAACGTGCGAGACTGTTTGGAGAGAAATGGTTTGCATTTTTAACAATTATTTTAGTATTAGGTAAATAAGTTGATTTTAAATAATTAATTGCAATAAGTACTACTTATTATCGTGAGCGGTGGTAGCTCAATGGTAAGGACATGTGCCTCTTAACCGAGGAGTGCGAGTTCAAACCCGGTCACTTACCTCTGGATTTTTCGAATCTATGTACGTATTTATACCACTAGCTCGATGGTGAGGGAAAACATCGTGATGAAACCTGCAAATTCAAATAACTTTGGATTTGTAACCATGATCCAAAATTTGTCTGGTTCCCCTATCTTAGGGTTACGAAGGTCAGATCGGCAGTCGCTTCAATGTAATAACCAGACTCGCTACATCCTGGATCATGGTATAAGCGGACCCCGTCTAAGCACGGGACATAACGCTAGGAAGATGAAGTACTACTTATTATCGTTTAGTTTCATGTTAAGAGCATAAAATCAACTTTAAAACTTATCGTATTTAAATATTAAAGTACCTAGGTACTATTTAATTTAATCCTCAAGGAGTACCTAATCACTGTAAAAAATAGGTAGGTAAAAAGCCTTTTGCAATCTGACGTTCCTAAGCCCGTGAAAGTATGAAGGGAACATTTTCAACTGAAGGATGTTATCTTTACAGTATAGTTTGTGATGTTATCAATGAAATGGTGCGGGGCGGGCGGCGCGGGGAGGGGACGCGCCCGGCGCTGGGGCAGCGCATGCGGCGCGCGGTGACCCTTTACGTCGTCTTTTTTTAGACAACTTTGTAATGCTATATCTCAATATTTTAGTACTGAGTGATACTAAAAGAAAAAATACGTATTTAGTGATTTTCGCTATAGATTATCATATCAAAATTTGGATAGTGATTAAAAATTCTTCCTGTATATATGTAGGTATATCTATCATGACAATGTACCTGGTGCGTTTGTCAGCTGACTAATCGTATTTTGACTGAGCAACGAGTGATTTTATCTATAACTGTAGATTTCGTTCTGTGACTGAAAAATATATTGCGCTCTCTTTCTAAACGGGCAGTTTATCTTGCCAAGAGGTGTACGTCACTTCATGCCCCTTGCAAATCATAATCTTGACCTTTTCTCGGGTCATCTGGGGTCGCCGCATGTTTGTCAATTCTGTACTTCCCGGTCAATCGTCGTCATGATCCCTCGCAATGTGTATATATTCTATATTTGTTATCATCAGCATATACTTTACACTTCTGGAAATAAGTCTCTCCTAAATTAGCTTTGCGCATCCTGCATTCAATAGTTACGCGGCTTTAGAATCCATTGAACTTGAAATTTGACAAGGTCGATGGCGCATTCGGTAGTGACCTTGCCACATGCGCCAAGAGTTGTGAGTTCGATCCCCACCCAGGACAAATATTCGTATGATGAATACTTGTGTTTGTTCTGTGTCTGGGTGTTATTATCCAATATTTAAGTATATATTTGTAATACCACCGTTGTTTCTGATATCCGTAACACAAGTGCTACTTACCTCGGAGTCAGATCGATGTATGTGATGTAGTCTGATATTTATTTATTTATTATTCAAATTCTTAGTCCGCCTTATTGATCAAGTTTCTCCCATCATTATTAGTATGAAAGTAATGATTGTTACTATTGTTGGAGTTTTAATAACAAATGAATGTTTTTGTTTGTTACAGATGTGGCAATCAAGCCGCTATTATGGAATTGGATGACACGCTTAAGTACTCTTTGTAAGTATCTAAAGACACTTCTAAATTGTCTTGAGTGTGTAGGTTTAAATATTATGTCGTAACGTGTTTATGTTAGAGATACACGAAGGCGCAGATTTTTTATTATCACATATGCTTCATAATTTGATCAGACAATGTTAGTGTAATGTGAAGTTTTCGTGTAAATAAACATTTTTGGATTTCTTCAAGGTAGAATTTTAAAAGAGAATTATTACTTATTATATTACTATTTATTATAATTAGATATTATGCAATAATATTTCATAAAAAATATCTGGCGTTGTTAGAATATATTAGAAGGAAAATAATGAGATTTTATCAAGTTATATAACTATAAGAGTTAAAATAGCTCGTAGTAAAAATAACTCTCCCGACATCGTGATACCTTCGTTTATTTTCACTTAGCTGTTCTGTGTTATCTGTTGATTATTTGGCTTTAATAACAGACGGTGAGTCAGCCTCATAAACGTAGCTTGCAATTTGATAAGCAGCGTTACAAAGAATTCGCCTGACGAGCCCAAATTTGTTTGATTTAAAGCCGGAAATAAAAGAACACTAGCTTTGCCCGCGGTTTCACCCGCGTTTATGTTTAATGTTATATAGCCTACATATATATCGAGGAAGGCTATATAACATTTAGCTTTTCTCGATAAATAGGCTATCTAACACTGAAAGAATTTTTCAAATCAGACCAGTATTTCTTAACATTAGCGCGTTCAAGTAAACAGACAAACAAACTCTTTAGCTTTATAATATTAGTATAGATTTTTCATTAGTTAGAAATAATGGAATGATTAGCAGCGCAAAGTGATGACGAACAAGTTGTTGCGCGTGCGCATTCAACGTCTCGATCGACGCGTCGGTCCTCCATGGATACCTAAGTTTTTATGACCTTAACGTTTGCCCGTCGGTCGTATTCGACATGTCGCGGGTGAGTCGCTGAGTCGTTTGTCTCTCTGTCCGCAGCCTTCAGTTCGATCCGGCCCCGCGACGTGGCGAGCCGCACGTCACAAGACGGACACCCGATTACTTTATGTAGACTGCACGTGAGTATTGCTCTTTTTTTTTTATTCAGTAAAGGTTTCCAGTCGGGGGTAATATTTTTCATTTCTTGGAGACGGTGCGACAATAAAATTTTCGACACCGACTCGTTCCTAAAATGTTCCCTCGTATCGCGAGGAGCGGTGGCAACATCGTCGGCCGCTTCCAAACAGGCGACATTTATAAAGGTGTAATGTGTTGTTACAGTGGTGGCGCACAAGAGGCCGCCGCGGGCGCCGGCCGCCCCCGCCGGGCCGGCGCCGGGAGCGGCGCGAGCGGCGCGAGCGGCGCGAGCTCGACGCCTAGTCAGTGTGTGTTCCGAGATTTTAAATTCGCCGTGGTACACGCGCCGGCCCGGCGGCCGGGGTCGGCCCGCCTCGATTTCCGCCCGAGATCGACCGGGTCGACGATTTACTTTTTCGTCCTCCGGTCGGACGCCGCTCGGCTCGCCCCCCCGGCGGACGCGCGCGTCCGCCGGGACCGGCTCGAGCCCGCCCGCGGGCGCGTTTTCGACGCTCGCGTTAATATACCTATGAAAATATTGTTTTTGATGTTCACGATCGTAGTAGATCGATCTCGCGCCGTTTTAAGAAAATCTTCTCCCGTTCCCGGGTGTCGACGTCCAGTGAACAAAATATGAATATGTGGGGGACGACCTCGGCCCCGGCGCCGGACACGTTCGGTCCCCGCCCTGGGTGACGTCGGCGCGCCGGTAGCGGGCGGCGCCTGCACGCTCTTGTATGTAACGTGACTAACACGCGCGCAGGCGCCGCCCGTGACTGTGAGGGCGTTAGTTCTTGCCGGTCACGCGCCCGCTAGTTATGCTGGTATGTTCATTGCAAGCGGACATCCGCGGTTATTGTATGTACACCTCCGATGTAACAAAGACACATAGACCTCATTAAACAGCGTACATTTGCTAACACGGTAGTTTTATTTCGCATCCGAACGCAGCCACCCTCGTACGGACGGGACCGACGAATGGACATACCACCATACACTCATTGGTGACTAAATTCACACTCACCACATTTAATTCCCATTAGAAACATTTGACCGTTTCATTGAACAGTCGCGACTAGTTCGCGAGATAGCAGAAAGGAGCTACTTATATGATGTTTGAGATAAGTTGCAGCGAAAGGAAAATTGTCATTTCTTATTATTATTTTTAGTTGAGAACCTTTACAATTTAATTGAAATGAATTTTACGGTTTGATAGCTAATTTTTTAACGCGTACGGACAATTTACATACCTCACGAGCGTACACGTTGAGCAACAAAATGTAACATATGTGGTAATATGAGCATTTAATTTTATGACAGAATGGTTTAGAGGGTTCAGTCGCGGGAGTCCACGCAAAGTATTAAACATTCATGTTAACACGCCCCGGAAGACCGTTCTGCCATAAAATGTCCAAATAAAGTGCATTTCCAGATTATATTTTTCCAAATTCTCCTTTTCTTGTGCCACAGTACCTGTACAACATGGAATAGAGTGTTTCACAAGAGTGGAGCTTTAATTGTTTTTTTTATTTTCTATTTTCAATTAATTTTAGGTAATTGTGTAAATACCTAAAGATCAACGCAGTAAATAGGTTGTTATTGTTTAAAGTAAGTTCGAATATATCCCGTAAATTACTCATTTCACAATTCTTAATGCGAGGTAAGTGAACATTTTTATAAGAGTGCATAGTGATGCGTTGAATACAAATTGGAAGGTGTTTTATATACATACAGAATGGGAAACATCTAATAGATTATAGATAAATCTAGATGTGGCAATACTATTGTTTTAAATTCTTTCCTACTCATTTATTAGCCTAGTAATGCCTAGTTTTCACTTTAATCAAGTGTTTTCAACTTGATAACTGACAAAAGTAATTTTATATTCCACGTAGAAAACGTATACTTATTAGAATTACGAAGTTTCTTTTGTCAGTGCCATCTCTTTATAAATATTAACGTCCTGGCTTATAGAATTAATTATGGGTTTTATATTTCCAAATTGCACTATAATTTGTAAAAAAATAAACGTGTGAACTAATCCATACAAAGACTTTACCCACCAATGACATCTGAAGCCACACGTTACGTTGATATAAGTATTAAGTATGTAAGTTATAGGTAAAAAAATAATTATAAATACCGAAAAAACAAAAAAATAATATGTATGTGGAGCTTCGTTCGCGTGAAATAAATGTATGTTGACGCGAGGGTGCGGCAGCGGCCGGGCGCCTCGCGGAGTTATTTCATCCAACCGAAGCTCGAGATAATTTAAGGCTTTCCCGCATAGACTTCAACCCAACATTCAGTAATGTACGACTATTGTGGAGCGAGTGTTCAGTATGTAGGAGTGCAACTGGTGATATTGCGCCGTTTATATTTGATAGTATTCAGACCTCAGGAGATGCTACATATGGCAATAATAAAATGTAAACAAAAACCGTTAAATAATTTATTCTTGCAAACTGTACTATGCCCGTTGGAGGATTAGATAATAAATAAAATTAATTATAAAAGAAACAAGCTTTTTTATTTAACATCACATAACGCATGTTTAGTCTAGTATCTTCAAGAAATTGTTTATTTTCTGCATTTTTTGTTTCCTTCAGAATGGCTGACGTCCAACCAGCCAACCAGACGTCAGAATGGTCGGTCAAAAAAAAATGCGGATTTCTAAAAAAATATCGTATGTAGCAATTATTTAATATATAAAGCAAATATAAGCAAATATGTAGCAATTATTGATTCTAGTCTCACAACCAAATGCCATAGACAACTAGCCATTCTGACGGAGACCATTTTTTCCGTTTAAACAAAACGTCTGCCCAAACTTCGATTATGGTGGCGTTTTCTTTAGGAGGTTACCTTGTAGTTACGTTGTATTCGCTGGTCTATAATATTATCTGCCTACTCTAGGGAAGTGGCGTGCAGTTTAGTTACCTAGTTAGTTTGATAACGTCAATAGAAATATGCAATAAAAAAAAAAGCATGGTTATAAAAATACCTGCATTTATTTTCTCAATAAATACTATTTGCTAACACTGTTATAGAGAATACAGATGAGTGACAGTATAAACCTCAGAACAATAACTAAAGCAGCAAATGACATTCTACGATTAAGACACCACCTCAACAGTCGCCATCTCGCATCACTCTATCTATACTCTCGCCTCGTCTGTATGCTCATACAGTAGGTATGTCCTTTTGCCCGATCTTATTTTCACTAGACATTGCTTGTTTTGAATTCTGGAAATTATAAAATTAACAAGTAGCATAATTGTACATGAATATGTAGTATGTAATACTAAGTTATTATTTTATATATTTGTCTTTGGTACTGAAATCTAATTGAAATTGGAAGCAAATTTAAAGCAGTACATACGCAACAAGAAACGATTAATTTAAAACAAAGTATCCAAAAATATATACTCTAAAATGCACTTACTATCATGATAATACTATACACATTGTAATATTGTAACATGTAGCGAATTAAAAGTGCTCATTGCCAATAATTATACTTCAAGTATCATTTATTTACGTTAATTCGAAATTGTTTACAGTAATGAATGGAATGAACATAAAATAATAACTACTATTATATTTAAATTAGATTAACATCATGAAGAGCATGAAGACGTGTACATTACACTTTTTAGACTATCTAAGTACCTACCTAATCATTACTTAGGCTTATGTACTCGTTTGTGCACTTTGGAAATAATTTCTTATATGGTAGGTTCTTACTGTTAGTAATAATTATGACTGCTAAACAACAGATCCGTAAAAGGCACATTACATTTTGTAAAAAATGTTTCAAAAATGTTTTACCTGTTTTACATTATTTTACCACAGTGTGCTTTTACATAAAGGTAATGTAAGTGCGGTAAGATATTGTACATCGCATAGTGACACATCTGTCGAAATGACCATATCTTATTGCATCAACGCAACATACCCCTAAAGACACTTATTCCCTAATATCGATTATATCGATATAGTAAGCGTACTATCGATTATTTTAAACCTTTTATTTCCGACAGATGTGGTACTACCCCTATCATAAAAAAATACAGTCAAGTTACTTTTCATAATAATACTCCCGGTGGAAAAACTCACTACAGTACATAGCGTTTTAGTTAAGTGATGTCGCAACCTACGAATACATTTTCGCCTCAAGTTAAAACATGAGTAAATAAGTTGCACTTAATTGACATAGATAAAAAATATAATATGTAGTTTTGTGTAAGTAATAAAGAATACTGCAGATAAAAGAATATAATGTCATTATGATTAAACCTAAAATAGATATGTACAAGAATTGATGCAATTCGTCTGTTTAAATAATGTCATATTGTTCAAATAGTCATGGTATTGAAAAGTCCGAATATTTTTATACATTTTCTAATAAATTAAATTAAATAATTTTACTATATCAGTCTTAAGATACATATGCTCGTAGCAATAAAATATCTTGGAAATGTATAGAATGGCTTAGATTTTTTTTAAATTATGATTTATCGAGCATTTTTAAAATAAACATACACACGTTGCTAAGGAGAAACAACGCATTTTTCCAATAAATCAATTTTAAATGACAAAAACAAAAATATTCTAATAATTTCATTAGGAGACTATCAAATATACTTATAACAATGTTAAATTGGTGTGCTAACCATGTTGGAAGCATAGAGCAATAGGTATAAGATATATAGAATAACATTTATAGATAGAGACACAAGATAATTGAATAGAAAGTTCACATTAAAATTTTAAATGAGCTCCACTTCGGCATGCGGATAATACTTTACAAGTAATGGACATTAGTCACACTTTAAAATAAAATTGAATATTGTATTGTGATGTGTGAAAATAATACTAGTCTTATAACAATATATACAGCAACCTGTATGTAGTCAATTAAAATACTATTCTTGTCTGTACCATAAAGGAAAATGTCCAAAAGGCCCGCTAAGCACACATACACAAATGCACGTACACATAAAAGCCTGCAACAGCGCATGTTATTTTTTTAATCTAGTAAGGCGAATGCAAACACATTGTTTAAAGATATATACTGGCACTAACATTCGGCAATTTGATATAAGTAATATATGGTGAGTAAAGACATGTCTTTAGCGTTCCAAGGCGGAATTTGTTGTACTTGTCATGTTGCGAAGCCCTATCCACTTGTGGTAATAATCTGTTATTCAAGGCCATTAGGTTTACTTCATTTATGAGTTTATTATCGTTAGATAATTGATGCCTTATGAAGTTAGTACAGTAGCGTCAGCTGTGACCTCTTGACCCTTTATGCTGGCGTAATTAACGTATTTAGGGCGTGAGGCAAATCGCAAGACTATGATCCTATTATGGGCCCATACATCGCTTGCAAAGCCTTTACGTGCTATTCCTCTGAGTATGTGCGCTAGCTGCCCCTTATAGTCTGTTCCTGGCGCGTCCCCGTTGTCCGAGCAGCCCCTACGAGACCTTCATGCCGGTGTCGAGGTGCAGCAACTGCTTCATCAGCTCGTAGGTGGAGAAGGACGTGGCCACCATGGGGATGGCGCGCAGGTAGTTGATGCTCATGCCGCGGTACAGACCGCGCACCACACCGTTTTCGCGGTAGATCAGAGTGAGTGTCTTGATCATGCCCGTGCTGTGTACAGTTAAAGGGGGTTGACATTTCAAGGTTATAAGTAATTGGTAAGCGCTGGTCCATTTATTATGTTACCCTCTTACCGGTAGACATTAAATTATCGTAGGTGAAAATATCTATGGGAAGATATTTGTATGAAGAATTATACGGTACATCTAATTGCAGTTAAGTAAAATTAAAGTTCTTTAGTTTATTTTTATTTTTAGTGACTTTAAGACGCTGGTATGTAAAGTCACTCTTATGTAAAGTAATCCATTGTCATAAAATAATATAGGTATTGCTTTTTCTTCCAGAAACTGGTTTTATGATTGTATGGTTATTATGTTTTATGAAAATCATACTAACATTGTAAGAGGGATTACTCCATAATAAACGAACACCAGCCGACAGTACAATTGCTGATAAGATTTTTAATCATCCAAAGTAAAAAATCATACTATACTTTATTACGGTGTCTAGATTTGTTTGGTTGATTAAAATCAGATGAATATATATAATTATGATAGAATAAAAAAATCTAAATCACTATGTACAAAACCAAAGACTAATGGCTTAAATGATACGATTCACTCAATAGGAAAACATGAAAAGCCCCGACTTTTAGGTGGTGTAGCCTAATAAAGTGGGGTGCATGAGGAAATGTACGTAATGTAGTATGTATGGTGAAAAAGTGACGAAAAAAAATTTTACACAATACATGAATTCCAAAAAAACACGCATAATTGTAGCCCCATTTTCACATGAGAAACAGAACAAGTCCAAGGGTTGAGCATCCCTGATGAATACAATTTCAAAGTGCTAGTAAAAATTCCTACTTGTTTTGTTTAGCAATGAATATACAGCATTATATGAATGACTGGTCGATTGGCTCGATGACAAAATGACAAAGACAAGTTTAAGTAACAAACCTCCTGCAATGTTGCCAACACCGGGTGCAACATGCGAACAGAAATAGTGGATTAGTGCAACGGAAAAGTTATTATTTACCATTTTATTTGTTATACAACCTTATTTGTGGTATATACGAAAACTGAAAACTGTACAGAATCAATTGCAATAGTTTTTATATCATGTTATATTTTTGCAAAAAACTTATATAAAGTTAAAAACTGTATGGTATCGCTTGTTACAAGGTCGTTTAGTCCCGTTAGTAATATTTCTAATAAGCGCAACATCATACTAGCCGAAGAATGAAGAGACAATACAAAAAGCTTATAATTTCGTGAGTTTTGAGATACCTTTAAATGTATGTTTTTTTATGCTTTCAAATTCAAATTCAAATTTAAAATTCAAATTCAAAATCTCTTTAATAATATAGGCTTCAAAAAAGCACTTATAAATAGCCAACAGAAAAAAGGATTACCACTTATTACTGATTATTTAAGTCAAAATATTTGATCCGTTTCAGTTCTCGTATATACTATAAATAACCTGGCATAAAGTAGAAGTAATTAGTAATAAGGACCCGAGATCATCAGTGAATCGTTGTACTTTTAAAAATGTCGAGATATTTACACATACAATTTGTATGGAAATGCTAACTTATGACATCATTTGTGATAATTATACAATCACTTGACTTCAAGTGATTGTATAATTTTGTTAGTACAATCACTTGTATAATTACAAGCGCAACTAACTGCAAATTGCAGTTAGTTGCGCTTGTAATTACAAACTTTTGGTGTCCGTCCATGTCATTTCTCTTCTATCAATTATTTGGTTAACAAGTAAAGAATTGTGTCTAAACCGAGGAGCATTAAGTTAAGTGCAAAGAATTGTGTTTGCGCCTATAAATATTTAATAGATATTCAAGGGTTTTAGGTATATTAATTTAGTCCGGAAAAAGTTAGCAATAAGAGTAGTATTCTTTCGCCTTCACCTTATGAAATTAGATAACAACGGCCTTTTAATATTTGGAATAAGATACATTTTAAAGCTTCAAAAGTGATAGTAAGGTAGAATAGTTATTATTTATTAATACTTACTCCCTTTTAATTGATATATAGCCCTATGTCCAAAATGCCAATATGGATTAAGATGCGTACACTATATTCATGTACATTTTAGGCGGATAATGTTTTATTAATATTTAAGTATGTAGGAATAATGCTGTGATAATTGTCGTTTACTTTAACGAATTATTAGAAAAAAATATAATCTTAGTTATTAGTCTTATAGAGGGGTTCTTTCTCCCCCCCCCCCCCCCCCCATGCGTCACGTCGAGCGGGTACGACCCGGACTGCGCCCCGGCGCCGCTCGCACGGGGTGGGGGGTGACTCACCCGAACTTGGCGGTGGCGGGGTCCATGCAGGCGAGCTGCATGCGGCGGCGCGTCACGTCGAGCGGGTACGACACGGACTGCGCCACGGCGCCTGCTAACCCTCCGCATAGCAACTTGCCCGGTACCGTCAGCACCAGTCCGCCTGACAATCCATAACAATTATTACAATACACATTCAAAATGAGTATGCGATTTTGGTTTTCCCAAGGTTAAAGCTAAGTACCTAGCATTCGCTTCTTTCTGATAAACTAGTTGCAAGCAGGCGGAGAACTCCGAGATGAGCCATAGACTTGATAAAATAGTAATTTAGCGGCAAGCTAGAGAGAAGACGGAACCTCCCTTTCTCAGGGATTGGAATATTTTCTGCAACAGACGCGCGCTGAATGATTTATGACGGTGATACGCCAAGTGGATACATTGCGGCATGCAGTTCAGGATCCAGCCTAGCCGATCTAGCTGCGAATAGCGATTCCCGCTCCGTAAGGTACACTCTTTATGCCCGTTTAGTTTTACTAAGCCCCAACTTTTATAGTGTATAAAAAGTTACACCTCACCTGTGTTTCTATCGCACTTGCGGCAGAGCGTGGTGGGCAGGTACTTCATGCAGAAGAACTTGAGCGACTCGAAGCAGTAGAAGCTAAAGCCGGCGTACGGCACCATGCCGCACATGGTCGGCACGAAGCCGCGGTACAGCGCGCGGATGCCGCCTTCCTGCAACGGACAATGCAGATCACTGAGTAATGGACGGAAGGTCTTTTTTTTTACTAGCCATTCACATGTCACAGGTGAGCAAAGGCCTCCGCGTTCGACATTCCTCTCTACACTGTGCCTCCTAAGGACCTTCTTTCTTATTGGGCTCTGGGCACATGCCGATGGGTCTTCGGGCTGCCGGGTCGACCCGGTTGGTCCGGAAGATTAGAGCCCCTTCAACAGAGTCCAGAGTATGGTCGCTGTACATGTATAATTTTCCGTTTGTGGGCACTTTCTTGAGGACATCAGTCAGCCACTACTTACGTGCTATCTGCTATATGATGCAGTCACAGCCATTTGCGCAAAGACCGGCCGGATCCAGGCCGGTCTTTGGGCTCATGGAGCCCCTGTTCTGGGCAAATTTCCTGCGATTAATTTGTCCTGACAATGTATATGAGCCCAGATTTAAAAGCTGCACTTGCACTTTGGCGTGTACGATGCCCGTGTACCTAGTAGTTACAGGCTATCCCGACGCTCCTACGTCACTGCTCCCTGTCACGTGGCGCAATCACTCGGGGGCGCTCACCGTGCGGAACATGGTGACGGCGGCGTGCGCGATGCCGGTGTACCGGTGCTCGCCGGTGATCTGGAAGGCGAGCCGCGCGCGGATCGTGTCCAGCGGGTAGGTGAGCGTCACCGCGGTTACGCCAGCCGCCGCGCCCGCCACGAACTTGTCGCCGTGTTGCACCAGCGGGATGTGCACGCCGCTTAGGTACTGGAACCAACAATGAACAAGCATTATTACAGGCCACGGACTAATAAAAAATTAAGGACACTGTAATACTACGTGCTGTCATACAACAGCGTGAAGCCACGTTTTGCATGTGTGAGTGAGATTTTTATAGATTACGTTAATGTGTGACGTAAGTTGCGTGTAAGTTGGAGGACCTCCGGAGCTTCAACGCCTGGTTAGTGGCGCGGAGTCCTTCTTTTTTATTAGTCCGTATAGGCTAATAAAGTCAAGAGCTGATCGTAGGGTTGACTAATTGGGACCTAACGCTGTGTGGATTGCGTCCATCCTAAATTTGAGATTCGGCTCCTCTATTGCACATGTAGTAGAATCTGATCCATATCTAGGTCACAATTATGTATATCTATTTTACTAACCATAGACCACCTGAAACGGTATAGATACCGTTGTATCATGTTTTTTATGAAATTGCAATATTAGATTATGTTTTGTAACGTAACTCAATCAATAATCTTAGGCTTAGCGTCCTATAAGTTAGACTTAGAGTCCTAGAGGTGGACGAGTATAGGCTGATGATAATGATGATGAAGATTTAAATCAATAAGGCACCCCAGGCGGTCTCGATGCACATAATACATCTAAAATGAATATAGCAAGGCTTACATAGTACATGATTTTCTTAATAATAAATAAGTTAAACAAATTTCCCAGCACAGCAACCTAAAATAGATGTCCTAATGGCATTGCTCGGTAAGTAACTTTGAAAGTATTTGACTTAGTAATTAATACCTACATGTGAGGGAATAATAACAATACAACAAATAGATAGGTACATTATACGTATTTACTCATTAACATATAGGTACTCGTGTTTATTCAACCTACAACAATAGAATAAGTGTTCTAGATCACTTGACCACTTGAAATGATTGGTTAAAGTTTATGTATTTTTAGAGAAGGTACCTGTTTATCCATTTGAAACGGAAGGAAGTGAGTCGAAGAACTTTTGGGTCACTCAACGTGTTAACAGGACACCCTTCTTTCTCTCCATTCTAAACTATTAAATATCTTTCACGTCTTTTTGTAAAAAGCCCGTGGGTTTAAATAAATATTAATAGCAACAGTCATGTTGAGTGTCGTGACAATATTTCTTTTCGAACTGCTGCAGTGATAATTTCGAATTCTCCAGTGCACTTTACGCCAACATAACTCATTTAAATGAGTTAACACATCCGGCGCGACTGTGTGGCGCAATTTCCCGACGCAGCGTTACGTACACATGTCTACATCCAACATCATTATAGTTAAACAGAGGCGTTGGCATGGAAAATAAGCATAATTTTCCAGCGCTGACGACATCCACTGTTGCACCAACGTCCCACGTTGTATGGGCAAATCACACAGCCATAGCACGCAGCGCAGGCATGTTAATAAATAAACATACAACATAATATGCCCGCGACCCCTGAAGGGGTAGACAAAGGCCAAGAAGCAAAAGGTGATTTTAATCACTTTTAGCAAAATAAAATATTAATTTGATTAATAAACCTGACACCCCATACAGCCGCTGTTTAGGGCATGCCAGGCAATGTGTCCCTTGACTGGCAGGAAGAAGGAGGTCGAGGTAGAATTCAAAGTGTTATCTTTCTAGTGCTTATTTTCCGAGTTTAGTAAGTAGGCTTATAAGACTGAATTATACTAGATAAATTTACTTCTATTACAGTTTTCAAACAAAGCATAACTCGAGGACCAGTAGCATGACTGATGGGCATAACAGTATACTAGTAAACAATAGAGTTCTTCAACTGCTATAGTCTGAATATAAGTATTTTATTGTTGTTTTTAACGCTTAAAGCGCACTATTCTTAATTGATTTGATCTTGAGATATAACTATAATAATATAGTTGTTTAAATTATAGCTGTTGCTGTTAACAAAATAACTTTTTCGCACATGTCTAATTGTTTTTATAAAATAAAAGCCTAGTTACTCGTTATGACATCAGTTAAACGTCAGTGAAAATTTTGTTGAAATCGGTCCAGCCGTTTCTGAGATTAGCCATTACAAAGGGCCAAAGAGAAAGAAAATCTTCAATATTGTTAATAATAATAGCAATACAGTACTTCCACATCGGCGTTTCTTATTACTAAAATAAGCTGATATTATGACGTCATCATATACCCACCTACCTGTCATTAATAAAGCTGCAGATTATGTACAGCTGTTCTAGGTCATTTTGGTCATAAAAGGCATGATCATTTGCAAATGTCCAAATACGCGACTTAAATGGTAGTACTTTTTGGATATATCGTCTTGTACGTTGATAAATCTACCTGTTCCTGAGTAAAGGTTAAGGGCATCGATATCAGGAAAATCAGCGTAAATTACAAGCTTAATAATTTTAAGATGGAGCATTGGCGGGCTTGTGTGAACAGCTTTAATTTACATAATATGTATTTATAAATCTCTCCATGTAGTATTTCTGATCGGAGATAAATACATAGCTAGATTTTAGAATTCAGCTAGCAGTGGTTCCTAATCTTTTAAAAACTGAAAACTGAATGTACACAACAATAACAAATTATTGTTAATGTTGTGTACATTCATTGTTAATATCAACATGTGAACGATTCCATATGCCTCTACCGGCCCCTCATCACTATTGATGCGCGCGCGCCGCCGAGTGCGAACCGTGCCGGCTAACGGTCTCGCCGCGCCATACACCGAGACGGACAGGCCAATGTATATGTAGCTACTACTGTACAAACAGTCCTCTTGAACTGTAATATTGTTGCTAACAATCGTATAATAAAATTGCGTACTTGTTCCAGCAAGATTTTAAATATTAATATAACTTAGGACTTCTATAGGTTTTCCATAATTTAATGTTTGTGAGTTTGGAAGTACCTCAGTACTTAATTATGCAAAAACGACACTAATTAGTAAATACTAATTCGTTGGTCTAGTATAAAAAAATGTTTATTAATTTCAGGTAGGTATGCGAAAATTTACAAACATGATCCAAAAATTGTCTGGTTCCCCTATCTTAGGGTAATGAAGGTCATATCGGCAGTCGCTTCAATGTAATAAACCAGACTCGCTAAATCCTGGGTCATGGTCTAAGCGGACCCCGTCTAAGCACGGGACTGACGCTAGGAAGATGATGTATATTTACAAACAGTTGTTGCCTCCCTCTTAATAATCACTACATACTTCTGCTAGTAGTAATCTAGTCTCTAGTGGTCTGGATTAGCGCATTGAATACTTATATCTCTACAAATGATAGATAAAATTTTTAACCAGGCCAGTGGTTTTCCTATCGTATGGTGAATGCAAAGACGCATCACTTTAGGTAAAATTTTATCAATCCCTTTAATAAACAGGTGACACGAATCTTGGCGAAGTTTCATAATAATAAATATAAATTCCAATGTATTATTCATTTATTAGCCCGACACGAAGCCACCTAGGGTCGGAGATCGTTGTGTCATTCTTACAGACATCAGATTATAAAATCTTGATTATAAATAATAAATAATTAATGATCATCATTATCTTCCAAATTTTATGTCTTTTTGTTGGAGATTGGGCCATAAACCTAGATTTAACAGAACTTTACGCGGACGAAGTCGTGGACAGAAGTTAGGCAACACTAGTGTTTTTCTTAACCTAGGGCATATACTATTATATTACTATAATAAATAATTTATTGAGTATTTTCGTTCAAACTGCAATCCGTAAATTTACAAATATCTATTAAATATAATTCAGGTTAAAGGATATTCGAGTGGAAGCAGTAATTTATTAAGATCGTAATATTTTCTCTTTTGTTTTAATGCAATTCTTTATTCCAGCGTAGTACCTACTTAGGTACCTGTGTTTAAGGTCACTAATGTCATGTACAAATAGGTAACCAGATTTGGAGAAATCTAGTAGTATAATAAACGTGGACCCTAATAGAAACGAGGAATAATGTCTGTTAAACTAATCAAAATCGGAACTTTGTAATATACCGTTTCGTTAGTTACTAACTAATTTGCAAATCTATAAAATTAGATAAATTCATTTTATTCTCGAACTATATCTTTCATCCTCATTCTTGGTAGCACGATACTGTGATGTTTGTCAGAAAATAAGAGGCGGCGTGACCGGCCCGTCAAATAGATGCGAGTAAAATTATGCCCAAGGCCAATCGAGTGAAATATTCTAATTACCCGAGTTCTTCGTTAACATATATTATGAATGCAAATCGTGCGCTTGAGATGTTTTCACCACATGAGTGCCTGTCAACAAGTAAAGTCACGAAAAGTGAGCCACGTCATGAGACGGGTATCGCACCGCAGCGGTATTATAAATAATGTTTGATGTTTCTATAATCGCTGCATTAGCACTGGAGCGAGAAGATCTTATCCCTTAATGGGAAACTTTGTTTTTAACCGATAAAAATCTTTAGTAGATATTAATCATGTACACTTCTATTAGCTACCCCTACTCAAACTGATGGATATTTATTATTCAGTTATGCACAGTTAGGACTTAGAACAGGCTGGCCATAAAATTATCCCTTAAGTTCCAATTTACCGACTGAGGATAAGGGACTCAATCATTTCTGTTTGTTCTTCGTGAATATATTTAACGGTTCTTCACTTGAATTCCAAAAATTTAAAGTTTTTCTTAGCGGTTGTTTTAGTGCATACGTAGACAAATGGTAAACAATTCGCAAAAAGTACTTCAGCCGGCAATACTCTCCTTTTACGATCGGTGTCCTTGTTTGTCGGACTTCCCGCTGATGTCATATTGATTTTACCTTTGTGGCTCTTGTATGCCACTTGAGCCATTCTGTTGAAACCTTTCCTCGACATTCAGCGAAGTTGAACGTATGCACTAGTAGGTCCCAGTAGTGAGATAAATGTCATCATTTGTCCTCTTATTATTTCGTTTTTGCCGAAAACTAAATCATCTTACGCAGAAAAGGTAAATTGACACGATTTAAGGTATATTTATTAGAAATTATTCCTTTAGTATTTAATAGTTTTGCAGTAAGAAAGTAAGTGCCCTTCTTTCAAGGTCTAAATTATGTTCCCGTTCATTTTGAAATTAGACGTAATGATTTGGTATCTTATATAAACAGTTTAAGGTCTAATATTTACCTTAGCCGTCTCTTGTTTCTCGAATATTTGTTTAAGAACACCGATTTCGACTAAAATTTGAGAAGAACGCTGTTTAAGTGACTTTGATATAGCAGTTAATATACCGGTTCAAGCCAGCGTTCAATAAGAAAAGTGTATGTGAATAGAATAGAAAAACCTTTGACACAGCAGCGCCCCGCGGTTTCACCCGCATAGTTCCCGTTCCTGTAGGAATATGGGGATAAAATATAGCCTATCGACGCTTAAGAACCAAGACCATCTATCTACAAAAAGTCGACTTCACAGGTGACGAAAAAAACGTTTTATTTCCTTAAATTTATTACGTCACGTAACTTAGGTGGTATTGGTATTTTTTCATAACTTCTTATTTAATGCGAATTTGAGGTTACTGATCAAAGGAAACGATGCGTAAATTAATCATAAAAATAACTGCATTAAAAAGTAAAAAGCGCCAAAAGTGTAGATAGATGGTCTTGGTTCTTAAGCGTCGCTATGTTACTTTGGGATAATGTAGCTTTCCAATGGTGAAATAATTATTGAAATCGGCAAAGTAGTTTTTGAGTTTATTCATGACAAACATACACACACACAAAAATACAAATCTTTTCTCTTTATAATATTTGTATAGACAAACACTAGGGATACAGATAAAAAGACAAAATACAGATTACAAAATAAGCATTTACGGAGTACTGAGTCTTGGCGTTAAGCATTGCAGAGATATACAATATCTCTTCAGAATTTTCCTTCTTATCCAACCTTTTGGAATTTGGTTTACGGATATTATCGTCCATTGACTCTGAATAAACCTTTCGGGGATTATTGGCGTGATCGTATCTTAAAAAGTTCTTTATTGCATTCATGACAATTCATTGACTGGCCCGTTGATCGAGTGGTCAGAGACCCTGACCACGAAATCTAGGGTCGCGGGTTCGAATCCCGCTGGGGGCAAATGTTTCGTGTGATGAACATGGACATTTGTACTCGAATCATGGATATTTATAAACGTATTTAAGTATGTCTATCCGTTCACCTAGTATCCATAGTACAAGCATAAGCTTAGTTTGGGACTAGGGAATTGGTGTGTCAGTCTGAAGAATTTATTTATTATTTATTTATTTTATGTGTAGGGCGTAGGCACAGTTCTTGTTAGCTCTGACTACATAGTTACAATATTTGAGGCTATTAACAATAAATCCACGTAGGTGTATTTACGATAAACTTCATATAAATGTGGGTCAACGAACTTTTTGTGAGAGATACGCAGAACCGAATAGTTAACGCGGGTTTAATTACATTACTTTCTGTGTCACGCATGTTAAGTACGTAAATCCCAGTGGTTCTTGTCGACGTTAAATCTTGTAGGGTTCCGTGATTCAGAATTATAGTAGATTTCTAGAAAGACGGAGTGTCATAGTTACTTTTTGGGAGCTGAATGAGATGAGATGAAATTAATACCTTTATTAAACAAGAAAAAAACCGCACCCTTGGCCTGTGCAGGTTAAATTAGTCATAAAGATAAAAAAAAAACGTGGACTTTGTATTCTTGGTGTTATCGCATAATATATTTTCATAGAGCACTATCACACGACATTGTAGGTAAACAGCAATTTAATACCTATTCGTGATCAGCCGAAATTAGGTTTTGAACTGCGCCGAATACAGGCCAAGACCGTTACATACGGCATACCATCGAATGCGATTAAAAAACTTCATCTTTAGACACATTCGTTAAAGTTTGCATTAAAAAAGGTTTATTATGCACTTGCAAAGGTATTTTTATGTAATGTGCGGTTTGTAATAAGAACCCCGCTTCATGTGCGTTGGTTAGTGGCAGTTAGAATCCCAGCCAGTCGGGCAACTATAGGTACTGTTTCAGACTCGTACGTAGCTCTTTGGATGGAGTTCTCGTTGACAGTATTCCATTTAAATGCTAGAGCATAGCTTATTCACGGACCTCCTCCAAACGGGTAAGAAAGGGATTTAAGCTATGAATACTGTTGTAGACATGGCTAATGCACCAAATATCTTTGCGTCATCCTACCGCAATAACTGCGGCTTTCTGAGTTAACTGCGAATCGTGCTATGGCACGCTAAGAAGGATCGCAGAGAGCCGTGAGAAGCTGATTGCGCCAGTTAGCGAAGCCTCCCGCCACTAAGCAGTGCGCCAACACATTTTAAATAATGAATTATAAAACCAGCACAACGACTTGAGATATCGCAATGGCGATAGTTTGACTTGGCGAACTTTGACACTTGATTTTTGTTAAGGTTGACAAAATCTACATTCAGACGAACGCAGCCGCGGGGTTAAGCTATGAGTTGTTGAGCGATTGTTGCGTACAAAAACTAACCAGGATGTGCATGTCTGTGATTTTATAGTTCATAAGCATTAGATTAATGCTTAGGTAGTAAACGGTCGTAATGTTTTTAAGTATGGTGATTGTACTCGTAATGTATGGAAAACACTACTGTATTTTATAATGTTTTATGTCTGTCGCTTGTCTAAGGCTATGGGAAAACAAATACGGATTTATAAGACAAATCTGAAGTTGTTGCTTCGTTTATCTAGCTTTTGCCTCTCTGTGGCTTAAAAATTAGCGGTTGGTAGAAATAAGGTGTATTATGAGTCGTAAAGGACTGGCAAAAAGGCGTAAAAAAACAGAATGTCAGAATCAGAAATTTAAAATCCTTATTTGCAAAACGATTCGGCCAACATTATAATACTTAGTTTTATCTTTCTAGCGCTATATCCAGTTTCTAATTGGAGTCCGCTTGGATCGTAATCTTGGATTTACCAAGTCTAATTATTACATTAAAGCAACCGTTTTTTTTTTTTTTTTTTTTTTTTTTTTACTTGGGGAACTCCCACGAGCCGTCACCCTCCGGACGGGGATCCAGAGGGCGGTGTGTCGGACTCGAACCGACTAAACCCCAAGGTGGCCTCCATCGGCGCAGTTCCGGAGGAGCCGGTATCCCCACTGTCGGGACTATACAACAGCTCCTCCGGTAGTGCGCGTGCCGCGCTACGCGGCTCACCTCGCGCGGCGGTGGTCGATGCTGTGCAGCCCACGCCATCAGTCGTCGGATGCACAGCACCGAGCACGCGCGCGCGTCAAGACATGCCAGGCCACCCAGCATGTCTCAACTACTCCGCCCAGGATTCAGACGCCGATCGTCCCCGAGACCGGCGTCGTGGGCCCACTCTCGCGCTGTGCCCTCTGCTAAGCCAGAGGGCACGCGGAGGGCGTCTCATCAGAGGGGGCCGCCTTCCGCCCGGCGACCCAAATTGAGGGCAAAGCCCTGTCGTCACGGAGGGAGAGCATCGAGACGCTCAATCCCTCCGCGACCCGCCGCAACGCGACCCAGCGCGCCCCTGTCGGGTTGCCGAGGATAGGGAGGCGAGCAACGACAACACTCAGCTCCTCCTCTTCCTCGGCAACCCTGGTCCGGCTGCGGTGGTTACAGCCGGACCGCCGCAACTGCCCTTATGCCATTCGTGCAGTCGCGGCTCACCTCGGGGTCCCTCTTCGCTTCAGCCCTGCTATGGCAGGGCCTACTAAGCCCCCCCGGTACGACAAACCGAGGACCCCGGCGGGGGGGACATTAAAGCAACCGTCATCCGACTTTCGTAACCCTTAGATAAGAGTATCAGTCAAAATCGATAGTCAACATTATCATAAATAAGCCAATAACAAAATGCCAGTTGACTTTTTAACTTTGGGTAGGTGAGGTTTGTCAATATTTTTAATACCATGAAGGTGGCAAACAAGCTGACGTCCGGCCTGAAGATAAGCGGTATCTGCATGGTCTTTGTTCTATAACAGAACTTAGTTTATGCTGTGCGAAGGCGTGATAATAGTCTCTGTAGACTAGGGTTTCCCAAACGAGCGAATACTAAGTGGGCTCTACTTGTACGGTAGAACGGCACACAACCGACCGGGGCAACTTAGACACCGAACACTTAAACCGTCAATAGGCTTTATTCATATTGATAACGGTTGGTGTGTCCCGAGTTTGTAAACTTGTATTACATGGGTCGTAGCCCAGACAACTTTGGGAACCACTGCTGTAGACTATCCCGCCACCCGAAGGATCTATAGATTTTTCCGGAATAAAACGTAGCCTTACCCATATTTCGAAACTTAACTTCTGAATTACCAGTAAAACCCGAAAGATAAGGGTTACTTTTATATTGTAAGTAACGGCGAAAATGAAATCATAGACATTTTAGTATAGTTTGAAATCCTAACTATCTAGTTAGGATACATCTGTATCACACCTTATAATGCAACCACACATGCCGCCGGCTTTCAGATTGCTTTGCCGGTGGTTTTGCCCCCGGCTTTACCAGCGGCCTCCGGTTTTGATTGCTTATTGAAATCCTTTTATGCCTTGGGTTCCATAATAGTTCGTTTTTTTTATACTTTTCTATCAATAAAAGTATATCACTATTATTCCAATTAAATTCTGTCATTTTGTTATTTATAAGTACAAAATGATGTTGTGTATAATACGACATATTTTTCGAAGCCGCAAGCGAACTGGCCGCCTGCGTGCCGCAGGTAACGCCGCCGAATTGGCCGCCGGCTGAGACGCAGGGCATGTGTGGATTCGCCATTATATCGCATTATCACAACAGATAAATTAACTTTCATGATAGGAGACGAACTATGAATGTATGTTGCAACAGTTGTTTATTACGAACATGATTCAAATAATTATTTGTTTAGTATGCATGTAGGCTTTTAAATATAAAATGGGTAAAGGTAAACAGTGTAATAATTATTTTAATACATTTAAATATGTACAAAATGTGTACAAATCTATGGATGACATAATTTGTGAAAATCTTATAATTATCATTACATTAAGTAATATGCTATTTTACTAAAAAAAAAATGATAGTCTACAATTGAAATTACAAAAAAATATTGCTTGCGTATTTTTTCTTTTGTCCAGCCAACTAAAAATAATGAAGATACAGCGCGTTAAAGTACCGCGTGACGTAGCTAGGTGCGTAAATTTTACCGCTCAAGTAACGTAAAGCGTCCAATTTTGGATCTCTGAAGCGCTGTATCTCTTATTTTTCGAGTATTAGATAAAGCAAAAAATACGTATTCAATGTTTTTTGATAACATAACATACTAACTACAATTTTTTTCGAGTATAATACCCCAATATACAGTGTAATTTCCTTTAAGTAATGTAAAAATTACAATGATGTTCTTTGCTGTAACCAAATGTATGTTTCCTGGTTTGTACTATGAAAAAATATTAATACAATAAGGGGAATTGTAATGTAGCAGATTGGTATTACTGTATAATCAAACTGGCTCACTCACAGGTACCATAGAATTTGTTATAATCACTCTAAGAGTGCACAAATAACAAGAATACAGATACATGATACATCTGTGCAGATAAAACCCAAAGGGATAATATGCTTCTTGCTAAAGAAGCATATTATCCCAAAGGGACATATGCTAATGACTAATTGGTGTTTAAAACACCAATTAGTCATTAGCATAATGAATGGATGTTTGATATAAACTCAAGCATATTAATTACCCCAGAAAAGCACTGTAATAATTATTTGAAGTTAAAGAATTAAAGAGGTAATTAGAAAAACTTGGTCATTTGTAAAATTTCACTATGAGAAGATAATACATATAATGGTACTTAGGTCAAATTAGTATGAATCAGCTTACCTTTTTATAAATTTCAAAACTAGTGAACTGTGTAGCGGCGTATGGGAATATCCGGACCATCTGTGCACCATTTCCCTTGTACAGAGCAAGGAGGGACTCGTTCCGGACGATAGCTGACAGACCACCAAACACTCCATGGTGCTTGTAGTGCGACGACTGTGCCTGCAGGAGGATCTTGATGCGGTCCAGTGGCGCTACTGTGGTTTTGGCGCACATGCCAGCCACTCCTGGACAATGGATTTCAGTTTTATTAGAAATTAAGGCATGTTAAGGTAGTTATAAAAAAAAAATCATTACAATTACTGGTTTTCAATAAGTAGGTCTCAAATAAAAAAAAAATTATTAAAGCTAAGTACTAAAATTTATTCAAATATTAAATTTATCATAATTTTAGGATTAAACTTTAGGACTTTTATTTGGACCAACATACCTCCAGCTAGCAGGTTCTTCAATATAAAATCAAGATCGTTTTTCGGCTCCATTTTCAATGCCATTTTCACTCCAATAGAACACTAAAAGATTTTCTTCATTTACACATAAAGAATTTACATTTGCACTTCAATATTTCTATTAGGTCTTAGACAGTATATGGCATATGTGCAACAATATTAGGCGAATAATTTAATCACGATAAATGTATACACCAGAAGGCATTTGTTGGCGATTTGGCACGCAACCTTTATGGCAACTTTCACCAGTGAATCGAAAATGGACACAAATTCTTTTCTTTCCTTACTCGCGCGGGCTCACCTGAGCTCCACTTATCTCGTCTGGCTTGATACGTAAGCAAGCATGAATGAACTATGAATGGCTGGATGCCAATGATTCAACAAACCAGTTGTCAGATTCCAATTCCAGTTGGAAAACAAGCCAAGAATTAGGAAAACTGAATCCAAAAATCAACCAAGCCGCCGTAACCGGATCTGTCAAAAACTGACATTACTCGTCTGTGCTGACACTGACAGTACAGCAGTGACATGTGTACTGTCATAATGACAAGATTCCGAAATGTACTACAAAAGTACAAAACATTCTAACATACTTTAAATTTTTTTTTAGTTGGCGTTTTATTTAAAAAAATTTAAGTTATTTTGATTTAAAAATAGTTAGATCCATTAAACATTCCTACATATTATTGTCAGTACTTGTTACCATTGGTATCGACACGACATCTCTTCATTTATATTGATATTAACATGAAACTAAACATACATACAACAGCTATTCACTAGATGGCGTTTGAAAATTGACCAATGAAACTATTTGGCGCCAGAAAATGATACGGATACGGACGGACTATGGCGGTCATACTGCAATTTGTATGATTTTATCTATAGTTACAAGAACCATAAAAAGCGACAATAAAATAATATTAATAAAAAAAAAACGTATAGTGTGAATCTCATTGTTGCTTACATGTTGCGAAATTTTTATTCGAAAAGCCAGTCTCCTGAATCCATCGATCTATAGCTTTCTCTGAAGGTCACCTTGGAGAAGCGCGAAAGCTTAAACGGGGCGAATGATCCCACCCAATAGCCGGCGAAACGTGTAGAGACGCACGTCGCCCGACTGCGTAGAAATGTAAATAAAACTTCGGTGTTCCACGGTATTTCAACATAAAACAACTTGTTTCGTTCTGTAGTACTTAACATTTAATGTCGGGTGCAAGCAGTTGTTTTCCTGTGGGTGAATCCATCGAACGTGCTGCGTGTTTCGAATGTTTGAATTGGATCGTCATTTGTTTATTGTAAAAAAAAAATATTAAACTTAATGTTTTGAAAGTTCTTAAATTGAATATCGCTGCATAAATTTTGTAAATATGGATGTACCAGCAAAAGGAAATATTCTGGGACGTGAGTAATTATTTTTTTAATAATTCTGTTCGAAGTAACTGAATTTCTTCACTTCAGTACCTATGTTCTTACTTTCACATGATATGCATTTGTTGTTCTTTGAAGTAGAAATTAGTTCTCGTATCAGTAGATTTCCCAACTTAAAATACAAAGAAAATTAAGAAAATTTTTATTTATAAGTTGGCTACTGTGAAAAAATAGGTAGGTAGATATAGTAAATATTTAAACTTGTAAAGATATTTACTAAGTATTAAAATCATAAATTAACAAATTTTTTTTATTTTTATTTAACTTCAAATTAAATTAAATACACAATTTAAATGAAATAGTTTCACGATTTTAAGGAATTAGGACCCGCCTGCATCATGCAACAATATTTGCGGTCAGTTTAAAAATGGAGTATTTAAAAAAAATCTTAAGTTTGTGAACTTATCTCTAAGAAACTCCTGGAAAGTCCTTGATGAACTGCAATGTCATACAAAATTCGTTTCGTTTTGACTTTGAGAATCGACTAAACATCGAATCGATTTATATTCAGGAGATATTACTCCCTTTTTATCAATAAATGAATTTGTAAGTCATAAGTTTAACTTTTACGATTCCACAGAAATAACACGAGGTCATTGACCGCGGGTCAAACTCCTTTGTTACAGTTAATACTGAAATTTAAGGACTTTGCAAACAAGCCATTTAGTTTAATTTAATGTTGATTATTTTCACTGTTTTAAATTTGACAATTAAAACGAAATATTTTGGTTAAAATAATTTCAGATGGTTTCCCAAATAGAATGTCAGCTACAAAATTATATAGACTTAGGGTATTTTCACGTAATACGTATATGAAGGCCTTGTGTTAGAGTTACGGAAAATTCCGTAGGTAAGTACTAAATTGTTGCTAAAAAGTATTTTATTTAAGCTAGGAGACGATATCAACGGTGTCGGGACAGGAAGGTCTATTTTCTAATATACATACTAAATTTATTATAAAATATGTTTCATTCTATCAGCTCGGTGAAGGTCGACTTAGGTTCAGATCTTAGACTAGTATGAGTGAGTCAATGAACGACGTATGCAGGAGAGACATAATAATTTAATATTGTTACGTATCTGTCTGTGCATTATCTTTTTACATCCAGCCATATACCAGCTATAGGTATGGCTGGATCTTAGGATACAGGGTCATTTGTAAAACATTAATAACCTCGCAGGAGTACCTAGATTACTGAATTCGATTGTTTTCGATTTAATAAAAATCGTAGAACCAATGTTCTTCTATAACTATAATGTCAGTAATCTACAGTATGTAGGTATTTAGCCTGCTCTAAACCGAATTTTTACACACGTTTTTGACTGACATTCCACCTGTATGAACTCGAGCGGTGGTAGCTCAATGGTAAGGACACGCGCCTCTTAACCGAGGAGTGCGGGTTCAAACCCGGGCATGTACCTCTAGATTTTTCAAATCTATGTACATATTTATACCACTAGCTCGACGGTGAGGGAAAACATCGTGATGAAACCTGCAAATTCAAACAACTTTGAATTTGTAACCATGATCCAAAAATTGTCTGGTTCCCCTATCTTAGGGTTACGAAGGTCAGATCGGCAGTCGCTTCAATGTAATTACCAGACTCGCTAAATCCTGGATCATGGTCTAAGCGGACCCCGTCTAAGCACGGGACATAACGCTAGGAAGATGATGATTCCACCTGTATGAACTGTTTATGTTTTAACGCAATTTCATAATAAATATGTAATTAATGCAAATTACATACAATTAAATCACCAATATTTTACGAAATTAATCCGAATCAGGGGTAGGTGACATTAATTTATGATAAATAATATTGGTACCAAGTTGCATAATATGAGTCATAAGTTGCAAATACTGAAACTACCACATTAAACGTAGCTACTATGCTGAGAGGAAAATCGTAGAACTAGAACTACTTACTATAAACATGTAATTAATGCAAATTACATACGATTAAATCACCAATAAGTATTTTACGAGATTAACCAAATCAGAAGTAGGTACCATTTACGGTTACCTATGATAAATAATATTGGTACCAAGTTGCATAATATGAGTCATGTGTTGCAAATACTGAAAGTACTACATTAAACGTAGCTACTGTACTGAGAGGAAAATCGTAGAATTAATTATAAATAAGTAATTCCGTAACTTAACCATTTTTTTTTACCACTAACAACGTTTACTTAATAAAATATATTTTTAATAGATTTTATATTATAACATATCACGCATGTTTAAAAATGATGAGAGTTTATGAAATTGTGATGAAAATTTCAAAAGCAAGCTGCTCGTTAATTCTGCTCGTTTGGCTAATCCGATCAATTTAAGTACCTATGTGTTTTGTTATTATTGTTGACAATATATTATCATGTGATGTAAACAGTTTTTGCTGGTCATCAAAAGTAAAAACTTTATTACTTAAGTACTTCTAGTAACGATTTATTAGTTGTACCCAGTTGTACCTCGTGATATACTACCACAACAAAATTTCCTAGGTCTAAACTTAGCATGTGTATATACCTACTTAGTTACTAATGATTGTGCTTGTATTGTAGACCCTGGAGAACGAGTACTCGAGACTTACTTAATTTTGATTATAGCCATATATGGCTCTAGAGCAAATACTGTGTCCATCACATAAAAATTGTACTTGGATTCGAAGGTTTCGTAGCCAACACTTCTAAACACTTACCTAATCAGCCGTCAAACCTCAATAAAACAGATCGTCTGAATTTCCATTTTGTCCCATGTTGGTCGTGGACTTAAAAAGAATGTGCCAACTATGTGCCTTACCTAGCATGTCGTAAAAGGCGACTAGTGGTATATCCGGTTTTGGGTATGTGATTGTGTAGGCAACGAGCTACCCACATGTCACTAAGTACTGTTTTACAATTTTCCATCTAATCCAGCCCAGTTTAATTTTTGGCTGTAGGTATGTGATTAAAAGGGCTTGTTGCCCCATTGACTCTGCCTACCCCGTATGTATTTATGTCTGAATTCCCATTCAGGTGTCGTCGCAGCGCGGTACGTCCTAGCCGTCCTCGGCTCTATCGGCATGGCCATCGTGTACGGCCTGAAGGTGAACCTGTCCGTCGCCATGGTGGGCATGCTCAACCACACCGGCATCAAGCTGACGTCAGAGGCGCACGACGACGTCAGAGCAAACGTCACGCCGAGCGCAGTCGAGGAGTGCAAGGCGACTGATACGAATGGAACTACAGTTGTGAGTACAATGAAATTGAAGTAAACAGAATGAGGAAACGGTTGATTGCGAATACCAACCATGTTCCGAAGTGTCCATGTAAATCAAATAACTACTTAATATGTTACTGTAATATGTCGAACTAAAAGGAAAACTACTTATATTATAACAGACAAATCTTATAGGCATACAAGAATAATTCACTCACTGTAGCTACGAATACCTATAGGAGTAAAAAAATACAGTTGAATTGAGAACCTAAGACCTAAGAAAAAACTAACCTTATCAAAGGGTCGCATAAATTTTTAAAGTATTACCGATATTCGTATTTGTAAACCCAGTAGTTTCATGCTACTCATCGCTATAGGAGCATAGGAATCTTACACAGGTCAGGAACAAATTGTAGTAAATGTTGTTCCAATTGAATTGCGGGCTTTACAAATGAATGTTTCAACACGAGATATGAAATTATTGCAAGACGAGTCGCTCTATAGGGAATCCATAAATGTTTCATGAAAGTAAGTAGGTCAAATTATGCAGAAATATGCACAAAGCACTATAAATATTAACTCTAGGCAGATATTAACAGGACTACTATTTTGAATAGGTACCTACTTATGCAAATTAATCTAAAATATATTTGGGACTCTGTCTACCAAAGTAAACTTATACCCAGATGTAACTCAGGGTGCCTACCAGTACATACAACATATCTTGTCATTATTAGGAAAGTGAATTACAAATAAATACGCTAAGAAATATGCGTAGATAATATTATTAATAATAAATAATGGCATAGAGACTATTCTATTTGAATTAATCGTAGGTATGATGCAATAGAAGCTGAAATGCGATTGCTCGTTGATAGTCGCATAAATCTAAAAATACCTAACGTGAAAACAAAAGGATCCACGAGGGTTTGAATTAGAATGCCCTTGGGTGCCCTTGATGGACACGCCACTACCATATGAACTGGATTTTGGTTTTGGGCCGATTCCAAACGTTTACAATTTAATCGACCGCATAAAACACTTACATGTTTTAAAAACAAACATTTAATGGTCACCGAAATAAAGTGTTGAGAAATATTTTTTTTTTTAATCTAAAGGCCTAATTAATTTAAGAGGCCTAAATGGCCAGTTATCATCTTCAATGATAACTGGCCATTTAGGCCTCTTCATTGAAGAAGTGCTTTACAAGATTTCGAAGCCAAGGTTTTGGCTATGTCGGGACAACTTGGGCAGGAGACTAACGTTGTGAAGGGCTTCGTTTTCCATTTGATCCGTTTCTCCTTTAGAAACATGCAAGTCCTTAGGAACTTTGCGATAATAAAGGATTTCATTGATTTTGATAAAAATCAATTGAAATAGTTCCAAAAAATATACTTTTTAGGTTTAAAACTTTTGAATTTCTGTTACCCGGTACTTCAAGTCATGCACAAATTAAAAAAATAAAGAGGTAGTTAAACAGCACTAATTAAATACACAGACGTTAAATGCTAAACGATGATATAAATGATGAGCATCATATTCGTATTATTTAATAGGTATAAAACATTTTTCAAAGCTTTACAAAGACTCAATTTAAATCGTACTAGGTACATTGGCCAATATGGAAGAAACCAGGCCAGATTCGAAGGTGAAATATTCGCGTAAATCAATCAGCCTCAATGAAAATGATTTGCCGTTCAACGAACCCAACGAAATGATTCATCAGTAATCAATAAATAACATTTTACTTAAGTATAATTTAGGTACCAGTCAAATAAGGTTAAATAAATCATACATACTATGGCGACGGAATGGCGCAATATTTATTTAATAATTCCCAAGATAACATTGGCAACAAAAACATTTATTACCAAATGTTTTTTTTTCAGGAATTAGATGGCCCATTTATATGGTCTTCTGAAGTTCAGGGCATAGTTCTGAGCTGTTACTTCTGGGGATATTTCGTGTCTCAGATACCAGGTAAACATACATTATCTATCTAAGTATAAATCTGTAGAGAGGTCAATTCTGTACATGAAATATATTTTCAAAATAACTATCAGGGGGTGATTAGTGATCGATACTGATGCCAAAAATGCAATCAGTAAAATTTTTGTCTGTCTGTCTGTCTGTCTGTATGTTCCTTATAGAAACAAAAACTACTCGACGGATTTTAACGAAACTTGGTACAATTATTCTTCATACTCCTGGGCAGGTTATAGTACTTTTCATCACGCTACAATCAATAGAAGCAGAGTAGTGAAGGGAAATGTTGGGAAAACGGGAGAAGTTACTCAATTTTTTAAGCTTCCGTCGCGTGTGCAGCCTTAATGGTTTAAGTTACATAGAAATCATGTATGACGCAAATAGTCTTTATAATATTAACCATAAACGCGGGTGACACCGCTGGCACATATAAAAATGAAGGTAAATAGACATAATGTGTAATTTAATTTCATCTAAAGCGAAGAGAGTTCTCTCGCCAATTCTTTTCTCCGCTAGGGAAATGGCATGACGAGAAGTTTGTTAGTTAGTTAACTAGTTGGTATTCAATGAAATTAAACAACAAGTTATGCATCATATAATGAACGCTAACCGGTTTATCCGTTTACGGAATTATAGTGTATTTTTTTATAGTGTCTTCTGCTTGATGCTCGTGTAATACTGCTCCTACCAAATAAACTATTCTTTTTAGGAGCCCGAGTGGCAGAGCTGTTCTCAGCAAAATGGGTGATGTTCTTCAGCGTCACCATCAACGTCTTGTGCACTCTCCTGACCCCGGTGATGGCGGAGGCTCACTACGCTGCCGCAGTCGTGATGAGAGTTGGTGAAGGCATTGGCGGGGTGAGGCTTATAGTGTGATATCCCAGGGCCGCCTGACGTTACTTATTTTCTCAGAAATTGAATGTGTGGTAAATTGTAGTTTTTATACCTACAATAAATGTACGGGTACTAGCCAGTTTGGGTAGTGGGCCAATTTGCAGGTATCAGGTGCGAAAGTTATAAAAATATATTTGTCACTTAACTTAAATTCCGATTTCTGAATTTTATGTATATTAGGTAGAATACTTTTCGACACTTTTCGTTAACAACAGTAATAAATGCAGGGGCGTAGCTACCGCCGTATCTGCCGTCTCAATTATACGGGGCCCCCGGGCCATAGGGGCCCCCGAAGTGCGTAAGCAAAAATTAAGAAAAACTTCAAAATTAATAAACCAGTTTTTTGAAAAAAAGGCAAGGAGAGCGTATATTTAATTTGAATTTGAATTGTTTGTTAAACATTTTGAAAAAGTGACAGATAATTATGATGAATAAATATTTCTATTAATTTTATGCAAACATTTTTTTTCTTTTGTGAGAAATCTTTACACTTCATAAGAGCTCCAAAAAAAAATTATACGAGGCCCCGCCAAGGCACGCTACGCCACTGAGTAAAAGCTATCAGACACTTTACAGCTCTAGTAAAAAATATGAAAATTCCATAATATCACGAATTTTAAATATAAAATGAAATTTAAATGACTATATTTGGAATGTTTCCAAGCAGGCCGACTAGTTGCATGGGCATAACAACTCCTAGACATCATAAACAAATATCTGGGAGTGTATGCTTAAATAGTAACGTGCCATAGCTTTATTGAATTTTACTCTTATAAATTATTAATAAATTTCCGTTATTTTTTCGGGAACTTTAAATAATCTGGTGGAAGTTACTTTTGACAAAAACGTCTGGCAATGTTGAATATTGACAACATTATTTTCTTCACATTATTCTTCACAACAAACATGAAAATCAGTAACTAGAATTCAAGTTAAATGAGAAATATCATATCTTAACTTTCAAACCTGATAGCTGCAAATTGGCCCACTACCCAAACTATCTAGTACCCGTACGTTTATAAAGTAGTGATACTACCTTATGCCACAGAGTAATAATATACTTCGTGTACCTACAACTTATACCACACATTTCGTTTTTGAGAAAATATGTAGGTAACGTCTGGCGGTCCTGGGATCTTGGACTAATAAAGAACGAATTACGAATTAAGTGTTCATTTTCTATAGCATCAAGTCTTTCTAACACTTTTCTGGTCTCTAGCGTGACACGGTTTACCGAAGAATGTATAGACCTTAGATTAGGTGAATCCGGTAAAGTAGGTTACATGTGTTGCTGCAACTTCGTACCCACATATGACAGGATTCCGATTTTATGTAGATTACGTAGTTTGTACGTCCCTGAGCCCCGCATTCCGCATTATACAGTTTCAATGTCAAGGCAGTAATGCGGGTGATATCTGATCCTATCGCGCAAAATGTCAGGGTACAGGTGAAGAAATTATTTTAATTTACCATTTACCTATACCTATTGAATTAAAAAAGTAACTTATTCAACGGTATGAAATTATCTATGTAGCTACTGTTATACTAATATAATGACTTGCGATTAATTGTTAGTTTTTTAAACATTAGCTAAGTACAAGATTTGCAGCAAAGGTATTGGTAGAATGGAAACTAAAAGATAAAATTACCACAAGTCAGTAGATAGTTTATGTTCGACCGAAACACATTAGCCACAAATAGATTTATGACTTTTTACTGGATCAGATACCAGTATACTTTTCTGAGACGCTTCACGTTTTCAATAAATAATAAAATCAATTCTCCAGACTGATGCACCAATTAGTTCAACTAAGCATGCGTGTTTGTGCTATAGATACTAGATAACGGATAGATAGACATACTTAAATACGTCTCTACACACGTGTACAAATGTCCATGTTCATTACACGGAACATTTGCCCTGAGCGGGATTTTAATCTGTGACTCTTGGTTTCTTCTTGGCAAGATTATTGAGAGGAGAATGAGGGTGAAATCTGATGGAATGTTGTGGGAGGCACAGGGAGGTTTCCGGAATGGTAGAGGATGCACGGATCAAGTTTTCTCTCTTCGCAACATCGTGGAGAAGCATCTGGCCAAAAGTCAGAGGGTTTTTTGCGGTTTTGTGGATATGGAGAAGGCCTTTGACAGGGTTGTACGAAAGGACCTTTGGGACATATTGCCGAGATATGGGATTGATGGAGCATTGCTTCGTGCTGCGCAGTCCACCTATGTGGGATGTACGGCATGCGTGCAAGTGGAGGGCAGCCTGTCACCCTGGTTTGACGTCAATATTGGTGTCAGACAAGGATGCGTGCTGTCTGCTCTGCTGTTTATCCTATATCTCGACCATTGTCTCCAGAGGATTAGATCTATGAATGTTGGAGTGCGTATGGGTGACCTGGTTGTGAACTGCCTGCTTTACGCGGACGATGCCGTACTTCTAGCAGAGTCGGCATCGGATCTGCAGCAACTAGTCACAACATTGAAAGATGATTGCAAGGAGAGAGGCTTACATTTGAATGCGAAGAAAACAAAGATTATGGTGTTTGAAAGAGATGAAACCAGAACGGATACAAGGATAACGGTTGACGATGTAGTGCTGGAACAGGTGAATGAAATTGTATATCTAGGATCTGCATTTAGTAGAGATGGAAGGTACTCCGCTGATATAGAAAGAAGAGTGAATGCAGGGAATAGGGTGAATGGAGCGTTAGGAAAACTTTTAGGCAGCAAAATCTTAAGCCAGAAGGCCCAGCTCGCCATACACAATGCGGTGCTGATTCCTACGCTAACATATGGAAGCGAGAGTTGGGTATGGCAGAAAGAGCATGAAAGTAGAATAAACGCGGTCGAGATGCGTGCGCTGCGGAAAATCTGCGGTGTATCGCTCACAGACTGCGTTCGGAATGATGATGTAAGAAAGAGAGTTGGTCTGAAGGACAGCGTCGGAGTCAAGGTAAGAAGAGGCATGCTCCGGTGGTTCGGACATGTGGAAAGAATGGATGACGAAAGATTGACTAAACAGATATACAATGCGAATGTGGAAGGATGTAGGAGCCGCGGAAGGCCCAGGCTCACCTACCACGACCAGATTGGTCGTGTATTAAAAGAAGGTGATGTTAGGAGTCATAAAAATCGTAGAGCTTGTATGAAAAGGATTATGAATGTTGAAGAGGCGAGTGAGGTGTGTAAGGATCGTGCCATATGGCGTTCGGTTCTCTCTGCCTACCCCGCTAGGGAAGTGGCGTGAAGTTTAGTTAGTTAGTTAGTTAGTTAGACTCTTGGTTTCATGGCTAGGGCGTCTGACCACTCGACCAACGTACCCGTCAATCGTATTTTAAGAAGAATTAAATTTCTACTACTTACCTCCCGGCTAATACATAGAAGCAAATAAACAAAACTTCACGCTTGTAATCCCTGAAGGGGAAGGCAGAATCAAAGGGACAGCAGGCCTCTTAACCACATTCAGCCAAAAATAAAACTGGGCTGAGTTAGATAGAAAATTGTGAAAAAGTGGCTAGCTCGTCGCTTACACAATCACACACCCAAAACTCGATATACCATTAGTCGCTTTTTACGACATGTTAGCAAGGAACACAGTTAGTACCACAGACCACAGAAATACTAGTTAGTACATTATTTTTATGCCCCAGACCAAGTCCCCCCAGACCAACTAGAAGTAGTTAAAGCAGTACTTATAACCAGCTTCACTTTTCAGGGTGTGACGTTCCCAGCGATGCACGTGCTGTTATCGAAGTGGGCGCCCCCAGCCGAGCGGAGCGTGATGGCCGCGCTGGTTTACGCAGGGACCTCGCTTGGAACCGTCATCTCTATGTTGTTGGCTGGAGTGCTCACCGCTAATGTTGGTAGGTAGATACGATCGTAGTTAGCTCATTTTGAATTGAGTTGAATTGAACACAACATTGAGTAGTATAACTATTACCAAATTATTCTAGTATAAAGTCTGAACGACTGTTGATGTAATCACGTACTCATAAAATATAGGTCGACGTGAAATCTCTGGTGTTGCTTAAAAGCTCTTATGATAGGAGAAATATTAGGAAATAACCTATTACGAAAAAATTAATAGCCAACGATTTTAAAGAAGTTCCTTAATACCAGGTAACGTCTACTGTATTCTGTCGACTCTTTGTTCCGAATGAAAACACGAAACAGCCGACTGAACTTCGTTATGCCAAAATCTGTTGCTGACTCGCGGTCTTCTAACCGATATTGTTTGTTGATAGGCTGGGAAAGCGTGTTCTACGTGATGGGCGGCCTGTCCTGCATCTGGTGCGTGCTGTGGGTGTTCCTGGTGCAGGACTCCCCGCAGCAGCAGCCGCTAATCAGCGCTGAAGAAAGAAACATGATCGTCACCTCCCTTGGAGGGAAGGCTGACGATCACACCGAGCATAAGGTAGTATTCGCTCACAATTTTGTGAAGAGATATGAGAGGAATGGATGTGGATAGCTTGAAGATGACGACTGATCGAGTGGTACTGAAAAGAAAAACATATCTACTACGCTAGCCTATCTGACCTGTGAATAGAGCACGAAGATAATGATGATGATAGACGCTTTATTGGTGGCTACATAAGTCCAGCTTGTCTGTTCAAGTGCCACTTTCTTCCAGAAGAACTGGGTAAAAGATCAGCCTAATATTCATCGCGCATTTATATTGTACAAATAGAACTAGTCTTATTCGTACATCCATAACTCCCGAAGGGATCTTCGACAATGCCATAAGTTACGATCAGCTATTACGCTGAGTGCATTGAGTAGTTGCATTAACACAATTGATGTTTCAAGTTTATTAGCTTGCACGCGACAAACGTGCGCCCGTTTTACTTTCTTAATACCGCGCATTAATCATTTCATCAGGGAATTAAGTAGCTTAAGTACTTGTGTTATGGATATCAGATACAACAGTGGTATTACAAATATATACTTAAATATATTGGATATTAACACCTAGACACAGAAAAAACACAAGTATTCATCACACGAATGTTTGTCCTGGGTGGGGATGGAACCCACAACGCTTGACGCATGAGGCAGGGTCACTACCGAATGCGCCATCGAGCCACTTAAAATTAATGAATTTGATTTCTTTAAAGATTTCGAGTGTGTTTATGAATAGAAGTTCGACGAACCCTAATTTGTATGAAAATAAATAAATTCTTCAGACTGGCACACCAATTCCCTAGTTCCAAACTAAGCTTATAGGCTTGTGCTATGGATACTAGGTGAACGGATAGACATAAGTACTTAAATACGTTTATAAACATCCATGACTCGAGTACAAATATCCATGTTCATCACACGAAATATTTGCCCCTAGCGGGATTCGAACCCGCGACTCTTGGTTTCGTGGCCCTAGGGTCTCTGACCACTCGACCAACGGGCCAGTCCATGTCATGTAGATATTAATCGACTTTCCAAACTCTTACAATTAAGATAATATTTAACTCGTACAGTGCGAGCGCTATATCTCATCTCTATATTTTCCTTAAATAGAGGGTCCCTCAAGGTACCACTCTAGGCCCCTCTATTTATTGACTAGAGTATTTTATCTTACCTATCTTCTAACAAACTTGGAAGAACTATGTTCATGCTGGAGGTATAATGACTAGTGCAGTGATCTGTAAACGCAAGAAAAGTTCTTTTGTGCATCTCCGATAAAGCTTTTAGATGTATTTATGTTGAATTAGGTAGGACTTTTAAAATAGGTAGCAGAAATATATTCTGTTGTATATGCGTTGCTATAGCTAAATTTGTTTATTATTGGTGTAGAAACTATCAGTGCCATGGGGTGCCGTGCTAAGGTCCCCGGCGTTCCTGGCCATCCTGGTGTCGCACGCGTGCTCCAACTGGGGCTGGTACATGCTGCTCATCGAGCTGCCCTTCTACATGAAGCAAGTGCTCAAGTTTAACATGACTGAGGTAAGCATGGTTTTAGAAAGCAATAAATAATATTTAAAAGAGTAAGTAACTATCGAGTTTCTTGCTGGTTTCTTCTCGATAGAATCTGCTTTGCGAAACGGTGGTAGTATTATTTCTCCCCTTTTTTTAATTAACTATTTATAATTGCTTTCTTAAAGCCTATATAAATAAAGATATTTTGAATTTGAATTTAAGTATTCACCATCAAAATACCAATGTCAGACATTATCACCTATAAGTATTGATCTGATTCCAAAATAGGCAGCTCAAGAATTTGTGTTATCAAAATCAGAGTCAACGTAGCTACCACATCCACTGAGATCTAAGACAAATATCAGTTTAATCAACAAGTTTCATTCGAAGATCATTCGAAGAACCTATGTGCTAAAGGGGTGTCAAACTTTAATAATATGTTATTGCCCGTATTTTTTAAATATTAAGTATTCGTTATGTTTTTGTATTTAAGAGCGCAACGAAATGTATTGTAGAGTTATTTAAGTTTAAGAAAAATAGAAATTCTAGATCTGGTCTGGATATAATTTAGAACGCTTCTGAGGTTTAAGCTTGTTACATTCTTGAGTTAGAAATAGGAAATGTTTGCGCAGTATTGTATGTTTTGCCTCTCTTTCAGAACGCTGTGACAACCGCACTACCATTCCTGTCCTTGTGGATCTTCAGCATTGGGCTTAGCAGGACCCTGGACTGGCTCCGCGGGAAAGGAATCATCACTACTACCACTGCAAGGAAGGTCGGAACTCTCTTCGGTAAGCATTATATAAATTGTTACTATTTCAAGGATATTGAGAGTGGCGTGAAGTTTAGTTTTATTGAGAGTTTAAGATAATACGAATATGTAGATAATATTATAATTAACTAGTAGAGTATTTTTGTTTCAATTAAGATTAAGACTATAAGTCTAATTTTATATGAAAAAAATATTTTTATCTATATCTACTGCGGCCAGTAATAATGAACATAACATACTTCCTTATTTTTACTAAACAACATTATATTTTAAACAATACGATAGTCTGATTACAAAATAAAGTATTTTCTTCTTTTTCCTAGCGTTACGACCTGTGCTTTAGTTAGGACTCGCTTAGACTATAATCCAGGATGTAGCTAGTCTGTTAAATTAAGGCGATTGCCTGTCTGACCTTCGTAACCCTTATATAAAGAAAAATCAGACAAATTGGTTAACGGTTACACATCCATATTTATTCTGCATATAAGCCATGTGCCTTACTCATAGAGCTACCACCATTCAAACCACCGTAAAGAACTTCAAGTTGAACACGTTAATGCATCGTATTCTGGTATGCACCCTCAGCGTCGGCGGTGCCAGCCGTGTGTCTGTTGGCGTTGTGCTACATCGGCTGCAACCGCGGCGCCGCCGTCGCGCTGATGGCCATCGGCGTCACGTGCATCGGCGGCATGTTCTGCGGCTTCCTCTCCAACCACATCGACATCGCGCCCAACTTCGCAGGTGACGTCACTGTTTGCACTGTAGCTAAAACCCCAACAGGCTCTTTACGTCAGTCTTTATCCTGCGCATTCGCGGTATGTTCCACAGCTTCCTCTCCAACCAATTCGTCATCGTGCTCAACAGCGCAGGTGATGTTACTACACCTGTAGTTACTTTATTAAAAACAGTTCTAGCAGTCTTCTGACATCATGTTGCAACAGAGTCGCGTGCATCGGAGGCAAACCGAGAGTAGAGCCCTTTCGATGCGGAGGGAGAGGAGATCCCTCCGCGACCCATCCCAACGGAACCCAGTGCGCTCCGGACGGGTTGCGGAGGGTAGCGAGGCGAGCAACGTCGCACTCAGGTCCTCCTCTTCCTGGGCAATCCTAGTTCCTTAGGGCCGCAGGGACCTGCGGCCGTTGCCGCGACTGGCTGGCAAGACCCCAGTCGCGGCTCACCTCGGGGTCCCTCTAGCTTCAGCCCTGGATGGTCCACTCCGGGGCTTACTAAGCCCCCCGGTACGACAAACCGAGAACCCCGTAATGTCATCTGTAGTAGGTAAGTTTGCTAACGACATGCGTCGTTTTTCAGCGGCATCACAATTCCTTGATATTAACATTTTGTTTATGATGTATTTTTTATTTTCCCCTTCAGGAACACTTATGGCAATAACAAACACCGTGGCCACCATTCCTGGTATCGTCGTACCAATATTTGTCGGCGTATTGACACACGGCAATGTAAGTACAATGAGTTTATTTTCCTTATCCTGAGTCACATACTTATGTATTGCGTGTTGATGCGACACGATACAGTTAATTTAATAAATGGCTATTATTTGCAAATTAGCAATACAAAGGTTTCAAGACATTACACTATGCAGTACTCATAAAATTTAAGAATGCTAATGCGTTAGAGATACATACATCTATACTTATAATAAATCTGTAGAGAGGTCAATTCTGTACATGAAATATATTTTCAAAATAACTATCAGGGGGTGATTAGTGATCGATACTGATCTGTATGTCTGTCTGTCTGTCTGTCTGTATGTTCCTTATAAAAACTTCCTTATAGAAAACTACTCGACGGATTTTAACGAAACTTGGTACAATTATTCTTCATATTCCCTGGGCAGGTTATAGTATACTTTTCATCACGCTACAATCAATAGGAGCAGAGTAGTGAAGGGAAACGTTGGGAAAACGGGAGAAGTTACTCAATTTTTTAAGCTTCCGTCGCGTGTGCAGCCTTAATGGTTAAAGTTACATAGAAATCATGTATGACGGAAATAGTCTTTATAATATTAACCATAAACGCGGGTGACACCGCTGGCACAGCTAGTATAAAAAAAATTTAAGAATTAATTTAGAACGTGTTATTTATATCTAATGTTAAATTCAATAATTGATTGCGATACGTTACTATCATAATCCATGCTAATTTGGAATGTGAACATTTGGGACAAAGGAGGATATCTGCAAAGCCCAAGACTTAGATTAGTGATCACAATCGAAATGAATTCCTCTTTGTCTAAGAAAGCACCTTAAACAGCTGGGTTCAGTGCGTTTACAGGGAAAATAAGCCACATTAGAAGCTGAAACACTTCGCTTATAGGCCAACCCCCGATAGTGACTTTTATCTCACATAAAGCTCTCATAGGTATAACTTTATTTCAGCAAACCATCACAGCTTGGCGCATCATCTTTTTCGTCACCATCGGCCTGTACATCATCGAGGTCGTGGTCTACTCGCTGTTCGGCTCCGGCGAGGAGCAGCCTTGGAATAAGGTGCCTGAGAAACAGGACTGCCACGAGAAGAAGCCGCTCAATAATGATGATAAGAAACCCAATGACGTATAAGACCTCATGGTAATTTTCGGGATCATCAGTGACGTAATAATAGGATGGAGGAATAGGAAAATCTCGGAAGAGGCCCTCGGTATAGTGGAGGACTAAGGCCGACAGAGACTCGGAGTGGCAAAGGTGGATGAGGCTCCTAGGCGATTTTAGAATCATCCAGGATTATTGAAGTCCTGGTTTTGTTTTGATCAAGAGGCCCTCGGGCCTGATGCCCGGAACGTCCCTTCCGCTCTCCAGTTAGTCCGCCACTTCTACGAAGGCCCATGACCTCGGAATCGAACATCGTCATTGGGAGATGACCCTATTTCGCCATCTAATGCCACGGACCTTTAATGAGTTACGCCACTGATGATCATGATTTTAAACGCTGTAGTTGGTTTGAGTTTGGTAGCAGCATCAAACACATTGCGTGCTGAAAAAGTGAAAAACTTAAATCACCCAGTAACAAATGTTGCGCATCAGTAAATTCCTTTGCGGTTGTGAAATTCGCAATGGGTATAAAGATTTTGAACGAGCATTTCTACTTAGTAATTTTGTGTCTGCCCACTGAGCGAAAGCACGTTGCATTTTTAATGTCGTCGTTATTTTTAGTGTTAGAGATGGGTATTTTTAAATTATAAATCATTCGCTCTAATTAGGTATATTTAAAAAAACGAAGAAATATTTTCAAGACATTTGTACTTAGCGTTTATGATATTTTTTTTACTTTATTATTACTAAGTTTTAGTATTAAGTACGCATTATAATTGTTTAATAATATAATAATTAAGTTCCACTTAGAATTCGGTCGCAAACTAAAATATAGACCCTGTGTAAGTGACCAGGTCAAACAACTTTCTACGCGGTGTATTATTGTTAAATGATGATGATGATGATGATGTCCTCCCAGACGTATCCGTCGACGGCGACACCCTTAGCTGGTGTAAGCCTGGGCTCTTGCATGGGCGCGAGCGTGACTTGCAAAGCCAAACTTGGTTTTAAAAGTCTGGTTGCAAGAGGCACAGTAGAGAGTCCCAGATTCATTGTACGTGTACTCATAGGAGGGCTTAGGCAGAGTCTTGCGGAATGTTAAATAGGTATAGGCTGACTGAAATATGTATTTTATTTTATGTAAATAGCCACTTTTATATCTTTTGGCATATATTTGGGTTCTGACTGATACATATTTTACAAAAAGCATTTAATATATTACCTACTGTATTATAAAGATTGTTGTATCTAAACAGGCTGTTTGGCGCATGGGCCGACAAAATTTTTTGGGTTGCTGGACTGTAGTAAAAAGAGTAATGGTTATGGAAATATGATTTTCTAACCCTTTTAATTTTTACGCTTTTACTTAAAATAATGTGCCAAATGCGGTCCTTGCCTAGCATATCTGAAAAGGCGACTAATGGTATATCGGGTTTTGGGTATGTGATTGTGTAGGCGACGAGTTAACCACTTGTCACAACTTTTTCACAATTTTTCATCTAACCCAGTGCACTTTTGTCTTGTGTGTATGTGTTTACCTAATAAACATTTTTCTTTCATTCTTTTATTTTTGGCCAAAAGAGTCTTGCCGTCTTTTTGACTTTGCCTATCCCTTTGGGGGATTACGGGCGTGGTGTTATCTACGTAAATCATGTTTCCATAACCGTGACTCTTTTACCAGTGTCCAAGGATGGAAAGGTAACAAATGACTCTACCAGTATCCTAAAAAAAATTGTTGTTCTGTGCACCAAACACCCTGTATAATAATACATATTGATAAAACTGAGTGCATTTGAAATATTGGATTATATGTGGATAAAGAAATACATTTGAATGTTCTTAGACTCGTATATGTGAAGATCAGTAAATTAATGTTTTATGATATCTGTCTATTAAAAGTTTAAGAAAATGTTAGATAGTTGATTGAGGATGGAGAATATAACTATTGTTACTTGAACGGGGAGCAGAATTAATTTATTATAACATAAGTTTATTCGTGGTATGGTGGCTATGATGAAATCATCAATTCCTTAAAGATTAACTGAATGTCGTTAGTTTTTTAAATACTTTCATATATTTACATTAATAAGCTTTTGATGTCAAACATAATTATTATATTGATATTTGCATTTTTATAAGAAATTGCTTACCAAAGATTTGTACTTATGAATTAAGAATGTACTTATGAGGAAATAAAATAAATGTTCTATTACAAATGTTTTATTATTTGTTTATTTACATTATATACAAATTCATGTGTTATATAGACAATTTACGTCACGCTCAAATCATATTTCTTTTTTGACAGTAAGGCCGCCTGGCCGGTAAATTGCCTCATCCCACCACACTTTTCCGTATAGATAAAAAGTGCGCAGTTTGTTAATGAGGTTTGTTAATGAGGAGATAATGTAACTATAAGATGGGACATGTTGCTAAATCCTGAGTCGATGGCGGACTAAATGACTACCATGCCCCGTCTCATAGAAGTAGATGTCTTTTAGGACGCTTCAATGTTCAAGCCGTCATTTAGTTGCAGCCAAGCAAAGTACAATTCAATCTCTAATCATGAGTGTTCAGCTTAGGATTTTGGACGGAAAGTCCTATATCCTTGTACCATATAACAAGTCTGCTCGTACGCGTACATATAGAGTGGGGATATTATCTACTTAAGTCTGACCAGGCGGGCGAAGTACGAGGGGCCGAAGTTAGCTCCTACTGACGGCAGCACCAGCTGACCGTACTTGGGGGCGATGTCGCCGTCGGCTAACACCAGCGTGCTGCTGAGGGCTCGCATGGGGATGGTGAGGTCTCTGGAAGAAAAATATAAAATTTATTATTATACTGCGGATGTTTTACGAAGCCATGCCGTAGAGCAGTCGCCTTATCGAAATAATTGGATTCATTAAATTAAACTAGGCCGATTTTAGACATAGCGCTAGGAAGTAGAGTATTTAGTAGAGTTTGGTGGCGAGTGCAGGTTTCCCGCGCATCAGGCTTGCGCGTCGCTCGTAGATCCGGCAGCGTACCTGACGGCGGCGAGCACGGCGTGCTCCTCGAAGGCGCGGCGCAGCGCGGCGTGCACGACGCCGTCGTTCTGCACCGGGCTCAGCGAGCACGTCGCGTACACCACGGCGCCGCCCACGCGCACCAGCCGCAGCGCGTTACTGCAATTGCCAAGTACTCGGGTACAGATGGGGCCGGCCCGAACCAATATGGCACCCTAGGCGAAAATAATCAATGAGGTGTAACCAAAAATAATCAATGGCGCCCTAGGCGGAAATAATCGATAGCGCCCTAGGCGAAAGTAATCGATGGCGCCCTAGGCAAAAATATTAAATAGTGCCGGAAGCGAAAACTAGGATTTTTTGATAAAAAATTGTAAAATCATTTTTAAAAAGTTGATGAAGGCTGTTAGCTAAAGTAATTAAAATACTTCACAAATCTACCTAGATGGCAATGTGTACGAATAAGATTATGTTAGGCGAGGGCATTTTGTCGCCCCGAGCACCCTAATCCATCGCCTATACCGGTACTCCTGTCATTCACTCACGTCAACAACTGCGTCTGCAGCTCCGGCATCCGCAGCCGCTCCTTGACGCGGTCCGGCCGGAAGATGTTGTTATCGTCCTCGTTCATCGACACGCGGTCCGTCGTGCACGGCACGTCCACCAACACCTGTGATTAACGTCATACTTACCTCGGTTATGACTGTTGCTACCACAGTAGTTTATTATAAAAGCTTAGATATATTAAATACCTTGTCTATAGGTATTTTATTTAATATCTAAGTTGAAAATAAGGCTAAATTAGGTATACTTACTGTTGTATAAAAGAAATGTAAAACCTTCTATGCCTCGATAGTACTAATACAGAAAGAGAAGGAGGATATACAGATGTCAGTCCAAAAGGAAATGGTATAAAAATAATTTAAAAAGATTCCAAAATCGATTTTACAAGATATAACCAACATGTTAAATCAATGCAATACAGTGTATTTTTACTTGCTCTTTCGTCTTGTTTTTGACCTTACTGCTCTACTAATAAAGCTCACTTTGTCGAAGCCCTGGTCGTCGATGAACGCCCTGGCGTCCACCCTGGTGAGTATCAGCCGTTCGCGCCACTTGTTGCTCGTTTTGAAGTCGTACAGGTAGTCGTTGAATACCCTTTCCATTCTTCAACAAAATATTTTTACTTAATATTCACAATATAAGGGACGTTCTTTATCACTAAAGATCACAAACTACGATATCTAAAAAAACTGCTCTATTTTAAATTGTCATTAAGTATTTTCAGCGCCGGATCTAAGGCAGAGTGAGTCAAAGAGTCCATTTATAGGGGGCGCCAAAATGCCAAAATATTGTTAAAAATGACGGTGCTCTTTGGATGTTCAAATAAAATAACGATACTATTATTAAATAACTGCATTTA